>NC_069432.1:15011410-15041410 GCF_026875155.1 Cherax quadricarinatus | reverse complement strand
CTGTGTTGATGCTGTCAGTGAGCTCTCCTGGTGGAACTGTGTTGATGCTGTCAGTGGACTCTCCTGCTGGAACTGTGTTGATGCTGTCAGTGAACTCTCCTGGTGGAACTGTGTTGATGCTGTCAGTGGACTCTCCTGGTGGAACTGTGTTGATGCTGTCAGTGAACTCTCCTGGTGGAACTGTGTTGATGCTGCCAGTGAACTCTCCTGGTGGAACTGTGTTGATGCTGTCAGTGAACTCTCCTGGTGGAACTGTGTTGATGCTGTCAGTGAACTCTCCTGGTGGAACTGTGTTGATGCTGTCAGTGGACTCTCCTGGTGGAACTGTGTTGATGCTGTCAGTGAACTCTCCTGGTGGAACTGTGTTGATGCTGTCAGTGAGCTCTCCTGGTGGAACTGTGTTGATGCTGTCAGTGAACTCTCCTGGTGGAACTGTGTTGATGCTGTCAGTGAGCTCTCCTGGTGGAACTGTGTTGATGCTGTCAGTGAACTCTCCTGGTGGAACTGTGTTGATGCTGTCAGTGAACTCTCCTGGTGGAACTGTGTTGATGCTGTCAGTGAACTCTCCTGGTGGAGCTGTGTTGATGCTGTCAGTGAACTCTCCTGGTGGAACTGTGTTGATGCTGTCAGTGAGCTCTCCTGGTGGAACTGTGTTGATGCTGTCAGTGAACTCTCCTGGTGGAACTGTGTTGATGCTGTCAGTGAACTCTCCTGGTGGAACTGTGTTGATGCTGTCAGTGTACTCTCCTGGTGGAACTGTGTTGATGCTGTCAGTGAACTCTCCTGGTGGAACTGTGTTGATGCTGTCAGTGAACTCTCCTGGTGGAACTCAGTGTTGATGCTGTCAGTGAGCTCTCCTGGTGGAACTGTGTTGATGCTGTCAGTGAACTCTCCTGGTGGAACTGTGTTGATGCTGTCAGAGGACTCTCCTGGTGGAACTGTGTTGATGCTGTCAGTGAACTCTCCTGGTGGAACTGTGTTGATGCTGTCAGTGAACTCTCCTGGTGGAACAGTGTTGATGCTGTCAGTGAGCTCTCCTGGTGGAACTGTGTTGATGCTGTCAGTGAACTCTCCTGGTGGAACTGTGTTGAGGCTGTCAGTGAACTCTCCTGGTGGAACTCAGTGTTGATGCTGTCAGTGAGCTCTCCTGGTGGAACTGTGTTGATGCTGTCAGTGAACTCTCCTGGTGGAACTGTGTTGATGCTGTCAGTGGACTCTCCTGGTGGAACTGTGTTGATGCTGTCAGTGAACTCTCCTGGTGGAACTGTGTTGATGCTGTCAGTGAACTCTCCTGGTGGAACAGTGTTGATGCTGTCAGTGAACTCTCCTGGTGGAACTGTGTTGATGCTGTCAGTGAACTCTCCTGGTGGAACTGTGTTGATGCTGTCAGTGAACTCTCCTTGTGGAACTGTGTTGATGCTGTCAGTGGACTCTCCTGGTGGAACTGTGTTGATGCTGTCAGTGAACTCTCCTGGTGGAACTGTGTTGATGCTGTCAGTGAGCTCTCCTGGTGGAACTGTGTTGATGCTGTCAGTGAACTCTCCTGGTGGAACTGTGTTGATGCTGTCAGTGAGCTCTCCTGGTGGAACTGTGTTGATGCTGTCAGTGAACTCTCCTGGTGGAACTGTGTTGATGCTGTCAGTGAACTCTCCTGGTGGAACTGTGTTGATGCTGTCAGTGAACTCTCGTGGTGGAAATGTGTTGATGCTGTCAGTGAACTCTCCTGGTGGAACTGTGTTGATGCTGTCAGTGGACTCTCCTGGTGGAACTGTGTTGATGCTGTCAGTGGACTCTCCTGGTGGAACTGTGTTGATGCTGTTAGTGAACTCTCCTGGTGGAACTGTGTTGATGCTGTCAGTGAACTCTCTTGGTGGAACTGTGTTGATGCTGCCAGTGAACTCTCCTGGTGGAACTCAGTGTTGATGCTGTCAGTGAACTCTCCTGGTGGAACTGTGTTGATGCTCTCAGTGAACTCTCCTGGTGGAACTTTGTTGATGCTGTCAGTGAACTCTCCTGGTGGAACTCAGTGTTGATGCTGTCAGTGAACTCTCCTGGTGGAACTGTGTTGATGCTGTCAGTGAACTCTCCTGGTGGAACTGTGTTGATGCTGTCAGTGAACTCTCTTGGTGGAACTGTGTTGATGCTGCCAGTGAACTCTCCTGGTGGAACTCAGTGTTGATGCTGTCAGTGAACTCTCCTGGTGGAACTGTGTTGATGCTGTCAGTGAACTCTCCTGGTGGAACTTTGTTGATGCTGTCAGTGAGCTCTCCTGGTGGAACTCAGTGTTGATGCTGTCAGTGAACTCTCATGGTGGAACTGTGTTGATGCTGTCAGTGAACTCTCCTGGTGGAACTGTGTTGATGCTGTCAGTGAACTCTCCTGGTGAAACTGTGTTGATGCTGTCAGTGAACTCTCCTGGTAGAACTGTGTTGATGCTGTCAGTGAACTCTCCTGGTGGAACTGTGTTGATGCTGCCAGTGAACTCTCCTGGTGGAACTGTGTTGATGCTGTCAGTGAACTCTCCTGGTGGAACTGTGTTGATGCTGTCAGTGAACTCTCCTGGTGGAACTCAGTGTTGATGCTGTCAGTGAACTCTCCTGGTGGAACTGTGTTGATGCTGTCAGTGAACTCTCCTGGTGGAACTGTGTTGATGCTGTCAGTGAACTCTCCTGGTGAAACTGTGTTGATGCTGTCAGTGAACTCTCCTGGTGGAACTGTGTTGATGCTGTCAGTGAACTCTCCTGGTGGAACTGTGTTGATGCTGTCAGTGAACTCTCCTGGTGGAACTCAGTGTTGATGCTGTCAGTGAACTCTCCTGGTGGAACTGTGTTGATGCTGTCAGTGAACTCTCCTGGTGGAACTGTGTTGATGCTGTCAGTGAACTCTCCTGGTGGAACTGTGTTGATGCTGTCAGTGAACTCTCCTGGTGGAACTCAGTGTTGATGCTGTCAGTGAACTCTCCTGGTGGAACTGTGTTGATGCTGTCAGTGAACTCTCCTGGTGGAACTCAGTGTTGATGCTGTCAGTGAACTCTCCTGGTGGAACTGTGTTGATGCTGTCAGTGAACTCTCCTGGTGGAACTGTGTTGATGCTGTCAGTGAACTCTCCTGGTGGAACTCAGTGTTGATGCTGTCAGTGGACTCTCCTGGTGGAACTGTGTTGATGCTGTCAGTGAACTCTCCTGGTGGAACTGTGTTGATGCTGTCAGTGAACTCTCCTGGTGGAACTCAGTGTTGATGCTGCCAGTGAACTCTCCTGGTGGAACTGTGTTGATGCTGCCATTGTATCCACCTTAAGACGTTGCCCAGATTAATCGTATATTAGAACCCTTTAAAAAGACATATTGTCTTGTATGAAACAAATTTGCAATTTGATAATGGTCCAGGACCTACTGAACCGTCATCTAATGCTTCTTCTAGAAACAACCGTTGGATTTTTTGTGTGATATGTTCCAGCCATGGTAATGTGACTTACTCTTCACTCCGAGTTTATACACGTGGCTGCCTCTTGATCTTCGAATTTTCTGTTTAAGAATAATTACTTATTAAAGATTCTTTAAATATGAGTTTTTGAAAATTATTATTATTATGTGAGCAAATCCTCTGGGTATTACCTGAATTGTTACTTGCGAGTAATTTGGGTAAGGTAAGTGGGACTTAGTCACAGTAGGTCATTGAGCTGTAATTCCCTCGTCTGCCCACTTCACCATTCTCACGAAAAGCTAGACCTGACATTAAGTTAATAATTATAATATTAAAACCACCTACTCTGGTAATTAAAGTTGTGTGGACTGTATAGAATTAGGCTTGCTGGCTATAGAAAATATAATTGGTATTAACACTTACCGTTTAATTACTGTAGATGGATCACATCACAACACCTTCATAACACCTAGACCCTATACTGGTCAGATAGTGATCTAAGTGCAAGGACTAATGGTGCACTTCCCTGCGAGTGATCCGCCGTTCACACGCAATTCTTAAGGTCCCGCAAATTTCCTGTCCCAATTCTTCAGAAGTCGACATTAACACGGTTTCCTATTAAAAATTCAGGCCAAAGCACCCCAAATTGGCCCCCGAGAACGCCCAATCAGATTGCACACCTCAGTCTAGTGTTCACACATCTGCTGCAGTCCACTACACACTTGAAATATTATGATGACACACCTGGCTGCCTGAGACGACCTTTTGACTGTGGCTATTGTTACTTCAGTCAAAGTTGGTCAGTTTTTTTTTCAGGAGAAAGTGAGAAATGTCCTTCCTCGCCTGGCCTCTCCGTCTCTTCCCGGCGTCACCCAGCAGCTCTTCTACCCCCTCCCCCCTCCCAACCCCCCCTACCCAACCGCCCCCCTCCCCCTCCCCCCTACCCCGTCTCCTGCATATATATATTACTAAATTTAAAAGAAGAAACTTTCGTTTTTCCTTTTCTACGACGCTGCCTCGGTGGGATACGGCCGGAACGTTGAAAGAAGGATAAAGCTCTCCTCTAAGTAATATTTTACATAATGAAGCTTCGTGTCACCATATTTGCTCTTTTGCCTTCGTTGGAACCTCGTGTTCTCCACACTAGCAGAGAGCACCTTAATAGCGCAACTGAGCGGTTTGGTAAAAGACTTGCACCAGGTGGAACACAATATAACAGGTGGGAGCTGCCTCGGGCAGTACAAGTCATCTTGTTAGTGTTTAGCTTCAAAGCTTGTCCCACTTCAGCTGACCATTAAGGCTGTACTTCTCCTGTGTGCACGTCATGAATACTTTATTCCCTAGAATATGGATTAAAATGTGCAGGCACATCATACTGTATGTACGGTGAAGAATGTATCCCCCAAGGGATACACACCTCTGTTATATGTAGCTATTACTTCTGGGTATATATAAGTATATATATATATATATATATATATATATATATATATATATTATATATATATATAATGTATATATATATCCTCACTGGTGTTGTGTCCCAGCTGGTGGTGGTGGCTCAGCCAGCCAGCTGGTGTTGTGTCCCAGCTGGTGGTGGTGGCTCAGCCAGCCAGCTGGGGAGACACCCACAACAATAAGCCTAATAAGCCTTGAATACGTGAGCACTTTTACATCACGTCACTCCATCAAACTCTCTCCGGTAAGCATAACAATATGACGGGGGGCTGCGCCCCCTTCCCCCTTCCACTCAATTTAAATTAATTATTGAGAACTTGTCCGTATCATAAACTGCGGCTTGATGTTTCTTACATTATTTATTTTGTTTAATACGAGGTCATTTTCTCAAGCACACGCGCTGGTGTAAGTCACCGCTTGGGAGAGTAGTTTCTTAGTGCTTTCCTGGAGATTAGCGAATGTTGGATCGAGCCTCCACCACTACTCGTGCTGAATCACACGGGTTTAGAACTTCACGTAAATCTTCTCCGTCTTCATCTCCGGTGTCCTCATCTCCGTGGCCTATAGAGGCCACTCCTTTGTGCCCACCAACCTCTGTGTCCTATAGTGGCCACTCCTGTGTGCCCACCAACCTCTGTGACCTATAGTGGCCACTCCTGTGTGCCCACCAACCTCTGTGGCCTATAATGGCCATTCCTTTGTGCTCACCAACCTCTGTGGCCTATAGTGGCCACTCCTGTGTGCCCACCCACCTCTTTGGCCTACAGTTTCCACTCCTGTGTGCCAACCAACCTCTGTGGCCTACAGTTTCCACTCCTGTGTGCCCACCCACCTCTTTGGCCTACAGTTTCCACTCCTGTGTGCCCACCAACCTCTGTGGCCTACAGTTTCCACTCCTGTGTGTCCACCAACCTCTGTGGCCGCTCCTGTTCACCCGTCGTCATCCTGTACTACGCGTGCTGGCTTGTACTGGCCACCTCTGAGTCCATCTACCACTATGGCCTATGTTGGCCACCTCATTGCGTCCAGCTACCTCTTCGACCCTTCCCTTCTTCCTTTACATCGTTGGTTTAACAGTTTTCTCTTTAGACTTGGTCGACCCCTGGCGACCTCGCGATCTCTATGATCATTATCCCCGGTAACTGACAGTAAACACGCCCTCGAGATGTCGTCAAGGGTTCTTTGCTTCCCTCTCTCTCTCAATAAAACTACCCTCCATCCTTCTCTATAAATGCTTCCAAAGATCAGCTTCACTACTGACACGTTCAAGCTCTTGAGTGTTGAACCTTTTAACGGTGTACATTATTTTTTTTATAAATGCTGGGAGTCCATGTTAGACGAAGAGACTTCTTCCACAACACATACCACCCACCAACCCCGTTCCTCAGAACTACCACCATACTAGGAGTGTTGAGTTACGCACCACCTTGCCTTCCGGCTCACTATCCTTCTTGAAATCTGACTCGCAAAGCTGTTGAAAGAGGTTCGGTGTTCGTTAGGTAGTGCCCCATCACGGGTGTGAAAAGATAACCACCATTGTGTCTGAAGCTTAGTCAATAACGTCAGCTGATGCCTGCGTGGCGATGCACGACCATTCCTATATGCATAAGTGAGTTTTAAAGTGAAGGCTGGCACGGCACTTTCCTTACCACCAAGAACGGTTTATGAGATAGTGAGAATTTTTATGTCTGGTTCCATGAAAACAGGAATGGAGAGGCTCTAGAGGGAGGCCTTCCACTTCTTTCCAGAGAGACAGAAGTGGAAGGAACAGCCTCGCCTGTCTCCGGGACGGAGGCCATACTGTGGAAAAGAAGTGGCGGAACAGGAAGGACGAGCGTCGAGGACAAACAATAACAATAGAGTAACTTTTGATGGGCGGCTGAACGATGGTGGACATGGTACTCAGTAGTAAAACTAACAGCCGAAAGAACCCAGATTTGACTCTTTTTAAAATGAGACATATGGGCTAGTCTCCTTACACCTTGTTCAACTAGAAGTAAATAGGTGTATAGGTGTTAGTAAACTACAGTGGGTTGCATCCTCGGAAAGATCGGAGATAAACTACAGTATACTGCATGGTTCTTCTTTGTGGGGAATGGAGCGAGTTATCTTGAATTACTAACCCGTTGTTGGATGTTGTCTTCATGTATGGAGCTCAGGGAAGACCTGCCACCGGCGCCTCGCTATCACTCTGAGATCCTTCTCAAGTTGTGTTGGTTCATGTCTTCATGATTCCTGGACAAACATGTTGTTGACACGCTCTTCTGTGTAACTGAATACTGTTGTTTACTAGTACCAAATTTTTATCATACTTATAATTAAAATAAATTAGTACTTGGTGATTAATTAATATTAAAAAAATACGTTATTTATGTAAGCATAAATAATAGCATCATATTTTTTTTGAAAATTGTGTATTTTACAACGGAAATGCGAGATTGGTGGGTAGAGAAAAGGCTGTGTTGGTGTGGGGGGGGAGAATTGTTTGGAGAAGAAAGTGGGAGGGCTGTTGGGGTGAGATGGGGGGTTAGGGGTGGGAGGGTGGTTCAGGGTGGGAGAGTTACTGGAATGGGAAATAAGTGGTAGGGGTGTGGGGGGTCGAGGAGAAAAAATAGATTGGGTGTCAGGTTTTTTCTGTTATTAATCAGGCGCCTTTGTTTCTAATCCTTTCACTTTATTATTCCTGGTTTTGCTGTTTACAATAAAATTCTATTTCCACGCCTCTTAACTTCCTCATTCAGAGCCTGAGGAGACTGTCAGACTTTATCTTAGAGCTGTGTATAGAGTCTGACTGGTGGTGATGAGAGGCGTCAGGAGCCTAATGGAGCCTATCATTCCTATCATTAAAGTTGTGTATGGAGTCTGCCTTCATCAGTTCTTTATCCATCACAGTACTACACTTTACTTCTAACTGATCCCCCTTTGTGCCTTTTCCCCTCCTCTCCAACTCTCTTTCCATACCGACCTGGCAGACAGGTATAGTTCATATATTTTCTCATGATTTATTCCTCCTAGTTCCGGGACTATTAGGAATAAATTATGAGAATATTTTTCCTCTCCTGTATCGCCATGCCTAATCAGGTGTAGATTACATGATGTCGCTGAATATTTCATGACGGGGACGATGTATTTACAACATATGGTTATAAATAATTTTTTTAGATTAATATTCTACTGACGGCATGTTGTTGACGTCGATAACAATGTCGATAACAATTCAAAATGTCAATAAAATTCGATATACAGCTTTCATTTGAATTTGTAAAATAAGGGAAATTAAAACTCTTAGGGTAGATAAATGGAAGGAGGGAACTGGAGGGAGGGAGAGAGGAAGATATAATAGCGACGAAGGGAAAACAGATAAGGTTGAGACAGAAGGATGGACGGGGGTTGTGGAAAAGTAGAGCTAAGAGGACTGAGATGGTTGTGGAGGAGAAGGAAGAGGAGGATGAGTGGGAGAGGAGAGGTGGGAGGGAAGACATGATCGCATCAGTCACTAGAGTGAGACGACATGACATCAGGGATCCATTAACCTCACACTCAGTACTGTGAGACAGTATAACAACACGAACAAGCGTACACTCAGACACCTCCACACTCAGACACCTCCACACTCAGACACCTCCACACTCAGACACCTCCACACTCAGATACAACCATACTCAGACACCTCCACACTCAGATACCACCACACTCAGACACCTGCACACTCAGACACCTCCACACTCAGATACCACCATACTCAGACACCTCCACACTCAGATACCACCACACTCAGACACCTGCACACTCAGACACCTCCACACTCAGATACCACCATACTCAGACACCTCCACACTCAGATACCACCACACTCAGACACCTCCACACTCAGACACCTCCACACTCAGACACCTCCACACTCAGATACCACCATACTCAGACACATCCACACTCAGATACCACCACACTCAGACACCTCCACACTCAGACACCTCCACACTCAGACACCACCACACTCAGACACCTCCACACTCAGACACCTCCACACTCAGACACCTCCACACTCAGACACCTCCACACTCAGATACCACCATACTCAGACACTTCCACACTCAGATACCACCACATTCACACACCTCCACACTCAGACACCTCCACACTCAGACACCTCCACACTCAGACACCTCCACACTCAGACACCTCCACACTCAGATACCTCCACACTCAGACACCTCCACACTCAGACACCTCCACACTCAGACACCTCCACACTCAGACACCTCCACACTCAGACACCTCCACACTCAGACACCTCCACACTCAGTTACCACCAGACTCAGACACCTCCACACTCAGATGCCACAACACTCAGACACCTCCACACTCAGATACCACCATACTCAGACACCTCCACACTCAGATACCACCACACTCAGACACCTCCACACTCAGATACCACCATACTCAGACACCTCCACACTCAGATACCACCATACTCAGACACCTCCACACTCAGATACCACCACACTCAGACACCTCCACACTCAGATACCACCATACTCAGACACCTCCACACTCAGATACCACCACACTCAGACACCACCACACTCAGATACCACCACACTCAGACACCTCCACACTCAGATACCACCATACTCAGACACCTCCACACTCAGATACCACCACACTCAGACACCTCCACACTCAGATACCACCATACTCAGACACCTCCACACTCAGATACCACCATACTCAGACACCTCCACACTCAGATACCACCACACTCAGACACCTCCACACTCAGATACCACCACACTCAGACACCACCACACTCAGACACCTCCACACTCAGATACCACCACACTCAGACACCTCCACACTCAGATACCACCACACTCAGACACCTCCACACTCAGATACCACCACACTCAGACACCTCCACACTCAGATACCACCATACTCAGACACCTCCACACTCAGATACCACCACACTCAGACACCTCCACACTCAGATACCACCATACTCAGACACCTCCACACTCAGATACCACCACACTCAGACACCTCCACACTCAGATACCACCACACTCAGACACCACCACACTCAGACACCTCCACACTCAGATACCACCACACTCAGACACCTCCACACTCAGATACCACCACACTCAGACACCACCACACTCAGACACCTCCACACTCAGATACCACCACACTCAGACACCTCCACACTCAGATACCACCATACTCAGACACCTCCACACTCAGATACCACCACACTCAGACACCACCACACTCAGAGGTTTTGTATCTAAGCACACAAATTTCTTTCTCCTGATATGGGGCATTGACAAAGATAGAAATTATAGGCTATTAACAGCCTTCACAAGCGATGACAGAACATGCATCTGAGTAGCAACCAGTGAGGACAGAGCAAGTTTCTGAGCCAGTGTAACCTAAACCTTCCACCAGAACTCAGAAAAAAAAAATATGTGATATCCACCAACCACTTAGAACCGAATTCAAAATAAAATGAGGCAAGGGAAAACAAATGGACGGACTCTTTCCAAATCTGCACACTGAAAGTAATCCTTAAGAGGAGCGACAAGTGGAGTCGAATAATGCAAGGATTTTCAACGCTCGTATTTCGAACGCGAGATTAATTACCGTCCTCTTGGGGGAAGGTGACAAGTTCCTTGATGCGTTACCCAGATCATCGTGAGAGTGGAGGCTGCGCTGGACTGCCAGAAGCAACCACAAAACAACTTAATTGAGAGGGGAATTTTAATAGAGCGAGACATCATTACAAATCAGTGGAGCGAGACATTACACATGAGTGGAACGAGACATCACACGTCAGTGGAGCGAGACATCACACATCAGTGGAGCGAGGCATCTTCACTGGAGGAGATAACAGTGAGACTCGTGGAAATATAAATGTGAATCTTTAGTCCAAAAGTTGGAGAGAAGTTGCCAGCGAGAGGGTAGTGGTGGAGGGGTAGTGGTGGAGGGGTAGTGGTGGAGGTGTAGTGGTGGAGAGGTAGTGGTGGAGGGGTAGTGGTGGAGGGGTAGTGGTGGAGGGGTAGTTGGTGGAGGGGTAGTGGTGGAGGGGTAGTGGTGGAGGGGTAGTGGTGAGGTGAGGGGGAGTGTGTGGAGGGGTAGTGGTGGAGGGTGTAGTGGTGGAGGGTAGTGGTGGAGGGGTAGTGGTGGAGGGTAGTGGTGGAGGGGTAGTGGTGGAGGGTAGTGGTGGAGGGGTAGTGGTGGAGGGGGTATAGTGGTGGAGGGTAGTGGTGGAGGGGTAGTGGTGGAGGGGTAGTGGTGGAGGAGGTAGGGTGGTGGAGGGGTAGTGGTGGAGGGGTAGTGGTGGAGGGGTAGTGGTGGAGGGTAGTGGTGGAGGGGTAGTGTGGTGGAGGGGTAGTGGTGGTAGTGGGTAGTGGTGGAGGGGTAGTGGTGGAGGGGGTAGTGGTGGGGAGGGTAGTGGTGGAGGGTAGTGGTGGAGGGATGTAGGGTGTGGGAGGGGTAGTGGTGGAGGGGTAGGGTGGGAGGGGTAGTGGTGGAGGGGTAGTGGTGGAGGGAGTGTGGAGGGGTAGTGGTGAGGGTAGTGGTGGAGGGGTAGTGGTGGAGGGGTAGTGGTGGAGGGGTAGTGGTGAGGGGTAGTGGTAGGGAGGGTAGTGGTGGAGGGGTAGTTAGGTGGAGGGGTAGTGGTGGAGGGGTAGTGGTGGAGGGGTAGTGGTGGAGGGGTAGTGGTGGAGGGGTAGTGGTGGGAGGGGTAGTGGTGGAGGGGTAGTGGTGGAGGGGTAGTGGTGGAGGGGTAGTGGTGGAGGGGTAGTGGTGGAGGGGTAGTGGTGGAGGGGTAGTGGTGGAGGGGTAGTGGTGGGAGGGATAGTGGTGGAGGTAGTGGTGGAGGGGTAGTGGGAGGGGTAGTGGTGGAGGGGTAGTGGTGGAGGGGTAGTGGTGGAGGGGTAGTGGTGGAGGGGTAGTGGTGGAGGGGTAGTGGTGGAGGGGTAGTGGTGGAGGGGTAGTGGTGGAGGGGTAGTGGTGGAGGGGTGGGTGGAGGGTAGTGGTGGAGGGGTAGTGGTGGTAGGGGTAGTGGTGGAGGGGTAGTGGTGGAGGGGTAGTGGTGGAGGGGTAGTGGTGGAGGGGTAGTGGTGGAGGGGTAGTGGTGGAGGGGTAGTGGTGGAGGGGTAGTGGTGGAGGGGTAGTGGTGGAGGGGTAGTGGTGGAGGGGTAGTGGTGAGGGTAGTGTGGAGGGGTAGTGGTGGAGGGGTAGTGGTGGAGGGGTAGTGGTGGAGGGGTAGTGGTGGAGGGGTAGTGGTGGAGGGGTAGTGGTGGAGGGGTAGTGGTGGAGGGTAGTGGTGGAGGGTAGTGGTGGAGGGGTAGTGGTGGAGGGTAGTGGTGGAGGGGTAGTGGTGGGGGGTGGGTGGTGGGTGGGAGGGGTAGTGGTGGAGGGGTAGTGGTGGAGGGTGTGTGAGGGTAGTGGTGGGGGTAGTGGTGGAGGGGTAGTGGTGGAGGGGTAGTGGTGGAGGGGTAGTGGTGGAGGGGTAGTGGTGGAGGGGTAGTGGTGGAGGGGTTGATGGGCGGAAGGGTTGGGTGGAGGAGGGGTTGGTGGTGGGGGAGTAGTGGTGGACGGGGTAGTGGTGGAGGGGGTAGTGGTGGAGGGGTGGGTAGTGGTGGAGGGGTAGTGGTGGAGGGGGCAGTGGTGGGGGGATAGTTGTGGAGGGGGTAGTGGTGGATGGGGGTAGTGGTGGAGCTGGTAGTGGTGGAGGGGGAAGTGGTGGAAGGGGGTAGTGGTGGATGGGGTAGTGGTGGAGGGTGTGGGGGACAGGGTGGTGGAGGGTGTGGGGGACAGGGTGGTGGAGGGTGTGGGGGGACAGGGTGGTGGAGGGTGTAGGGGGGTGGGGGTGGGGTTGAGGGGGGTGGTGGTGTCAGTACACTCGCACACTTGCAGATATAAGGACGCCAGTTCGATCTCCAGTACTCCTCATCAATTTGTTACTCTTGCCATGAAATAAATTTCTCGTATTATTCTTGGTCCATTCTGTTGACTCTGGTGGTCCATGTATACTTCTTGGTCCACTTTGTTGACTCTGGTGGTCCAGGTATAATTCTTGGTCCATTCTGTTGACTCTGGTGGTCCAGGTATTCTTCTCGGTCCATTCTGTTGACTCTGGTGGTCCAGGTATACTTCTTGGTCCACTTTGTTGACTCTGGTGGTCCAGGTATTATTCTTGGTCCATTCTGTTGACTGGAGGTCTAGGTATTCTTCTTGGTCCATTCTGTTGACTCTGGTGGTCCAGGTATTCTTCTTGGTCCACTCTATTGACTCTTGTGGTTCAGGTATTCTTCTTGGTCCACTCTATTGACTCTGGTGGCCAAGGTGTTGAGACTTCTCACTCACTTGCCCTGCTGAAGATCTCAGAAGGTGATAGAAATATGTAATCTCTATCCACACTGGGTTTCTCTCTACACGTGAGTGTTACACTGTGTCTACACGTGGATGCTACACTGCGTCTACACATGGGTGTTATATTGTGGCCACACGGGGGTGTTACGTTGTGTCTATACGTCACATGGGTGTTACACCGGGTTTCTGTCTACAAGTGGATGTTACACCGGGTTTCAGTCTACAAGTGGGTGTTACACCGGGTTTCTGTCTACAAGTGGGTGTTACACCAGGTTTCTGTCTACAAGTGGGTGTTACACCGGGTTTCTGTCTACAAGTGGGTGTTACACCGGGTTTCTGTCTACAAGTGGATGTTACACCGGGTTTCTGTCTACAAGTGGATGTTACACCTGGTTTCTGTCTACAAGTGGGTGTTACACCGGGTTTCTGTCTACAAGTGGGTGTTACACCGGGTTTCTGTCTACAAGTAGGTGTTACACCGGGTTTCTGTCTACAAGTGGGTGTTACACCGGGTTTCTGTCTACAAGTGGGTGTTACACCGGGTTTCTGTCTACAAGTGGATGTTACACCGGGTTTCTGTCTACAAGTGGATGTTACACCGGGTTTCTGTCTACAAGTGGATGTTACACCGGGTTTCTGTCTACAAGCGGGTGTTACACCGGGTTTCTGTCTACGAGTGGGTGTTACACCGGGTTTCTGTCTACAAGTGGGTGTTACACCGGGTTTCTGTCTACAAGCGGGTGTTTCACCGGTTTCTGTCTACAAGTGGATGTTACACCAGGTTTCTGTCTACAAGTGGGTGTTACACCGAGTTTCTGTCTACAAGCGGGTGTTACACCGGGTTTCAGTCTACAAGTGGGTGTTACACCGGGTTTCTGTCTACAAGTGGGTGTTACAACGGGTTTCTGTCTACAAGTGAGTGTTACACCGGGTTTCTGTCTACAAGTGGGTGTTACACCGGGTTTCAGTCTACAAGTGGATGTTACACCGGGTTTCTTTCCACAAGTGGGTGTTACACCGGGTTTCTGTCTCCAAGTGAGTGTTACACCTGGTTTCTGTCTACAAGTAGGTGTTACATCGGGTTTCTGTCTACAAGTGAGTGTTACACCGGGTTTCTGTCTACAAGTGAGTGTTACACCGGGTTTCTGTCTACAAGTGAGTGTTACACCGGGTTTCTGTCTTCAAGTGAGTGTTACACCGGGTTTCTGTCTACAAGTGAGTGTTACACCGGGTTTCTGTCTACAAGTGAGTGTTACACTAGGTTTCTGTCTACAAGTGAGTGTTACACCGGGTTTCTGTCTACAAGTGAGTTTTACACCGGGTTTCTGTCTACAAGTGAGTGTTACACCGGGTTTCTGTCTACAAGTGAGTGTTACACCAGGTTTCTGTCTACAAGTGAGTGTTACACCGGGTTTCTGTCTACAAGTGAGTGTTACACCGGGTTTCTGTCTACAAGTGAGTGTTACACCGGGTTTCTGTCTACAAGTGAGTGTTACACCGGGTTTCTGTCTACAAGTGAGTTTTACACCGGTTTTCTGTCTACAAGTGAGTGTTACACCGGGTTTCTGTCTACAAGTGAGTGTTACACCGGGTTTCTGTCTACAAGTGAGTGTTACACCAGGTTTCTGTCTACAAGTGAGTGTTACACCGGGTTTCTGTCTACAAGTGGGTGTTATCATTAACGGTGTGTACAGAACTATACAACTTATTCTGTCTCCGTGTATCTCCGTATTTCTCAGTGCTTCCCCGTTTTTCCCCGTATTTCCCCTGTGTTTCCCCGTGTATCTCTGTGTCCCACCGTGTGTCCCCGTCTGTCTCCGTGTATGTCTTGCTCTCCCAGCTAATGTGGTTTTGTTCCTTCCTTTGCAGATGTCAACGGCAGCGGAGAGATCGACGAAAAAGATCTGGAAATTGCTATCCAGGTCAGTTGTGAGTGCTGATGTGTGTCCTGAGCGGCACCTTGATCGTAACACTTGTAATCAACAACTATCCTCAAGAAACTTGTCGAGAACTTACAAGGCTTTTAATTTTGAGTTTTATTATCTATTGTTCTGTGTTGACGTATTTATTTGTGAGTAATATTTTACCTTCAAGTAAAGCGTTATAACACACACACACATACACACACGCACACACACACACACACACACACACACACACACCACACACACACACACACACGCACACACGCGCGCGCGCGCGGGTGTTAATGTTGCAGTTTAAAAACTGTAGTGTAAAGCACCCTTCTGGCAAGACAGTGATGGAGTGAATGATGGTGAAAGTTTTTCTTTTTCGGGCCACCCTGCCTTGGTGGGAATCGCCCAGTGTGATAATAATAAATATATATATATATATATATATATATATATATATATATATATATATATATATATATATATATATATATATATATATATATATATATATATATATATATATAATGTATGTATGTCGTGACGAATAAATAAAACTGGTCAATTAGCAAAATCTCGTTTAAAATTATGTCCTTTCTAAAATTTTCTCTTATACGTTTAAATATTTTTTTCATTGACGTTAAGGTAAAAATTAATAATTCTATATCAAAACAACCTTAGAAAATTTACCTAACCTTATTATAACAAGCGCAATTTAATTTAACCTAATCCAGCTAAATATATTTTAGATAAGTTTACAATAATTTAATAATAAGGAAACACAGTGAAATATATTTTTTTCGTTTGGTTCAGAATGATTTTTGCGAAATTATGCACAAATTTTCTCTCTCCTTATTAGGCAAGAAGAGCGTTCCTATTTAAGCCAAAATCGTAAGGTTTACCTTTTCGGCACGACATATATAAGGTAATTACCGTATAATTATATTTGGAGTTAGCAATATGAGGCTAGATTTAAACTGGTGTAGAGGTTTTCCCACCGTGAGTGGCCCATATTTACTTCAGACTCACCACACTGAAGGTGTCACAAGTTGTAGTCACAATTTAAAGTAAGTACACACTTGTGTGTGAGAACTGCCAGGTTCTCCTGTCCACATCAGGTAAATTCGATACCAGGTGTCGCCTCATACATACGTGAAGTGTTTGTTGATGTAATAAGAATCTCTCTATATATGTATTCACCGAGAAATTTACATTATTCATTTTTAAGAGATTAAATTTGTTTTGTAGCAGCTACGTAAAGAGGTGAATCTCGTGCTGTGTTTACAGTCCTTGCAGCAGTTACAGATGATTTAATAAATCTTGAATTGAGGTTGCCAGCACCGAGGCTCCCAGTAACACGGTTATCACAACACTGGTATGCTGGAGAGTTGTATCGGTATAATAAATACTTATGTCTTGCGTCAGCTCGTAAAACCATAATAACATAAGAATGGAGAAGAATTTCAACAGGTCTGCTGGTTCGTGCTAGACGTCCTGCTCACACTCAACGCTTCTCACTTGTATACCTGTTTAGTGCATTTTTAATGCTACCCAAAGTTGTCTGCTGAGTGACACTACCTGGTAGTTTGTTCCACTCATCCACAACTATCCTTTCTATATCAAAATTTATTCAACTTGAATCGTTTACTGCGAATCCCATCCTGGTCAGATATTCTGAACACTATTTACACCTCTTTCATAGTTAATAAAGACATACAAGCAGTAACTAGAACATATATTGTTTGGCTGGCACAGCAGCTTTATCAAGTCTGATTTGCAGACTTGGTAAAACCTAATATGTGCAGGCGAAACGTAGCCTTGAGAGAGTTTCCAGTTATTACATGTGTGTCTTCATCAACTAAAACTTGTCGGTACTCCAGTCCCATCTACTATTACACCTAAAATCTCTTATTTATTCTGCTTATCCACTTGTACGAGTTAGTGATGTCCATCCTAACTCTACGCCTCTCTAAAGGAGTACCTTCAACCTGTCTTCGCAGAAGAGGTTTCTTAAGCATGGTATTAAACATAAGAACATAAGAATGTAGGAACACTGCAGAAGGCCTACTGGCCCAAGAAATAACTCCCGTACCCAGTGACACCATTCAAACCATTCATCCATCTCTAAGTTTTCCCCGCACACTTCCAGTCATTCTACTATACCGATACTTGAAATGAGCTGCGTATTATGAGGTCTTAACCAGTGATATATAAACTTGACATATAACCTTAGGATTTCTCTTATTTATGGCTCTTGATGTGAAGACAAGAAATCTAGTTTTGTTAACACTTGTACTGTGTTAAGAACATAAGAACATAAGAAAGAAGGAACACTGCAACAGGCCTACTGACCCATGCGGAGCAGGTCCATGTCCCCCCCCCCGGATTAGACCAATGACCCATCCAGTCTGGTCATCCCCACTCAAGGATGGAGCACTGTGCCAGACCCAGCAGCACAAGCTAGTCAGGTCCAACTCACACCCACCCACACCCACTCATGTATTTATCTAACCTATTTTTAAAACTACACAACGTTTTAGCCTCAATAACTGTACTCGGGAGTTTGTTCCACTCATCCACAACTCTATTACCAAACCAGTGCTTTCCTATATCCTTCCTGAATCTGAATTTTTCCAACTTGAAACCATTGCTGCGAGTCCTGTCGTGGCTGGAAATTTTCAGCTAACCAGAACTTCTAAGGCTATATAATTTGCTATATAATTTATAGGTGTCCTGGATATTTTATTTTCTTACGATATGAACCTAAAACGTTCGTTTACAAAACTTGAAAATAGTTTGGTAATACAAACGATTAACGCTCACTCATATTCTCTCTCTCTCTCTCTCTCTCTCTCTCCTTGATGAAAAGCACACAGAAGAGTCAGTAGTTTTAATTGAACTCTCTACTAGGGAAAAATGGGAAGGGGGGAGAGGGGAGGGGACGTGGGTAGGGAAGAGGGGAGGGAAAGGTGAAGGAGAGGGAGGAGGGGAAAAGTTGGTTGGAAGGGATGGTTACTGAGATAAATGTGGGTGAGTGAGCAAGGGAGATTAGCGGAGAGTGAATGAGAGAAAAAGAGACCTGACATGGTCTCTCAATTTTTTCTCTCAGTTACTTTCTTTTTTAGGGGTTTATGTGAATCATAAAACTGTGTAGGTGCTGAATCCCCATTCTGTAGGTGTTGAATCCTCCTTTGTAGGTGCTGGATTCTCCTTTGTAGGTGCCGGATCTCCTTTTGTAGGTACTGGATCCTCTTTGTAGGTACTGGATTTCCTTTGTAGGATCTGGATCTTCCTTTGTAGGTGCCGGATTCCCTTTTGTAGGTACTGGATCCTCTTTGTAGGTACTGGATTTCCTTTGTAGGATCTGGATCCCTTTTGTAGGTACTGGATCCTTCATCGTAGGTTCTGGATCCCCTTTGTAGGTTCTGGATCCCCTTTATAGGTACTGGATCCCCTTTTTTAGGTTCTGGATTCCCTTTGTAGGTTCTGGATCCCCTTTGTAGGTGCTGGATCCCCTTTGTAGGTGCTGGATACCCTTTGTAGGTTGTTAGGTAAGACACATGTGCAACAGTTAGACAACTTTATTCCGAAACGTTTCGCCTACACAGTAGGCTTCTTCAGTCGAATACAGAAACTAGGCAGGAACAGTAGAGATGTGAAGACGATGTAATCAGTCCATCACCCTTGTAGTCGTAGAATTTGAGGTTGTCAGTCCCTCGGCCTAGAGAAGTTCAGTTCCATAGTCAGGAACTATCTGAAGATCAAGCGACAGTGCGGAGACTTAAATACTGTCGGAAGGAGAGGTGAAGAGTAGTAGTAGTAGTAGTAGTAGTAGTAGTGAGAATGTAGCCACTGATAGGTCACGTCCCTCTCAGATCCCACACTTCTCACTTGAAAAGCTTGTCCAAGGTGTTTTCTGTACCAAGATGCCATGTGATGCAGTGTCTGACAAGATGAACATCCAGGTGCTGGATCCCCTTTTCTAGGTTCTGGATACCCTTTGTAGGTGCTGGATCCCCTTTGTAGGTGCAGGATCCCCCTTTCTAGGTTCTGGATCCCCTTTATAGGTACTGGATCCCCTTTTTTAGGTTCTGGATTCCCTTTGTAGGTTCTGGATCCTCTTTGTTGTGCAGGATCCCCTTTGTAGGTGCTGGATCCCCTTTTCTAGGTTCTGGATACCCTTTGTAGGTGCTGGATCCCCTTTGTAGGTGCAGGATCCCCCTTTGTAGGTTCTGGATCCCCTTTATAGGTACTGGATCCCCTTTTTTATGTTATGGATTCCCTTAGTAGGTTCTGGATCCTCTTTGTTGGTGCAGGATCCCCTTTGTAGGTTGTGGATCCTCATTGTAGGTTCTGGATCCTCTTTGTAGGTGCTGGATCCCCTCTGTGTGTAAATTATACAAAATATTTAATTGAAGGCAGCTACTTAAAAATTCTTTTGTTAAATAATATCATTATATTTAAGTTTTGGTATTAAACATTAAAATATTCCGTTACGAATTCTGGAATTAAAAAAACACATTAGTCAGATTTTTAGGCATTTACTGATTCATTTACTGACAGGAGAAAAATACGTCAAATTTATATTATATAAACTTTTGGAAGCATTAAGTATATAAATGCTATATAAATTTCCCTTTGGAAACTTGTGCTATGTAAATTCCCTTATGGATACAAACATATAAATTAACTAATGGAAATCTCTGCTGTATAAAATACCATAGTGAAATATATACTATATAAATTTCCTTACAGAAATATATATATATATATATATATATATATATATATATATATATATATATATATATAATATATATATATATATATATATATATATATATATATATATATATATATATATATATATATATATATATATATATATATATATATATATATATATATAATATATATATATATAATAATATATATATATATATATATATATACTTTATATACTTTCTTAATACAACTGCGATATACTCAGCACATAATTTCTGAACCTATTTTCCGAAAATATTTGATATATTTTTGTACACTTTCCGCATATATTTGGTATATGCCTAATATATTCTTCTCATACTTTTGGTATATACTTTATATATTTTACGATTACTGACAGATTAAGGAAAGCTTAATCTGTCAGTGGGTAACATTCCAATGATGCATAACGCACGCACGCATGCACACACACACACACACACACACACACACACACACACCACACACACACACACACACACACACACACACACACACACACACACACACACACACACACACACACACACACACACACACACACACACCTACCTTTAAGATGAGGTACGATAAGGCTCTTTGAGAGAGTGGACCTAGTAGCTACTAACGAAGAGGCTGGCTCATGGTTCAGGGAGAGTGATCCAGTAGCGGCCAATGAAGAGGCGGGGCCAGGAGCTATGACTCGACCCCTGCAACCACAACTAGGTGAGTACACACGGAGGGCGCAAATTCACTGTGTGTGTGCCATTAACAGCAATCTTCAGTGTATGTATCAAAACATTAAAATTTCCTGAAGTGTGGTAGACAGCAAACGTGTTCCCGATTTTTAAGAAGGGAGGCAGACAGGCCGCACTAAATAACAAACCAGTGTCGCTGACATGTGTTGTATGCAAAGTTATGGAGAAGATTATCAGGAAAAGAGTGGCGGAGCACCTAGAAAGGAATGGGCTCATACATGATAACTAGCATGTTCCAGACTTTGGAACAGAACTTCTCCAGGCTGAGGGACTGACAATCTCAAATCTACGACTTCAAGGGTGATGGACTGATTACATCGTCTTCACATCTCTACTGCTCCTGCCTACTTTCTGTACTCGACTGAAGAAGCCTACTGTGTAGGCGAAACGTTTCGGAATAAAGTTAATTCTTGGGTAGCTTTGGGTAGAGGTCGTTTTGATAAGGACCTGCCTTGCATGGGCCAGTAGGCCTTCTGCAGTGTTCCTCCATTCTTATGTTCTTATTGTGTGTGTGATGAATGGTTTGAAAAACCGACAAGTTGAAGATTGAGACACTTATGCAGCATATGGGAATCTTTATTCAGGCGAAACGTGTGGCGAAACGTTTCCTGAATAAAGATTCCCATATGCTGCATAAGTGTCTCAATCTTCAACTTGTCGGTTTTTCAAACCATTCATCACAACTGTCAGACACTGCAACATCATGGGATCTTGTTACAAAGAATTCTTCAACACTTGTTCAACCTTTGGACAAAGACCTACTTCGACTAGTGGATGGTACCACTATGACCCCGCCTCCGGCTGCTTCACCTCACCTCACTACAGTATATAAGCCACGTCTACGGCCCTATGCTGTACATTCTACAAGATTGATGGACTGAACACATCGACTCCAGGCTGAGGGACTGATCACCTCACACTCCTCCTCTCCTTACGCCTTCCTCTTTGTATTGGACTGATGAAGCCACTGTGTGGCGAAACGTTTCCTGAATAAAGATTCCCATATGCTGCATAAGTGTCTCAATCTTATGTTCTTATGTTCTTATGCTTCAGGGAAGAGAAATCCTGCGTCACAAAAATTTGGTAACGAAGGCAGGGGAGAAGGATGGGTAGATTGCATCTTTTTGGACTAAGAAGGCTTTCGACACAAGAGAGGTTGAGAGAGAGACTGGTTGAGAAGCTAGAGGAACAGGCAGGAATAGCATGGATCAGGGAATACCTGATAGGGAGGAAACAACGTGTGTTGTTACGAGAAGAGGTGTAGGAGTGGGTGCACGTGTCGAGTAGAGTTCCACAAGACTCACTCCTAGGTCCGGTGCTGTTTCCAGTATATGTGTGAATGACATAACGGAAGGGATAGATTCAGAGGTGTCCCTCTGCACAGACTATATGAAGGTAATGAGCAGAATATATGTGGAAGAGGATCAAGTAAGCCTGCAAGGGGACATGAACAGGCTAAAAGCTTGGTCCAAAAAATGGCTCCTGGAGTTTAACCCCCAACAAATGGAAATTTATGAAACTTGGGGAAGGGCAAAGAAGGCCGCAGACGGAATACAGACTAAGAAGTCAAAGGCTGCCAAGCCCAATCAAGGAAAAGGATCTTTGGGTGAGCATCATATCAAGCACATGTGAGGCGCACATCAACCAAAAAACTGGTGCAGCATATGGGCGCCTGGCAAACCTGAGAATAGCTTTTCGACATCTAAGTAAGGAGTCATTCACGACACTGTATACCGTGTACGTCAGGCCTATATTGGAGTATGTAGCACCACTATGGAACCCACACCTGGTCAAACACGTCAAGAAATTAGAGAAAGTGCAAAGGTTTGCAACAAGACTAGTCCTGGAGCTGAGTTATATATCCTACGAGGAGAGGTTAAGAGAACTCAACCTGGCAACACTGGAGGACAGGAGGGATAGGGGAACCATGATAACGGAATTGACACAGTGGATAGGGACAGAATATTTCAGAGATGTGACACAGCAACAAGGGGTCACAACTGGAAGTTGAAAACTCAGATGTGTCACAGAGATGTTAGGAAGCACTTCTTCAGTCATAGAGTTGTCAAGAAGTGGAACAGTCTGGAATGTGTAGTGGTGGCAGGATCAATACATAGCTTTAAGAAGAGGTTCGATAAAGCTCATAGAGAAGAGATTATTATTATTATCAAAACTAAGCGCTAAACCACCAGGGTCGTACAGCGCTGCATGGAGCAGGGAAAGAGTGGACATGGCGACCAGCGAAGAGGCACGGCCAGGAGCTATGACTCGACCCCTGCAACCACAAATAGGTGAAAACACACACATACACACACACACACACACACACACACACACACACACACACACACACACACACACACACACACACACACACACACACACACACACACACACACACACACACACACACAACCTTAAGAGTCTTTTCTAATTCATATTAAATATACCTTTAGCTGTCAATGTACAGGTTACACACAGCCTTAACCCTCGCTCAGTCGATAAGTTTCAAACCAATAAAACCAAGCAATAAAGTGTTCCTAGCAGTTCCGAGGAGTCGCTAATGAAGTATTTGCTAAATTCTAATTTGCTCTCAAAAAAAAGTTAAGAAACCCGACTTAATTCTCAGTTTTTACAACAAACTCTCAAACTGGAGCTAAAAAGTAGAAGGCATTTCTGTCCCCTCTGGACCATCGTTATCAGAACTTGAGTTTTAAGAAGCGGAAGACAAGCAGAGGCAAGGTGAAGACAGTAAGAAGTGAGGAAATAGTCGAGCTCATTTCAGGTCACCTTTGTCCTCGGAAATATCTTAGAAGGGGTCATTTTCTTCAGAAACATCTTAGAAGGGGTCAGTTTCTTCAGAAACATCTTAGAAGGGGTCAGTTTCTTCAGAAACATCTTAGAAGGGGTCAGTATCTTCAGAAACACCTTAAAAGGAGTATCTTCAAAAACATCTTAGAAGGGGTCAGTATCTTTAGAAACACCTTAAAAGGAGTTAGTATCTTCAGAAACATCTTAGAAGGTGTATCCTCAGAAACATCTTAGAAGAGGTCAGTAACTTTAGTAACATCTTAGAAGGGTTCAGTTTCTTCAGAAACATCTTAGAAAGGGTCATTTTCTGCAGAAACGTCTCGGGAGAGATCATTTTGATGAAAATCATGAGTGAGAGTTATTTATGAGTCATTGAGTATGGGACTAATATCAAATGCAAAACTGCTTAGAAGTTTTCAACGAACATGACTGTCAGGTGCTTGGTGTAGAGCATTCAAAATAATGCTTCGCTCTGGGTAGAGTTTTATTAAGTTAAGGCTTGACAAAGTTCTATCCTGAGCTCTGGAAAGAGTTCCTGGTCCCTTCTGTGGCCTTCACAGACGGTCTCTGTGAGGGTTTTGAAAGACAAAATTTTCGAAGACCAAGTTTGAGATGAATCTGGTTCCTCATCCTCCATTACCACTCTCACCACAGCCATCATCACTATCACCTCACCACAGCCATCATCACTATCACCTCACCACAGCCATCATCACTATCACCTCACCACAGCCATCATCACTATCACCTCACCACAACCATCATCACTATCACCTCACCACAACCATCATCACTATCACCTCACCACAGCCATCATCACTATCACCTCACCACAGCCATCATCACTATCACCTCACCACAACCATCATCACTATCACCTCACCACAACCATCATCACTATCACCTCACCACAACCATCATCACTATCACCTCACCACAACCATCATCACTATCACCTCACCACAGCCATCATCACTATCACCTCACCACAGCCATCATCACTATCACCTCACCACAACCATCATCACTATCACCTCAACCACAACCATCATCACTATCACCTCACCACAGCCATCATCACTATCACCTCACCACAACCATCATCACTATCACCTCACCACAACCATCATCACTATCACCTCACCACAACCATCATCACTATCACCTCACCACAACCATCATCACTATCACCTCACCACAACCATCATCACTATCACCTCACCACAACCATCATCACTATCACCTCACCACAACCATCATCAATATCACCTCACCACAACCATCATCAATATCACCTCACCACAACCGTCATCATTGTCACTTCACCACAACCATCATCACTATCACCTCACCACAACCATCATCAATATCACCTCACCACAACCGTCATCATTGTCACTTCACCACAACCATCATCACTATCACCTCACCACAACCACACCCCCAATGCAACTTCCATCACGACCACCAGTACCACTATCACCTTCACCTCCCCACCACCATCACCACCACAATCAGCATCACCACCACCCACCACAATCACCACCATCTTCTCCAACACTTCCTCCTCCCCTAACCAGGCTCAGTTTCCTTAATTGGACAATCCATCAAAACTGAATTCTTTCTTCACGCGACACGTGATGGAATTCATTTTTTTTGGTTTAAAAAACCTTATATTTTGTTTTTGCCGCTGATAAATCATACAAATATTTAATCAAACTAATATGATACTTCAATCATATCATTTAAAAATTTTACAGTTAAGATCTCTCGTCGTCTCTCAAGAAATACACACACACACACACTATATATATATATATATATATATATATATATATATATATATATATATATATATATATATATATATATATATATATATAATATATATATATATATATATATATATATATATATATATATATATATATATATACTTGTTATAAACTAAAATTCGGTGCTATTTTCCTGAGGATGGGTCTGAGGGGCTGCTGGAAATTGGTGTCTCAGCTCTGACAAAAAGTCTGACTGGAAAGCTGACATTCTATTATAAGTTTTACATTGATGTTGTCTATCGAAAAAAAATCTATATTACTTTGCAATTTTTTTTCCCACTAAAATTTTGTATTTGTGACAGGTTCAAACAATGATTGTTATTATAATTAACATTGTTATTGGGGAGGATAGAAGTTCCAGTACTGGTGTAATGGTAACTTTCCCAGTACTGGTGTATTGATAACTTTCCCAGTACTGGTGTAATGGTAACTTTCCCAGTACTGGTGTAATGGTAACTTTCCCAGTACTGGTGTAATGATAACTTTCCCATACTGGTGTAATGGTAACTTTCCCAGTACTGGTGTAATGGTAACTTTCCCAGTACTGGTGTAATGATAACTTTCCCAGTACTGGTGTAATGGTAACTTTCCCAGTACTGGTGTAATGATAACTTTCCCAGTACTGGTGTAATGGTAACTTTCCCAGTACTGGTGTAATGGTAACTTTCCCAGTACTGGTGTAATGATAACTTTCCCAGTACTGGTGTAATGATAACTTTCCCAGTATTAGTGTAATGGTAACTTTTCCAGTACTGGTATAATGGTAACTTTCCCAGTACTGGTGTATTGGTAACTTTCCCAGTGCTGGTGTATTGGTAACTTTCCCAGTACTGGTGTATTGGTAACTTTCCCAGTACTGGCATAATGGTAACTTTCCCAGTACTGGTGTAATGGTAACTTTCCCAGTACTGGTGTATTGGTAACTTTCCCAGTACTGGTGTATTGGTAACTTTCCCAGTACTGGTGTAATGGTAACTTTCCCAGTACGGGTGTAATAGTAAATTTCCCAGTACTGGTGTATTGGTAACTTTCCCAGTACTGGTGTAATGGTAACTTTCCCAGTACTGGTGTATTGGTAACTTTCCCAGTACTGGTGTAATGGTAACTTTCCCAGTACGGGTGTAATAGTAACTTTCCCAGTACTGGTGTATTGGTAACTTTCCCAGTACTGGTGTAATGGTAACTTTCCCAGTACGGGTGTAATAGTAACTTTCCCAGTACTGGTGTATTGGTAACTTTCCCAGTACTGGTGTAATGGTAACTTTCCCAGTACTGGTGTATTGGTAACTTTCCCAGTACTAGTGTATTGATACCTTTCCCAGTGCTGGTGTTTTGGTAACTTTCTCAATACTGGTATAATGGTAACTTTCCCAGTACTGGTATATTGGTACCTTTCCTAGTACTGGTGTAATGGTAGCTTTCCCATTACTGGTGTAATGGTAACTTTCCCAGTACTGGTGTATTGGTAACTTTCCCAGTACTGGTGTAATGGTAACTTTCCCAGTACTGGTGTAATGGTAACTTTCCCAGTACTGGTGTAATGGTAACTTTCCCAGTACTGGTGTAATGGTAACTTTCCCAGTACTGGTGTAATGGTAACTTTCCCAGTACTGGTGTAATGGTAACTTTCCCAGTACTGGTGTAATGGTAACTTTCTCAGTACTGGTGTATTGATAACTTTCCCAGTACTGGTGTAATGGTAACTTTCCCAGTAGTGGTGTATTGATAACTTTCCCAGTAGTGGTGTATTGATAACTTTCCCAGTACTGGTGTATTGGTAACTTCCCCGGTACTGTTGTCACCAATACTGTTGTCACCAGTACTGTAGTCATCTATACTGTTGTCACCAATACTGTTGTCACCAGTATTTTTTCCAGTACCGCTGTCACCAGTATTGTCACAAGTACCGCTGTCACCAGTACTGTGTCATCAGTACTGCTGTCACCAGTATTGTTGTCACCAGTTCTGTTGTCACCAGTACTGTTGTCACCAGTACTGTTGTCACCAGTACTGTTGTCACCAGTACTGTTGTCACCAGTACTGTTGTCACCAGTACTGTTGTACTAGTGATCTTCGCAGGAACTGAAGATAATTCTTCTGAAAGTGTGTCTAGGTCACCGTCTTCAGCAGACGCAGTGACCTTTCTCAGCAGACTCAGTCAGTGACCTTTCTCAGCAGACTCAGTTAGTGACCTTCCTCAACAGACTCAGTCAGTGACCTTCCTCAGTAGACACAGTCAGTGACCTTTCTCAGCAGACTCAGTCAGTGACCTTCCTCAGCAGACTCAGTGACCTTCCTTTACAGACTCAGTCAGTGACTTTCCTCAGCAGACTCAGTCAGTGACCTTCCTCAGCAGACACAGTCAGTGACCTTTCTCAGCAGACTCAGTCAGTGACCTTCCTCAGCAGACTCAGTCAGTGACCTTCCTCAGCAGACTCAGTGACCTTCCTTTACAGACTCAGTCAGTGACTTTCCTCAGCAGACTCAGTCAGTGACCTTCCTCAGCAGACACAGTCAGTGACCTTTCTCAGCAGACTCAGTCAGTGACCTTCCTCAGCAGACTCAGTGACCTTCCTTTACAGACTCAGTCAGTAACTTTCCTCAGCAGACTCAGTCAGTGACCTTCCTCAGCAGACTCAGTGACCTTCCTTTACAGACTCAGTCAGTGACTTTCCTCAGCAGACTCAGTCAGTGACCTTCCTCAGCAGACACAGTCAGTGACCTTTCTCAGCAGACTCAGTCAGTGACCTTCCTCAGCAGACTCAGTGACCTTCCTTTACAGACTCAGTCAGTGACTTTCCTCAGCAGACTCAGTCAGTGACCTTCCTCAGCAGACACAGTCAGTGACCTTTCTCAGCAGACTCAGTCAGTGACCTTCCTCAGCAACTCAGTGACCTTTCTTTACAGACTCAGTCAGTGACTTTCCTCAGCAGACTCAGTCAGTGACCTTCCTCAGCAGACTCAGTGACCTTCCTTTACAGACTCAGTCAGTGACTTTCCTCAGCAGACTCAGTCAGTGACCTTCCTCAGCAGACTCAGAAATATACAGATCTTTTATCAGTGTTTTCATATCTGTCCAAGTGGTTTCTCACTCATCATGAATAAGTGTTGACGACACTTTAATCCAGGCATATTTACGACACTTTAATCCAGGCATATTTACGACACTTTAATCCAGGCATATTTACGACACTGTAATCCAGGCATATTTACGACACTTTAATCCAGGCATATTTACGACACTTTAATCCAGGCATATTTACGACACTTTAATCCAGGCATATTTACGACACTGTAATCCAGGCATATTTACGACACTTTAATCCAGGCATATTTACGACACTGTAATCCAGGCATATTTACGACACTTTAATCCAGGCATATTTACGACACTGTAATCCAGGTATATTTACGAACCTTTAATCCAGGCATATTTACGACACTTTAATCCAGGCATATTTACGACACTTTAATCCAGGCATATTTACGACACTTTAATCCAGGCATATTTACGACACTTTAGTCCAGGCATATTTACGACACTTTAATCCAGGCATATTTACGACACTTTAGTCCAGGCATATTTACGACACTTTAATCCAGGCATATTTACGACACTTTAGTCCAGGCATATTTACGACACTTTAATCCAGGCATATTTACGACACTTTAATCCAGGAATATTTACGAACCTTTAATCCAGGCATATTTACGACACTGTAATCCAGGCATATTTACGACACTTTAATCCAGGCATATTTACGACACTTTAATCCAAGGATATTTATGACACTTTAATCCAGGCATATTTACGACACTGTAATCCAAGGATATTTATGACACTGTAATCCCAGCTTATTTATGACGGATAAATATTTAGGCTTAGTCTATAAATTTCTCTAACTAAAATATCTTAATTTTAGTGGTTTAATTGAAATGTATTAAAAAGTTAATTAAAACACATTCACAGAATGTGTAAATATTGTGAAATTAAGTTTTGTTCTTAAATCTGATGGGAAATATAAATTATTAATTCTTATGGTAAATTATAACTGATATCAATGACATCTTCTAAAAATTAAACTTGAAATATACCATCCATCCTCTTTTCTTCTCCCCCCCCCTCTCCTCTCTCTTTCTCCTTTTCTCCCTCCACTCTCTCTTTCTTCTCTTCTCCCGTCTTCTCTCTTTCTCCTCTTCTCCCTTCCCGTCTCTCTTTCTCCTCTTCTCCCTTCCCCTCTCTCTTTCTCCTCTTCTCCCTTCCCCTCTCTCTTTCTCCTCTTCTCCCCCCTCTCTCTTTCTCCTCTTCTCCCTTCCCCTGTCTCTTTCTCCTCTTCTCCCTCCCCCTCTCTCTTTCTCTTCTCCCTTCCTCTCTCTCTTTCTCCTCTTCTTCCTCCCTCTCTCTCTTTCTTCTCTTCTCTCTTCCCATCTCTCTTTCTCCTCTTCTCCCCCCTCTCTCTTTCTCCTCTTCTCCCTTCCCCTGTCTTTTTTCTCCTCTTCTCCCTCCCCCTCTCTCTTTTCTTCTCCCTTCCTCTCTCTCTTTCTCCTCTTCTTCCTCCCTCTCTCTCTTTCTTCTCTTCTCTCTTCCCATCTCTCTTTCTCCTCTTCTCCCCCCTCTCTCTTTCTCCTCTTCTCCCTTCCCCTGTCCTTTCTCCTCTTCTCCCTCCCCCTCTCT
>NC_069432.1:14993582-15010910 GCF_026875155.1 Cherax quadricarinatus | reverse complement strand
TTAAATTTAAATTTCTTCTTTAATTTTGAAGTTTTTTTAAATTTTGGGTGAAATGGCTTTGGGTGTACTGTATGACTGATGACTGAATTTGTGTGACTGTATAAACTGTATGAACGTACTGTATAAACTGACTTGTGACTGACTGTTGACGGGGATGACTGTATGACTGGACAGTTGCGTATGACTTTGACTTTTGACGACTGTGTGACTGTTGACTGTATGACTGTGTAAACTGTTGAACTGTTGAACTGTGTGACTGTTAAACTTATGACTGTGTGACTGTAGGACTGTTGACCGTTGACTGTATGACTGTATACTGTGTGACTGACTGTGTGACTGTATGACTGACTGTATGAATGTATGACTGACTGAAATGACTGTTGACTGACTGTTGAATGTATGACTGAACTGTATTGACTGTATGACTGACTGTATGAATGTTGACTGACTGTATTGATGACTGTATGACTGTATGACTGACTGTATGACTGACTGTATGACTGTATGAACTGACTGTATGACTGTATGACTGTATGACTGACTGTATGACTGACTGTATGACTGTATGACTGACTGTATGACTGTATGACTGACTGTATGACTGACTGTATGACTGACTGTATGACTGTATGACTGACTGTATGACTGTATGACTGATGACTGTATGACTGACTGTATGTACTGACTGTATGACTGTCTGTATGACTGTATGATTTGACTGATGACTGACTGTATGACTGACTGTATGACTGTATGACTGACTGTATGACTGACTGTATAACTGACTGTATGACTGGACTGTATGACTGTATTACTGTATGACATGACTGTATGATTGCTGTATGGTGAATGAATGACGTATGACTGTATGACTGACTGTATGACTGTACTGTATGACTGACTGTATGACTGTATGACTGACTGCATGACTGACTGTATGACTGGACTGTATGACTGTATTGACTGACTGTATGACTGTATGACTGACCGTATGATGTAATGACATGACTGTATGACTGGCTGTATGAATTAACTGTATGACTGACTGTAATAAATGATGACTGCTGCATGACTGACTGTATGACTGACTGTATGACTGTATGACTGGACTGTATGACTTGACTGTATGATGACTGTATGACTGACTGTATGACTGTATGACTGACTGTATGACTGACTGTATGACTGACTGTATGACTGACTGTATGACTGACTGTATGACTGACTGTATGACTGACTGTATGACTGTATAGTTGACTGTATGACTGACTGTATGGATGACTGTATGACTGACTGTATGACTGTATGACTGACTGTATGACTGACTGTCATGACTATGATTGACTGTATGACTGACTGTATGCCTGTAAAAACGGGACTTTTAGGGGACGACGTAGGAGGGAATTTGTTTGCGGGACTGAAAATGACTTTTTGGACTGACTTTTATGACAAAAACTGTTTTTTTTGACGTATGACTGACTGTTTTCTGACTGTATTTTGATTTGAAATAAATGTTTGTGACCGAAAGACGACTGTATGACGGGACTGTAAAATGACTGTAGGGAAAATGATTTGTATGTTTTGTTTGATTTGACTGTTGACTGACTGTATGATTGACTTTTAAGACTGTTTAAATGACTGTAAGACTGACTGAGGGAACTGACCCCTTTTGACTGACGGTTTTAAATTTGATTGCATGACTGTAGGGCCCTGACTGTATGCCTGACTGTATTCGTAAACGACTGTAGACTGACTGTTTGACTGACTGTATAAAACTGCTGATTTGTATGCCCTAAATTGTTTGGCCCGGGTAAATTGACTGTAAAAAGACTGATGACTGCCCGGTATGACTGACGGTATGACTGTTTTTGACTGACTTTTATGACTGCCTGTATGACTGTATGACTGACGGGTATGACAAACTTTTTGGGATGACTGAAGGGATTTTCGTATGACTGACTGTATGACTTTTAAGGGATGCATAAACTGACGTATGACTGACGAAATACTGTATGACTGACTGTTTTAGGGGATTTTTTTGACTGATGTAGGGGATAAATGCATAATGACGGGTTAGAAAGATTTGAATGACAACGGGATGAATGAGTATAATTACTGTAGACTGACTGATGACTGACTATGACTGATTTTCCCATAAATTAAACTGTAGGGAAATGACTCTATGACTAACGGTATGAATGGCGTTGAATGGCTTTTAATAAACTGACTGTATGACTAACTGTAGGGAATTTACGTATGAATTACTGTATGCTGACTGTATAAATTTACTGAAAATGACTAACTGTAGCTGATTTTTTTGACTGCCTGTATGAATGACTGTGTAATAGCTGTTTTTAAAAGGGGTGAATAAATGACTGTATGACTAACGGGTTTGACAAACGGTATGAATGCCCTGTGGGTTTTTACTGTATTTTTGATTTTATGACTAAATGATGACTATCATCGCGGGTTTTTTTGTTTTTTTTTTTCATGGTTTTCTGTTTTAAGGACCTTTTCCCATGTGTGTGAGAAAAGAGAGAAAAGGAGAGGGGGACAAAAATTTTTTACACCTTGCAGATAAAAACATCGAAAATTATTTTTCCCCATGTTAAAAATTTCTGAAAATATTTATTTTTTTTGGGTAAAAGCTCAAAACGGTTGTGTAATTTTAGTCTACATGTTGCTAATTAATTTTTTCAATTTTTTTTTCAGTTTCATCCCGCTGACCTTCGTTGTTTGATGTTTTTTATGCGTTTTTTTTAATTTTCTTTCGTTATCCCCAACTATTTTACATTTTAAACTAAAAACGTCTAGCCCGCTTTGGTTTTCCCAAAAAGGATAACAAACTGGGGTGCTCTTTTTTTGCGGGTGTCCCGGCACTTTCGGGGTCGAGATTTTTAAAACCCAAAAATTCTGATTGATTTTTTAAAGTAGCAATGAAACGGTCGTTCTTTCACCAGCAAGGAAAAAAATTTTTTGGGGGTATTGGAAAAATTTGAGAATGTCTGCCCGGTGATTTAGGGTTTTTGGGCCCCTGAAAATGGCTAGTTTATTGTGCACCGCATTTTCCAACCGTGGCGGGAGGCGAGACATTTGGGTTTCAATTTTTAAAAGGCCCAGAATAGGGCCTCAAAAAGGGTTTTAAGGTGAAAATCTGGTTTTTTTATTCCCCAAGTTTTTCTTTTTTTTTACAAGCAAATTAGGGAAATTTGGGTTAATTATTTGGTATCTTTTTTTAATTAAAAGGGAACTTGACATTCAAAATAGATTATTTACCCGTTGTCTCTGTATTCCTCAAAAAAGGGGAAAATTTAAGAAGTGTTAAGAAGAAAAAAACCCGGGGAAAGACGGATTAACGGGAAAACAAAAACCCCCCCAAATAAAAAATTAAACGGGCAAAAAATTCGAGGGGGGCCCCCCCGGGGGACTAAAACCAAAACCCTGCGGGGAATTTCTTTATGGACGATTTAAGGGAATTTTAAAGGACACCTAATTCCTGTGTTTTTTTGGGTTTGTTTTAAGAGGGATCATAGTTAGCTTTGCTTAAAACTTATACTAAAAAGAAAATAAGCTTAAAGAACTGTGATATTTAAAATAAAAAGTTTTATGTAGGATTTACAAGATTTTTTTCCACCGGATCCCCCAAAAAAACCCCCCAAAAAAACCCCCCTTTTCCTCCCTAGGGGTAACGGGAAATTTTAAAACGGCCCCCCAAATGTTTCTAACTTTACCGGGATTAAAGGGGGCCCGGGTTTGTGGGTATTTTTGGGCTTTGATGAAAAACGCCTTTTTAAAAAAAAAAAAAAAACAAATTTTAAAAATTTAAAAATAGACCTTTGAGTAGACTCTTGTTTTTTAGGTATAATTTTATGTTAACCTTTTAGGGTTAGGCTTTGCTTTACTGAAAAAAACCCGGAAAAAAGAAAAGTAGTTTGACAAAAATTCCAAAAAAAATTACCCATGAAATGATCTTACTAAAAAGGCGATAGGGCGAAACAGTTTGTTACATTTGATTGATTTTTATGGTAATAATACGGGGTGTTGCCCTAAAAATTAAAACTTAACCGGAAAAGAAAAACCCCGGTTTACAACTTCCCTGGGGGTCCCCCAGGGGGCGCCCCCCGGGGGGGCGCTCCAGGGGGGGTGCTACCAAGGGTACTGATAAAAAAATTTTTTGAAGAAGAAAAAGCGGTAAAGTAAATGTTAGGGGGGTTTTGCTGTTTAAATTTTTTTGGGTTTGGATTTTTACTATAACGAAAAAATAGGTGAACGTTATTGGGGTTTTTTTTTAAAAACCCCGGGGGGGGATGGGGGAAATTTGATTGATTACTTGATTTTTTTTTTTCCGGATGATGATTTTGGGGGGTTTTTTGGGTTGGGGTTTTGTTGTGTTTGTTTAAATTTTTTACTCTGTTGGGGTTCGGGTTCCGAGTTCCTGGGCCCCCTTTATGATGCTATTTGGGCCCTTTCCCAAGTGAGCTTATCCCTCTGATAAAGTTTTTTGGGACTGTACTACATGTTTCCCAAATTAAAAAACTTACTGTTTACTTTTGGGAAAAAAATTTTTTAAATTCCCTGTGATTATCTTTTCTTATTAACGGGCCCCAATGTGTTGTTGGGTTTTGTGGGGGGTTGTTTGTTGGGGGTTGTGTTTTGGGGTTGGGGGTTGGGGGTTGTTTTTTTTGGGGTGGTGTTGGGGGTTTTGGGGGTGTTGGGGGTTGTTGGGGGGGTTGTGTTGTTTTGGGTTGTGTTTGGGGGTTTTTGGGGGTTTTGGTGTTTCCCCTTTAAAACCAAAAAAACCCGGTTTTTTAAAAGACAAAATGAAAAAATTCCCAAATTAAACTTTTCCCAAGGGTAAAAGTTTTCTCCAACCCCCTTTTTTGTTAAAGGGCCTTAAAAAATTTTTTTCCCAAGTTTTTAAAAATTTTTAACCCAAAATTACAAAACCCCCCCCAAAAACCTCCCTAAAACATTTTTTCCCCCCCCCCCTTTTTTTTTAACCCGCCCCCCAAACCCTTAAAATTTATTTTTTTTTTTTTTTGGGGGTAAGGGGTTTTGCCGGGTTTCTTCCCCTATTAACAAACCGGAAAAAGGGGTTTTTATACATTTTCCCGGGGCTTCCCATTTTGGGGCCGTTTTTATTCCCTCCCCCCCTCCCCCCCCCAAAACCCCCCCCCCCCCCTTTTTTTTTTAAATTTAAATAAATTTTTTAAAAAAATAAAAAATTATTTTTTTTTATAATTTTAATATCAAAAACAAGAAAAAAACCAAGTATTTCTTTTTTTAAAAAAAATTAAAAAAATTTGGAAATTTCCCAAGGTTTGGGGATCCCATAAGTATCAAAAAAAAAAACCCTTTTTTTTTTTAATTTTTTTAAATATTATATATTTTAAAAATTAATTATAATATAAATATATATATATTTAAAAAAAAATTTAAATTTTTTTAAAAAATTAAATAAAAATTTTTAAAATTTAAAAAAATTATTTAAAAATTTTTTTTTTAAATTTTAAAAAAGGTTTGGTAATCTAATCCGGGTTTTTTCCCCCAAATAACATTTTAACCGCCGGGTTTTTTCCAACCCCTTTTTTCATTTTAACTTCCTGGGTTTAGTTTAGGTCTTTTTTTCCCCCCCCCTTTTTTTTAAAAAAATTTGGGGTACCCTGTCTTTTTTTTGGGGGGATGGTTGTTATTATAGTTTGGGCACCACCGTGGATTACCAAGAGAATAATATGGTGGTTCTAGTCGGGGAGTAGGGACCTGCTGTCTTTGTAGGTACCATGGTCCTCTTTTTGACACCTCAAAAAGTAGGTACCATGGCCGTCTTATTGAGACGATCAAAAAAAGGTACCCTGGCCCTCTTTTTTGAGATAATCAATAATAGGTACCATTTTTTTATTGAAAGGGCAATAAAAAAGGTCAAAGGGGGCTTACTGAGAGGGTCAATAAGTAGGTCAATGGTGGCTTATGAGAGGGGCAATAATAGGTACAATGGTAGTCTTACTGAGAGGGTCAAAAAAGAGGTACAATGGTGGTCTTACTGAAGGGGCAAAAAGAGTACAATGGGGGTCTTTCTGAGAGGGCAATAAGTAGGTACAATGGTGTCTTTTCTGAGAGGGTCAATAAGAGGTACAATGGGGGCTTAATGAGGGGTCAATAAATAGGTAAATGGGGGTTTTTCGGGGGTCAAAAAATTTTGGTTTTAATTTTTATGAATCAATAGAGGTCTTTGGTAGTTTACGAGAGGGTCATAAGTATTTTAAATGGTACACGGAAAAGGGGAATAATTTTTTAAAAATTTTTATAATATAATATAAATTATTTATAATAAAAGTTTTACAATTTTTACTAAGGGCAATAATTTGTCTGGGGGTTTACGAAGGGGGTTTAAAGGGAAAATTTCTTCTGAGGGGTAATAAATAGTTAAAATTTTTACTAAAAGGGGTAATAATAAAAACAATTTTTTCTTATAATAAAATAATTGGCTTTATTTACAAAATTATTAGGTAGAAATTTTCCTTTTTTTATTAGATGGTTTTCTGGGGGTTTAAAGCCTATCGACTGCACGAGGGGTCATAGGGCTGCTTTAACCTGCTAATCAACAATGTAGGGCCCCTTTTTTTTAAAATTTATATTATTATATATTTTATATATATATATATATATATATATATATATTTTTTTAATATATAAAAATTTTTTTAAAAAAATTATAAAATAAAATATTTATTTTTCCTTTTCAGAAAAAATTTTTCTTGGGGCCCGGGCGCGTGTGTAAGGGCGACTGCTTTTGGGGCCCACGTCAGGTCAGGTTCAGTCACCAGTCCCCCGCCACACTAACTTTCTCTCTGAGGGGAAAGTTTTTAGAAAATTATAACTTGTTACATAAATTCCCTTTGATTTATACTAAAAACAACAAGTTTTTTCTTATAAAAAAAGGTCATTATTATATATATATTATATTTTATATATATATATATATATATATATTATATATATTATTTTATATATATTTATATATATATATTATATAATATATATATATATTTTATTATATATAAATATAAATAATAATATATATTTTTATATATATTATATATATATATATATATATAAATATTACCAATTATTGTTTTGATTGAAGATAAAATGGCATAAAACCAACAATTTGGTAAAATACATTATTACAAGAGAGGAACTTTTTACTGAAGCGTTTCTCCTGAGATCAGGTTTCTTCAGACAATGACTAAAGAAATCTGTCCAAGTCGCATTAAAGTTCCTCTCGCCATTTATCTTTTCCATCGCTCAGGTTGTTTCAAATGTTCGTCATTTGTAAACATAATGTTTAACTGGCTGATTCATACTGAAGTAGTCGTCTTTAAACAAGTATTTCTCAGGAAATCCCTAGAAAGGGATACCTTTGTTGATAGTATGTTTTTCCTGAAATGTTATCGTGCGATTACTGGACCCGCGTGTGTGGGGTCAACCAATGGCCAAAGCTGATCGATCCCACGGGGATATTATTGTGGAGTTTTGTGTAATCCTCACTGGGTAAGTTAGCTGGGATTAAGTGTAGTAATTGTTTACCAGTTTGAGGGTTCCTAAGGTTTTTTTTTTTCCCTCGTGTTTGGATGATATTCTTGAAACACCAGGAATGTCAGCGTAAGTGTCTTTATCAGTCTTTGTGGAGAGTACGTTTGACTTAACACCCAGGTGAAACATCATTGAAATTAACACCAAGATTTAAGAGAACAGATGTCTTTGGTTCACACACAACACCACAGCTTGGGAAATCGCCAAGTTAGTTATTACAGAGAACGATATATGCAGAAAGAAACATCACTGACATCTGACACTGAGCAAGTACAGTGAGAGGAGTTTAACACAATTCAAACTCTTTGGGAAATTTAAATTACTGGGTAGATCCAAACTAGTAAACGTGAAACAAGGCTCAGTTAAACCATGACTTGTAATACACAAATAACCCGCACATAAAAGAGAGAAGCTTACGACGACGTTTCGGTCCGACTTGGACCATTGACAAAGTCACACTAACAGAGGTGGAGCAGGACGGCTATATATAGGCAGGAAGAGGTGGTAGTAGAAGTAGTAGTAGTACAAAAATTGTATATAATACCGACAGGATGACTTGTAATAAATGTTGGTAGAATTACTGACAATAGTTAGGTTAAAAAGGACACAAGTGCAACTAATGTAACCCTTCATTGTGGCAAGTTTCCTCTCCAGGAGCTTCGTCAAGCCGTTTCCTGCTTAACGAAGCTCCTGGAGAACGAAACGTTGCCAAAGTAAAATGTCACATTAGTTGCACTTCTGTCTTTTTACCCAATTATGGAAACCCGACTTTTTGTAATCTCTGCAAAAATCTCTTTCTCCCTGTCTACATAAGTTATTTTGTTGATCCATACTTCACAAAGTTTGGGCCAGAGCGAGGCACAGTTGAAGACACTTGTTCTTCCATTATTTTTTATGGTGGCAAGGTGTTTTGGAAAAAACAAATTGTAGCGACGGCTCTTGTGAGCGAAACGTCGTAATATACAAGCTCTTCGTTGTTGTACTTATCTTCCTTCCCTCTTCCTTCCATTTGCGGATGGTTAGTCCTCTGAGGGACTGACCACCTCATAATCGGGAAGGGTTTATGGACTGATTACATTAACTTCAATTCGCTACTACACCTGCTGCCTCTGCCCTTGACTGAAGAATCCTACTGCGTAGGTGGTGTTGATTATTTCTGCATATTCTACGTGACCCCAATATCATCTTAGACTCATAAGAGCTTCATTATCGATTTAGTAAAAATTAAGCACCATTAAATTCCAGGTTCATCCATCTTTCCAGTCGAACAATTAGTCATGTTACTCACTGATGTTAGACACCACGTTCACCACTGCCGCAGACTTTTTTCCTCGCTGCAACATTCAAAGATCAGCCTCACACGTTCACAAAAGTGTTGTTTCCCACATACATAGAGCATTGCCTGTTGATTCTATTGGCAAAACGGCTTTCTTTTTACACATTTCTCAACTTTCTTTTTCCAGTATAGTTTGTATTTATCTTATCTTTCATAGACCTGTATGTCAGTAGATCAAATTCCAACATCTATTTTTCTAATTAACGAAATCTTAATAGCATCTTTCATCCTCCAAAATATCACGCTTGCATTTCGTTGAACAGATACACTTCGTAGCATTTCTGACTGACTCTTTATTCCTTCCCCCTGATGCTTCCGGTGTCCTCTATTTCGTGCTTCTTGTATCTTCTTCACTACAGTGGTCAATTTTGGGTCTCTCACTTTCTGACATGCTTAAAAAACGCAACTAAACTGTTGTCTTACCGATACTAGCAGTACTCTCTTCTCTCAGATCATTACATTCTATAAACTGATCTACTGCAAGAAATGTCCTTTCCTCTTGTATCTTGACGGACTACGTTTTGTTAAATTTGGGTCTTATGCACAAGATCCTACATGAATCTTAATCTCGGTTGATGCTTCCCTTTGCCCTAGTACGTTGTGAAATACTCTAATCTTCAGAAGACACGTGATTAACTTGTCTTCTGGAATATGTCTCAATTTTTCATATTTCTGTTTCCCCTTTTCCCCCTCTTCGGGAAAATTTCCGATGATTCATGTTTGCTTTGCCCAACTTCCGGGTACCAAAACTCACTTGGTTCCTACAACTTTAAAATTAGTCTTTCGTGATTACTTCCAGTTTCACTCTGGTGCTACTGCAGTGTACACTGATGGTTCCTGATACCTGGTGATGTCGGGTATGAAGTTGTTCACCTGAACGAATCATCAGAGGCCATTAGTATGGGCTAGTTACTTTCACGTCGGACTTATATGCAATTATCACTGCAAATCATCCACATGCCACCATGCCCCGCCTAAACATCCGTAGCTGTTCCAGACTCGCAACGTGCGTTACAGAGAATCCAGAAATTCGACTCTCATCTAACTGTCCTTCATATACAGCTTGGGTTGTGTCGCGTTTCTAATAAGTGACAAGAAGTTTTTGTTTTTCTGGGTCCCTGAACATACTGATGTTCAGAGTGATGAACATTCTGACTCAGTCGCTCGGTCACCTATAGTTTCGGATGTTTTATATTATATAAACATCTTTGCTTCATCTAACTCAATTCTTGAAGTGATTTAATTACATATATTTGCGCTTCTAAATTTAATAAAATTTTTACTCTCAGAATTTGTCCTGGCTGTGACAAGCCTCTCTCTCTCTCTCTCTCTCTCTCTCTCTCTCTCTCCTCTTCTCTCTCTCCTCTCTCTCTCTCACTATTTTTACCAGTTCTTACACAAATACAGAAAAAAATATTCTTTGTTTTTTTTTTTTGTGATTTAAATACAAATATATTTTTATAAAGAACTGAAGGTACAATACTGTGACTGGAACAATACACATTTACAAAGTCACATGTGACTTTGTAAATGGTCCAAGTAAAACCGAAACGTCGTGGTAAGCTTCTCTTTCCTAAGTGCGGGTTATATGTGTTAATTTTATGGCAATAAATACCCTGGGTTTTTTTCTATTGTTTGCAAGTGAAAAGTGAGGAACAAAAATTCCTCGACGCATCATAATCCATAAAAAATAAAAAATTCATATACCGTATTTTTAAATTTTTCATTTTATTCGCGGGAAAGCGTTAAACCTGTAGGAGTCATACAGCCCCGGGGAATGGAAGACATTCATATTCATCCAAGGAAGGGGAAGTTAGGTCCCAGTCCTTGGATCCAGAGCCCCTGACCAGCACCAAGGCCCCTTGAGGGGAGGATCTTTAAGGAAACGCACCAGTAAAGGTTCCTGTGTTCACCTTCATTCTTATCATCATGATAAAGTTAAAAATAAATTCCATTTTTTTTTTTGAGAATATTTTATGTTTACAGTGTATTGATAAAAAAAAATTAACACTTAATAATACTGGAACTAAACTGAAATACTCCGATATTAACATTTTGATGCGTCTAGGTCGCCTGTGTTTCATACAAGCTTAATAATACTTCCTGACACTTAGGAGTTTGTTAATGTTCTCTGTTTACTTAAGTTTCAAAGCACATATGTTACTTTTATTAATAAGTGTACCATTAGAATTCTCATTTCGTTGACCAGATGAGTAAGTCTCACTTCTAGTATCAAGAAGCAAACATGACATTTAAACAGCTATCGTATTGCAAACTTTGATGTTAAGAAAAGAAATTTAAGAAAAGAAATTTGTATTCCATTGATTTTCTGCAATGTTTGTTCTGCTGTTGAGAATATTGCACAGAAAGAACATAAGAACATAAGAAAGAAGGAACACTGCAGCAGGCCTACTGACCCATGCGAAGGAGGTTCATGGCGCCCCCCCCCTAGTCAGGTTACTTTTACTTAAGGAAGGAGCACGGCATCAGACCTAGTAGCACAAGCTAGAAGGGTCCAACTCACACCCACCCACACCCACTCATGTATTTATCTAACCTATTTTTAAAACTACACAACGTTTTAGCCTCAATAACTGTACTCAGGAGTTTGTTCCACTCATCCACAACTCTATTACCAAACCAGTGCTTTCCTATATCCTTCCTGAATCCGAATTTTTCCAACTTGAAACCATTGCTGCGAGTCCTGTCTTGGCTGGAAATTTTCATACGCTTATTTACACCCCCTTTATTTATTCCTGTCTTCCATTTTTTACACCTCGATCATATCCCCCCTAATTCTACCCTTTCGAGAGAGTGCAGATTCGGGGCCCCTCGGCCCTATCCTCATGGGGAAGATTTTTTGATACATTGGATCAACATTTCATCCTCCTCTGTACGTTTTCCAGAGCATTTATATCCTTTCGTAATATAGTGACCAGAACTGGGCAGCATAATCTAAATGAGGCCTAACCAAGGATATATAGAGTTGAAGAACAACCTGAGGACTTCTCTTATTTATACTTCTAGATATGAAGCCAAGGATTCTGTTAGCTTTATTGCGAACACTAACGTACTGTTGTTTTGGGTTTTTTAGATTACTAAAGAATTTTATTGCAAATGACTTGACTGAATTTACCGTAAATTATAATTTTTAATCTTACTAGTGGTTTGCATCTGACTTATTTTTCATAAGGTTAGTATTTGATTTTTAATAAGGTTAGTGTCAGACACCAAGGTTAGTATTTGATTTTTTAATAAGGTTTGGGGGTGTTTTTTTTAAAAGTAAAACCCGGGAAGACATCATGAAACTGACTTCACCCGTTCAGGATGCGGGATCTCATTGTATCTGAATGCAGATCAAGTATAAAAGGGTTTTTAAAGAGTAGGAACATGTAACTCGTCCCGTTGTTAATGCAAATGAGGAAGGAGAGTGTTGTAAACACTCGCACCTTTTTTCTGTGTCTACACATAAAAAAATCTCAGGCAAGAGATGACTTTTGTCTGCTTTTGCACCAAACACTAACCCCACCACTACCACAACCACCACCCTACTACCACAACCACCCCCACCACCACTACCACAACCACCGCAACCACAACTACCACCACACACCTAAACCACCACCTCCACCAACACATTTACACATTAACCACCACCCCCTCCCACACACTAACATTAACCGCTTCTATCTCTCTCACACTCACACATTAACACCCCCACGAACCACACCACCACGACCACCACCCACAAACCCATTGTTTCTCCCCTACACAGAAAGTATGCGGAGCGCGGGGGTGGGGGGCGCCACGACCCCCACACAACAAGACAAGAGATGCTCTCAGGAAGCTGTGGGATGTGCTGACCAGCAAGGCTGACACTGATCATGACAAGCAGGTGTGGGGATTACCCATCTGTACCTATAAGAGCAGGACAATGCCCCTTTGGTGTCCTGTCTTCAGTACTCTGTTCATCATATGATTTTTTTAAAAAAATTTTAGTGGTTGCAGCACTTAATAATTCCTCTTTGAATGCAATCCACTAGTCAACCATTCTATATGAAAAAATTCTATCCTTCCCACTCAACTTTTTAACATTTCACAACTGTGGATTTTTGTTATCCCTTTTGCAGATATTAAGAAAGGATCTTTGGAGTCCTTTCAGACTTTATATTGGCTATCATGTCTTCTCTTTCCTGCTATCAGCCAAACTGGCTATCATGTCTTTCCTTTCCTGCTATCAGCCAACACTGGCTATCATGTCTTCTCTTTCCTGCTATCAGCCAACACGGCTATCATGTCTTCTCTTTCCTGCTATCAACCAACACTGGCTATCATGTCCCTTTTCTTTCCTGCTATCAGCCAACACTGGGTATCATGTCTTCTCTTTCCTGCTATCAGCCAACACTGGCTATCATGTCTTTTCTTTCCTGCTATCAGCCAACACTGGCTATCATGTCTTCTCTTTTCCCGCTATCAGCCAACACTGGCTATCATGTCTTCTCTTTCCTGCTATCAGCCAACACTGGCTATCATGTCTTCTCTTTCCTGCTATCAGCCAACACTGGCTATCATGTCTTCTCTTTCCTGCTATCAACCAACACTGGCTATCATGTCTTCTCTTTCCTGCTATCAGCCAACACTGGCTATCATGTCTTCTCTTTCCTGCTATCAGCCAACAGGGGGGAACTTTTAAAATTTTTTACCTTTTATCTAGTTCTATTCCTAAACTCTGGCGGCCATTTTGTAGCTCGTTTTTTTTTAAATTTTTTAAACAACTTTCTAAAAATTTCATCAAGTGATTTTATCACATTATTTTCATTTAAAATAATTTTCCTGGTGACAGTTATTTTTAATAATGGCTCCTGTATACCTCTCTGATATTTTCAGTAATTTGTCACACAATCTTCATTCCATTCCATTTCTTCGATTTCCATTACATGACATTTATCTACAATAAATTCCCTCATCCATGTATCACTCCATGTGTTCAGTGTATCCAGATCCTCCTGCAAGAATTTACGGTCATTTTCATTATTAATTTGCATTTAAAATTTTCGCATCTGCAGACTTTCATATTTTTTTTATTCCTTGCATAAATCATTTATAAAATTAGGAATATTACTGGGGCAAGTAGAGAGGTTTGCGGCACCCCACTTGTTTACATCCACCCACGCACACATTTTTCGCATTTTCCTCTCAAAGTTTTTCATTCACCTTCAATTTACCTTTAATTTTTTCGTCTATTCTGCAGTTTTCATATTAGTTTTTCATGCCGCTTGCCAGGTTCACTCACTCAAGCCTCGTGGTACCTACTCTTAAAACTAAGTTTGGAGCCTCTGCCTCCATTTTTCCCTCGAGGTTATTGCACGTCCTGACCATCCTAAGACATTAGAAATACTTCCTGAAATCCTTGTGACTCATGTACCTCTTTAACTTCCAGATGTGACCCCGAGTACCTGTTTTCATTTCTCTCCTGGGTTTTTATGTCTTCCATTGTCGTTGATTCCCAAATTTGTTAGTTCTTTCCATGTAGTGTATGTCCCCTTCCTTTTTGATACTTCAGCACTTTCTCGAGTTTTTTTTTATGATTTTTTTAGGTGAAATTCCATGCTGGGCTGCATACTCAAAATGGGCCTGATATATTAAATAAAGGGTCAGTATTGATGCTTTGTTGTGATTTCTGAAGGCTATTCTTAGATTTGTTCAGATGAAAAATTGGCTGTAGAGGTTATTCAGCTGATATTTTAGCTTCTGGCGATATCCTCGGTACTATGCTCACCCCTAGATCTGCAGCTTTTTTCCCCCAAGTCTATACTTATGCTTGTTGGTTGGTTGACAGTCGTTGTGCATAGTGTTGGTTGACAGTCGTTGTGCATAGTGTTGGTTGACAGTCGTTAGCAAAAGTGTAGGTTGAAAGTCTTTATGCATAGTTTGGTTGACAGTCGTTGTGCATAGTGTTTTGGGTTTACAGTCGTTGTGCATAGTGTTGGTTGACAGTCGTTATGCATAGTGTAGGTTGAAAGTCGTTATGCTTTGTGTTGGTTGACAGTCGTTATGCATAGTGTTGGTTGACAAATCGTTTATGCATAGTGTTGGTTGACAGTCGTTATGCATAGTGTTGGTTGACAGTCGTTATGCATAGTGTTGGTTGACAGTCGTTATGCATAGTGTTGGTTTTACAGTCGGGTTTTGCATAGTGTTGGTTGACAGTCGTTATGCATAAATGTAGGTTGAAAGTCGTTATGCATAGTGTTGGTTGACAGTCGTTATGCATAGTGTTGGTTGACAGTCGTTATGCATAGTGTAGGTTTAAAGTCGTTAAAGCATAGTGTTGGTTGACAGTCGTTATGCATAGGTTTGGTTGACAGTCGTTATGCATAGTGTTGGTTGACAGTCGTTATGCATAGTGTTGGTTGACAGTCGTTTATGCATAGTGTTGGTTGACAGCGTTATGCATAGTGTTGGTTGACAGTCGTTTGTGCATAGTGTTGGTTGACAGTCTTATGCATAGTGTAGGTTGAAAGTCGTTATGCATAGTGTTGGGTTTCAGTCGTTATGCATAGTGTTGGTTGACAGTCGTTATGCATAGTGTTGGTTGACAGTCGTTATGCATAGTGTTGGTTGACAGTCGTTATGCATAGTGTTGGGTTTACAGTCGTTATGCATAGTGTTGGCTGACAGTCGTTATGCATAGTGTTGGTTGACAGTCGTTATGCATAGTGTTGGTTGACAGTCGTTATGCATATTTTTGGTTGACAGTCGTTATGCATAGTGTTGGTTGACAGTCGTTATGCATAGTGTTGGTTGACAGTCGTTATGCATAGTGTTGGCTGACAGTCGTTATGCATAGTGTTGGTTGACAGTCGTTATGCATAGTGTTGGTTGACAGTCGTTATGCATAGTGTTGGTTGCAGTCGTTATGCATAGTGTTGGCTGACAGTCGTTATGCATAGTGTTGGGTTTCAGTCGTTGTGCATAGTGTTGGTTGACAGTCGTTGTGCACAGTGTTGGTTGACAGTCGTTTGCATAGTGTAGGTTGAAAGTCATTATGCTAGTTGTTGGTTGACAGTCGTTATGCATATGTTGGGTTTACAGTTGTTGTGCATAGTGTTGGTTGACAGTCGTTACGCTATTCAGGTTTATCTCATGTTGTGTACAGTATAAGTAAACTGCTCTGGTATATCTCTTATTGTGGCCAGAAATACATTTCTCTCAGATTTTTTATCCATTTTTCAAAACGCCTTTCATTCTCTGTCACAAACAAGCGACCTACTAGGTGAGAACAGTTAGGAAAAACATCTCTTTGACGTTTATCATGTAAATATTATAATAATCCAGAAACACACCTTGTATTTCTGATGTATATTTTGTTTTCATTACCACAACACTGTTCTCTAGCACAATGTTGAGTATTACTCTCAGAGAACAATCTTCACTTTTGTGTGATCTGGTCCTTCTCTTACCTCTCAATTTCCTATCTACACAACAAACCATTTTTGCTGCTGTGTCCTTCTACAGTTCTTCTCTCCGGTCTTGCCATCCCTAGGACCATGTAGACTTCCGCATCCTCACATCTGCTGCATCATCAGTTCTCTGTCTCCTCTCGCCGCTCTCAGCCTCCTCCTCCTCCCTCTCCTCTCTCTCTCCCTTTTCCCCTCTTTCTCTTACCTTTCATCCCATTCTTCACTTTCGGCTTGCTCAAAGAAATTCACTGACACTGTATATCTTCTCACAGTTTTGTTTGTCTTCTTTTATTAACCTCTTACATTTTTTACTGTACATCTTCTTCTCAATTAATCCTCCTTCAGCAGGTCAGCATTTTTTGCTTTTCTTTTACTCATTCCGTTGATATATTGATCACTAATTTCCTCTTCCACTGAATATTTCCCCCGTTAACTAAATCTTCCTCACATGTCGACTGAATATTACCATGACTAACTAACTTTCCACCGAGTGGTTAACTAAATACTAGTGCCACTTGAGCCGAGGCTGAAGCATGAAAGAAGTGTACTCACCCGTTTGTAGTTGTACGGGTCGAACACAGCTCCTGGCGCCGTATGGTGTGTGTAACTCACCTAATTGTACTCACCTAATTGTGGTTGCAGGTCGAGACTCAGCTCCTGGCCCCGCCTCTTCACTGATCGCTACTGGGTCCTCTCTCTCTCTGCTTCCTGACTTTGCATACCTCTTCTTAAAACTATTTATGGTGTGTGTGTGTGTGTGTGTGTGTGTGTGTGTGTGTGTGTGTGTGTGTGTGTGTTGTGTTGTGTGTGTGTGTGTGGTGTGTGTGTTGTGTGTGTGTGTGTGTGTGTGTGTGTGTGTGGTGTGTGTGTGTGTGTGTTTTGTGTGGGGTGTGTGTGTGTGTTTTCATTAGCATCATTAAGCATTCAGCCCAGGGT
>NC_069432.1:14987211-14993082 GCF_026875155.1 Cherax quadricarinatus | reverse complement strand
GGTTGTTTGGTTGTGGTTGTTACTGTGGTTGGGGTTTTACCGGGGTTGTTTGTTTATTTGGGGTTTGGGTTTTGTTACGGGGTGGTTTGTGGTTGTTACTGTGTTGTGTTGATTACTGTGGTTGTGGTTGTTACTGTGGTTGTGGTTGTTACTGTGGTTGTGGTTATTACCGGGTTGTGGTTGTTACTGTGCTTGTGGTTGTTACTGTGGTTGTGGTTGTTACTGGGTTGTGGTTGTTACTGTGGTTGCGGGGTTTTGGGTTACCGTGGTTGTGGTTGTTTACTGTGGTTGTGGTTGTTACTGTGGTTGTGGTGTTACTGTGTTTGGGTTTGTGTTTACTGTGGTTGTGTTGTTACTGTGGTTGTGGTTGTTACTGTGGTTGTGGTTTCTGTGGTTGTGTTGTTACTGTGGTTGTGGTTGTTACTGTGCTGTGTTGTTACTGTGGTTGTGGTTGTTACTGTGAGTGTTACTGTGTTGTGGTTGTTACTGTGGCTGTGTTGTACTGTGGTTGTGGTTGTTACTGGGGTTTGGGTTACTGTGGTTGTGGTTGTTACTGTGGTTGTGGTTGTTATGTGGTTGTTTGTGGTTGTGGTTGTTACTGTGGTTGTGGTTGTTATGTGGTTGTTACTGTGGTTGTTACTGTGGTTGTGGTTGTTACTGTGGTTGTTACTGTGGTTATGGTTGTTACTGTGTTTGTTACTGTGTTGTGGTTGTTACTGTGTTGTTACTGTGGTTATGGTTGTTACTGTGGTTGTTATGTGGTTGGGTTTTACTGTTGTTGTTACTGTGGTTGTTACTGTGTTGTTACTGTGGTTTGGTTTTACTGTGGTTGTTACTGTGGTGTTGTGGTTGTTACTGTGTTGTTACTGGGGTTTTTATGGTTGTTACTGTGGTTGTTACTGTGTTGGTTGTTACTGGGGTTGTTACTGTGGTTATTTTGTTACTGTGGTTGTTTTACTGTGGTTGTTACTGTGGTTGTGGTTGTTACTGTGGTTGTTACTGTGGTTATGTTGTTGTGGTTGTTACTGTGGTTGTTACTGTGGTTTGGGGTTGTTACTGTGGTTGTTACTGTGGTTATGTGGGTTTGTTACTGTGGTTGTTACTGTGGTTATGGTTGTTACTGTGGTTGTTACTGTGGTTGTGGTTGTTACTGTTGTTGTTACTGTGGTTGTGGTTGTTACTGTAGTTGTTACTGTGGTTGTGGTTGTTTACTGTGGTTTTGTTAGTGTGGTGTTGTTACTGTGGTTGTGGTTGTTACTGTGGTTGTTTAGTGTGGTTGTGGGTTTGGGTTACTGTGGTTGTTACTTGTGGTTGTTACTGTGGTTGTTACTGTGGTTATGGTTGTTACTGGGGTTTTGGTTTTACTGTGGTTGTTTACTGTGGTTGTTACTGTGGTTGTTACTGTGGTTGTTACTGTGGTTGTTACTGTGGTTGTGGTTGTTACTGTGGTTGTTACTGTGGTTGTTACTGTGGTTGTTACTGTGGTTGTTACTGTGTTGTTACTGTGGTTGGTTTTACGGGTGTTGTGGTTGTTACTGTGGTTGTTACTGGGGTTGTTACTGGGGTTTTGGGGTTACTGTGGTTGTTACTGGGGTTTTTACTGTGGTTGTTACTGTGGTTGTTACTGTGGTTGTTACTGTGGTTGTTACTGTGGTTGTTACTGTGGTTGTTACTGTGGTTGTGGCTGCTGTTGCATATTTCTTTTGTTAATGCTATATTAAATATTAACATTAATATTAATGCTAACAACAAACTGACTAGATATTAAGTATAAAACTTTAATTATAATTAAGCGATAAAATTAAAATTACAGAATCTTATATTTAATTTTCTGAAAAGATAACAAGTGGAGGGAGGGAGGGAAGGTGGGGAGGGAGGGTGGGGAGGGAGGGAGGAAGGTGGGGAGGGAGGGAGGGAAGGTGGGGGAGGGAGGGAGGGAAGGTGGGGAGGGAGGGAGGGAAGGTGGAGAGGGGGAAGGAGACAAAAATGAAGGGAGGAATGAACTAGTAGGAAGGAAGCAGAAAGAGAGAGAGAGAGAGAGAGAGAGAGGGGAGAAAAGAGAGAGAGGAGAGAGAGAGAGAGAGAGAGGAAGAGAGAGAGAGAGAGAGAGGAAAAGAGAGAGAGAGAGAGAGAGAGAGAAGAGAGAGAGAGAGGAGAGAGAGAGAAGAGAGAGAGAGAGAGAGAGAGAGAGAGAGAGAGAGAGACTGTCGGAAAGTGGTGGAAATATAAATGAAAAAGTGAGGGAGTCAAACTGGGAGTGACCAGTCAGAGTATGTGATGGGAGTAATGAACTGACCCCCTCCCTCCCCCCCCCCAGTTCCTTGTCATGTACGGCTGATGGAAGAGTCAGGATAAAATAGTTTAATGTATATTAATGGGTTACTAGAGAATTTAGCTCACACATTGACATACACGGTTCGATCCCCGGTACAGGTGAATCCATTAGGACGTGTTTTCTTAAGACACCTGCTGTCCTTGTTCATCCATCGCTAAAATGGGTACCTGGGTGTTAGTCGACTGGTGTGGGTCGCATCCTGGGACAAAACTGACCTAATTTGCCCGAAATGCTAATCATCACAAGCGGCTTTCTATATAGTAGTACGTCACTGATGTCAACGACACCTGTATACTTAGTATATGTACTTGTATAAAAAAAATTAATAGGAAATAGGGACTGTAGATATTAGGTGTCACTGTTCATTAGCAGCAGTGAATGAGTCGATATACACTTCATAGGTTATTATACCATGGTCAGCAATAGGGACTGAAGGTAACGCCGTGAAATTGCTTGAGAAATATAACCTGGATTATACCAGTTGGTTCGTATGTCAATAGTTCTTGCCAAGGTTCATATTGATCCAAACATCAACTCACAACACACAAAACTATACTTAAACCTGAACTCCAGCTGGTGAAGCTCTAGCTCTCTCTCTCTTTCCCCTTTCTCCCTCTCTCCCTTTTCCCCCTCCCTCTCCAACACAAGGATTATACAAGGTTAAGTTAAGACTTCCTACTTTTATTTACAAGTTAAGAGCTCTTACCTACCTCAGCTCATTGGAAAGCTTTTATAGAATTATTTTTATTGAATTCTTGTTATGAAACATACAACTAGGGTGCACAGTGAAGCTGGTGTCAGCTTGGTCACGAGTGTTCATTGATCAGTTGTGAAACTGTACTAACATGTCCCAGAGTACATTTATTCTAGGCATGACCGATCTCAGTAAATGGCCTTCCTTCCTGTACTTTATCCCCCCTCCACTCCTTCCTGTACTTCATTCCCCTCCCCTTCCTTCCTGTACTTCATTCCCCCTCCCCTCCTTCCTGTACTTCATTCCCCTCCCCTTACTTCCTGTACTTTATCCCCCTCCCCTCCTTCCTGTACTTCATTCCCCCTCTCCTCCTTCGTACTTCATCCCCCCTCCCCTCCTTCCTATACTTCATTACCCCTCCCCTCCTTCCTGTACTTCATCCCCCTCCCCTCCTTCATGTACTTCATTCCTCCTCCCCTCCTTCCTGTACTTCATCCTCCCTCCCCTCCTTCCTGTACTTCATCCCCCCTCCCCTCCTTCCTGTACTTCATCCCCCTCCCCTCCTTCCTGTACTTCATCCCCCTCCTCTCCTTCATGTACTTCATTCCCCCTCCCCTCCTTCCAGTACTTCATTCCCCCTCCCTCCTTCCTGTATTTCATCCCCCCCTCCCTCCTTCCTGTATTTCATCCCCCCTCCCCTCCTTCCTGTACTTCATTCCCCCTCACCTCCTTCCAGTACTTCATTCCCCCTCCCCTTCCTTCCTGTACTTCATCCCCCCTCCCCTCCTTCCTGTACTTCATTCCCCTCCCCTCCTTCCTGTACTTCATCCCCCTCCTTTCCTTCCTGTACTTCACCCCCTCCCCTCCTTCCTGTACTTACCCCCTCCCCTCCTTTCTGTACTTCATTCCCCCTCCTCTCCTTCCTGTACTTACCCCCTCCCCTCCTTCCTGTACTTCACCCCCCTACCCTCCTTCCTGTACTTCACCCCCCTCCACTCCTTCCTGTACTTACCCCCTCCCCTCCTTCCTGTACTTCACCCCCTACCCTCCTTCCTGTACTTCACCCCCCTCCACTCCTTCCTGTACTTCACCCCCTCCCCTCCTTCCTGTACTTCACCCCCCTACCCTCCTTCCTGTACTTCACCCCCTCCACTCCTTCCTGTACTTCACCCCCTCCCCTCCTTCCTGTACTTCACCCCCCTACCCTCCTTCCTGTACTTCACCCCCCTCCACTCCTTCCTGTACTTACCCCCTCCCCTCCTTCCTGTACTTCACCCCCCTACCCTCCTTCCTGTACTTCACCCCCCTCCACTCCTTCCTGTACTTCACCCCCTCCCCTCCTTCCTGTACTTCACCCCCTACCCTCCTTCCTGTACTTCACCCCCCTACCCTCCTTCCTGTACTTCACCCCCCTCCTCTCCTTCCTGTACTTACCCCCCCTCCCCTCCTTCCTGTACTTCACCCCCCTACCCTCCTTCCTGTACTTCACCCCCCTCCACTCCTTCCTGTACTTCCCCCCTCCCCTCCTTCCTGTACTTCACCCCCCTACCCTCCTTCCTGTACTTCACCCCCCTACCCTCCTTCCTGTACTTCACCCCCTCCCCTCCTTCCTGTACTTTACCTCCCCCACAGCACCTCGGGGACTGCTCGCGCTGTTGATAAAAGAAATCTTTTAATGAATTTAATTCATAAAGTTGTGGAGGGCAAAGTGAGAGTATAAATTGTGAGTTTTAAATCTACACCTTATTCCTGGCTTGCTTTCTTGATTCCTTCTTCCTACCTCCTTCTTCCCTCCCTCCCCCGCGAGTGCCGTCCTTCCTTCCTTCCTTCTTTCCTTCTTACCCACTTCGCATGAACACCAGGATAATTTATGTGTATGTATATATATATATATATATATATATATTATATTATATATATATATATATATATATATATATATATAATATATATATATATATATATATATATATATATATATATATATATATATATATATATATATATATATATATATATATGTCGTGCCGAATATGTAGAACTGGTCAATTAGCAAGAATTCATTTAAAATTAAGTCCTTTCTAAAAAAAATTCTCTTATACGTTTAAAGATATTTTTTTTCATTTATGTTCGTGTAAAAATTAATAATTTTGTACCAAAAGAACCTTAGAAAACTTACCTAACCTTATTATAACAAGCGCAATTTAATTTAACCTAATCAAACTAAATATATTTTTGATAAGTTTACTATAATTTAATAATAAACACAGTGAAATATATTTTTTTCGTTAGGTTCAGAATGATTTTTGCGAAATTATTGCATACACAAATTTTCCCTTGCCTTGTTCGGCAAGAAGAACGTTGCTATTTAAGCCAAAATAGGAAGTTTAACCTATTCGGCACGACATATATATTTACATGTTATGACATTCATTTTGTACATTCCATCAGTTAAGTTTAAAATAATTGTATTTATGGATTAAGGTGGATTTTCTTTATGGTGAGTTCTTAATCCAAGGGAATGGAGTTATCCTTCTCTTTTTGAGGGGATCAAAGCTGATTTATCTCCCAGTCTCCAGATGCTGTGTGACCACTATCTGATTTAGCGCTTCTCCATTAATATACTAACACTAATAATAATAATAATAATAATAATAATAATAATAATAATAATAATAATAATAATAATAATAATGATAATAATAATAATAATAATAATAATAATAATAATAATAATAATAATAATAATAATAATAATAATAATAATGATAATAATAATAATAATAATAATAATAAATAATAATAATAATAATAGTAATAATAATAATAATAATAATAATAA
>NC_069432.1:14949711-14982211 GCF_026875155.1 Cherax quadricarinatus | reverse complement strand
ACTTTTATTAACTCCACACCTTCTCCTAATTTCCACACTCCGAATTTTCTGCATAATATTTACACCACACATTGCCCTTAAACAGGACATCTCCACTGCCTCCAACCGTCTCCTCGCTGCTGCATTTACCACCCAAGCTTCACACCCATATAAGAGTGTTGGTACTACTATACTTTCATACATTCCCTTCTTTGCCTCCATAGATAACATTTTTTGACTCCACATATACCTCAACGCACCACTCACCTTTTTTCCCTCATCAATTCTATGATTAACCTCATCCTCATAAATCCATCGCCGACACGTCAACTCCCAAGTATCTGAAAACATTCACTTCTTCCATATATATATATTATATATTATATATATATATATTATATATATATATATATATATATATATATATATATATATATATATAATATATTATATATATATATATATTATATACATATACATACATACATATATATATATTAATATATATATATATATATATATATATATATATATATATATATATATATATATATATAATATATATATATATATATAATATTTATATTGTGTATGTGTGTGTGTGTGTGTGTGTGTGTGTGTATAAAATAACCTTACCTTGAGCCTCAGCTTCGTCGGGATTTCTGTAAAAAAAATATTTTGACCAACAACTGCAACAAGCGGTTTTGCACTCATTTCTCTGCATGGATAACCAGAGGCTGGGTACTCATTTTTCTCCATGTATAACTAAGGAAAAAAACAGTATGACTAAAGTTGGTATGTTTCAACGTGTGTGGATGTAATACTGATGTTAGGTATGACCTGATTGATGATGCAGTACTGATGTTAGGAATGACTTGATTGATGATGCAGTACTGATGTTAGGAATGACCTGATTGATGATGCAGTACTGATGTTAGGAATGACTTGATGGGTGATATTAACGAAGGAAGCTGCATGTCATATCAGTGAGTAAATTGTCTCTTTTCTAAGTTAGCAGAATTTGAATGGTAAGGAATTAATAAAATTGAAATAGCGTAGTGCTTTTAACCCTTTACCGGGCGGTGTTCAGTCCATCAAGATTGATGGACTGAACACATCGACTCAAGGTTGAGGGACTGATTACCTCATTCTCCTCCTGTTCCTCAAGTTTCTCCTACGTATGGACTGATGAAGCCACTGTGTGGCGAAACGTTTCCTCAATAAAGATACCCAAGAGTTGCATATGTGTCTAATTTATCAGGTGGTGGAATGTTGTGGTGTATAATGCATGAGGTACGGCAGCAGTGGGCAGTGTTGATGCTCCTGGAGCAGACACTAGTGTGGAGAAATATTTCTGGCCGGTGTTAAATGAATGTTTATGAGTTTTTAAACCCGGTGGATGTGGAAGACACTTGGGGAAGGTGAAGTGGGAGGGGAAGGAGGGATTCTGGAGGTGCGTAAAGTGTATCAAGAATTTCTTGTAGAGGAATGTCAAGTACAGAGTGTGTAAATGAAGGAAAATGAAGGTAAATGAAGGTAAATGAAGGTAAATGAAGGTAAATGATGGAAAATGACGGTAAATGAAGGTAAATGAAGGTAAATGAAGGAAAATGAAGGTAAATGAAGGAAAATGAAGGTAAATGAAGGAAAATGAAGGTAAAAGAAGGAAAATGAAGGTAAATGAAGGAAAATTTAAGGAAAATGAAGGTAAATGAAGGAAAATGAAGGTAAATGAAGGAAAATGAAGGTAAATGAAGGGAAAAAGAAGGTAAATGAAGGTAAAGGAAGGAAAAATGAAGGTAAATGAAGGTAAATGAAGGGGAAAATGAAGGTAAATGAAAGTAAATGAAGGTAAATGAAGGTAAAGGAAGGAAAAATGAAGGTAAATGAAGGAAAATAAAGGTAAATGAAGGAAAATGAAGGTAAATGAAAGTAAATGAAGGAAAATGAAGGTAAATGAAGGAAAATGAAGGTAAATGAAGGAAAATGAAGGTAAATGAAGGAAAATGAAGGTAAATGAAGGAAAATGAAGGTAAATGAAGGAAAATGAAGGTAAATGAAGGAAAATGAAGGTAAATGAAGGTAAATGAAGGAAAATGAAGGTAAATGAAGGAAAATGAAGGAAAATGAAGGTAAATGAAGGAAAATGAAGGAAAATGAAGGTAAATGAAGGAAAATGAAGGTAAATGAAGGAAAATGAAGGTAAATGAAAGTAAATGCATGTTAATGAAGGTAAATGATGGAAAATGAAGGAAAATGAAAAAAAATTACTATACAGACGTATTTCTCATACCTCACGAAATCTTAAAGAAACAACCCAAAAAAAAAAGAAACACAGCAAGGGTAGTGTTAGAACCCATGGCAAGGAAGCCGTAAAACTCTAGGCCACGAGTTCTAACCCCACTTGTACAGTGACAAGTTTTTTTTTTACCTGTCATAGGTTCAATGTCATAAGAAAGTTATTAAAGAATGACGAGAAAAAATGCAAGCTTGTTTATTTTGTTTTTCACTAATTCAATTCACAAACTTACTATCAGTATTATCTGTATTATCTGTATCCCTCCAGTATCCCTCTGATACATCTGTATCCCCTGCTGTGCTCCCGTGATGCCTCTGTATCCCTCCAGTATCCCTCTGATACATCTGTATCCCCTGCTGTGCCCCCGTGATGCCTCTGTATCCCTCCAGTATCCCTCTGATACATCTGTATCCCCTGCTGTGCCCCCGTGATGCCTCTGTATCCCTCCAGTGTCCCCATGATACATCTGTATCCCCTGCTGTGCCCCCGTGATGCCTCTGTATCCCTCCAGGGTCCCCATGATACATCTGTATCCCCCGCTGTGCCCCCGTGATGCCTCTGTATCCCTCCAGTATCCCTCTGATACATCTGTATCCCCTGCTGTGCTCCCGTGATGCCTCTGTATCCCTCCAGTATCCCTCTGATACATCTGTATCCCCTGCTGTGCCCCCGTGATGCCTCTGTATCCCTCCAGTATCCCTCTGATATATCTGTATCCCCTGCTGTGCCCCCGTGATGCCTCTGTATCCCTCCAGGGTCCCCATGATACATCTGTATCCCCTGCTGTGCCCCCGTGATGCCTCTGTATCCCTCCAGTATCCCTCTGATACATCTGTATCCCCTGCTGTGCTCCCGTGATGCCTCTGTATCCCTCCAGTATCCCTCTGATACATCTGTATCCCCTGCTGTGCCCCCGTGATGCCTCTGTATCCCTCCAGTATCCCTCTGATATATCTGTATCCCCTGCTGTGCCCCCGTGATGCCTCTGTATCCCTCCAGTATCCCTCTGATACATCTGTATCCCCTGCTGTGCCCCCGTGATGCCTCTGTATCCCTCCAGTGTCCCCATGATAACATACAGGTTAAGTTGTTAACATATATAAACGTGGCTGCGCATGTTAGCGTAGGGTCATGCAGGATCATGCAGGGTCATACAGGGTCATACAGGGGTCATGCTTGGTAGTGAAGTATCATGTGGTTATGCAAGATGATGCAGGGTCATGCAAGGTAGGTCATGCACAGTCATGCAGGATCATGTAGGATCATGCAGGATCATGCGGTATCATACAATATCATGTAGGATCATGTAGGGTCATGCAGGATCATGCGGTATCATACAATATCATGTAGGATCATGTAGGGTCATGCAGGATCATGCGGTATCATACAATATCATGTAGGATCATGCAGGATCATGGGTATCCCACAGTTTTCCAGCACTCCACCTGTAAACAGTATCTTCGTTAATCATTCTTCGATTCTTTAACAATCATCTTCGACGAGATCATAGAAATGACAACAAAGACTGTTTTATTGCAGAAGCAGTGACAGTCTTAGCTGCAGTGAGATAAACATGTCACTGCGCCTTTCTCGCTCTTATACCCCGTACCCCGTCACTTTGCTCAGCCAGGACTGTGATGCTGGACACCCAGGGAGGATGCTTCCTCCTGCCTCTAGTCTCTCCATTCCCTTTACGTCCCTCCCCACTTCCTTATCTTTTCATTCTCCTTCCTCCCCCTCATCTCATCTTCCTCCCCCCTCATCTCTCGTTTCCTCCCCCTCATCTCTTTTCCTCCTCATCTCACCTTCCTCCTCATCTCTCCACTACTTTCTCCTTCTCTTGGCAGGATTGCTTCTTCATCAGAAGTGAATGTGATATATGATAGTGTGTGGGAATCAGCCCGCCCTCTCTCTCTCTCTCTCTCTCTCCTCTCTCTCTCTCTCTCTCTCTCTCTCTCTCTCTCTCTGTCTCTCTCTCTCTCCCTCTCTCTTTCTCTCAGGAGAAACATTTGAGCAAGTTTCCATACGTTCCTGCTGCCCATGCCCACCTAGCAGTAAAAATTGCATCCTTTATTTGTATTCGCCCATTTGTGGATACAGAGGTCAAGTTGCAGCTCCTGGTGCTGCCTCTTAACTGACCGTTGTTAGAGTCGGTTAAGGGGGACGTCGGTTCCCCCGTCTTCTAATACGTTACTTCTCCCCTACAACACAATTCCTCTCAAAGATTTCAGTTATACCATGAATTAAGGAAAGATCCCGGACTTCACCTTACGAAAGCAGACAAAACAAATGCGATGGTAATTACGAACAAGGTAGATTATAGGGGAGAAATGGACATATTAGGAGACAGGGAAACTCGGAGCCCTCTTAGCATCACCAGCTTTGTCATGCTTGTTCATGAAGCTGTGTCTGGAAACTGCTTCAATCATTTGTTCATCCATGTCATTGTATATCACGGCCACCTCATGACTCCTCTTTTATAAGTCACACTAACACACGAAGGTGAGGGAGCCAGTATATATAGGTGAGGAGAACAGTGGCAGGACAAGGAGAGGAAGAAAGGAAGTGGAGAAGTAGCATCTTTCTTGACCTCTGAACTATCTTGAGTTGCTGGACATGCTTCATCAAGTGAGGCTTCCAGGTTGGTGCTGCATGCTTCAAGATGGGCCAGGCTGGTGCTGCATGCTTCAAGGTGGGCCAGGCTGGTGCTGCATGCTTCAAGGTGGGCCAGGCTGGTGCTGCATGCTTCAAGGTGGGCCAGGCTGGTGCTGCATGCTTCAAGGTGGGCCAGGCTGATGTCATACATATGGCCGTAAATGACTGGTGAATATTACTGAAAGCTAAACAGATTTGTACACCGGGCAGTCGCTTCAGATGTTATTCACTTGATTCAACTGATGTGCTCGTCTAGTGACAGGCTCGATACTGCGGTCACTCACAGGTTCTCCGCAGCAGAAGTAAATCTCCAGTCTAAGTTCCCAGAACCTAGTGTCAATTTTCGGTATTCGTTTCCTTTTTTTCGTAACTTTGTATTTCCTGGGGTTGAACTCCATCAACCAGTTTTTTTGAAAAAAAAAAAATCCCTTATTTTGTCCACTTCCATCTATTACTCTTCCTTGTTATCCCCGTTTTATTCTTCTCATAATTTTTGAAACATGTATGGTACCCGTGCATACCAGAAACACCGATCACAATAATAGTAATAGTAAAAGTAGTAGTAATATTTTCTCTTATACCTTTAAAGATATATTTTTTCATATATGTTAAAGTAAAAATTAATATTTATGGACCAAAAGAACCTTAGAAAACTTACCTGACGTTATTACAACAAGCGCAATTTAATTTAGCCTAATCCAACTAAATATATTTTAGATAAGTTTACAATAATTTAATAATAAACAAACAGAATGGAATATATTTTTTCGTTAGGTTCAGAATGATTTTTGCGGAATTAGTGCATACACAAATTTTCACTCGTCTTATTCGGCAAGAAGAGCGTTGTTATTTAAGCCAAAATTGTAAGTTTTACTTATACGGCACAAATATATATATATATTTTTTTTATTATCACACTGGCCGATTCCCACCAAGGCAGGGTGGCCCGAAAAAGAAAAACTTTCACCATCATTCACTCCATCACTGTCTTGCCAGAAGGGTGCTTTACACTACAGTTTTTAAACTGCAGCATTAACACCCCTCCTTCAGAGTGCAGACACTGTACTTTCCATCTCCAGGACTCAAGTCCGGCCTGCCGGTTTCCCTGAATCCCTTCATAAATGTTACTTTGCTCACACTCCAACAGCACGTCAAGTATTAAAAACCATTTGTCTCCATTCACTCCTATCAAACACGCTCACGCATGCCTGCTGGAAGTCCAAGCCCTTCGTACACAAAACCTCCTTTACCCCCTCCCTCCAACCTTTCCTAGGCCGACCCCTACCCCGCCTTCCTTCCACTACAGACTGATACACTCTTGAAGTTATCCTGTTTCGCTCCATTCTCTCCACATGTACGAACCACCTCAACAACCCTTCCTCAGCCCTCTGGACAACAGTTTTGGTAATCCTGCACCTCCTCCTAACTTCCAAACTACGAATTCTCTGCATTATATTCACACCACACATTGCTCTCAGACATGACACCTCCACTGCCTCCAGCCTTCTCCTCGCTGCAACATTCATCACCCATGCTTCACACCCATATAAGAGCGTTGTTAAAACTATACTCTCATACATTCCCCTCTTTGCCTCCAAGGACAAAGTTCTTTGTCTCCACAGACTCCTAAGTGCACCACTCACCCTTTTCTCCCCTCATCAATTCTATGATTCACCTCATCTTTCATAGACCCATCCGCTGACACGTCCACTCCCAAATATCTGAATACATTCACCTCCTCCATACTCTCTCCCTCCAATCTGATATCCAATCTTTCATCACCTAATCTTTTTGTTATCCTCGTAACCTTACTCTTTCCTGTATTCACTTTCAATTTTCTTCTTTGCACACCCTACCAAATTCATCCACCAATCTCTGCAACTTCTCTTCAGAATCTCCCAGGAGCACAGTGTCATCAGCAAAGAGCAACTGTGACAACTCCCACTTTATGTGTGATTCTTTATCTTTTAACTCCACGCCTCTTGCCAAACCCTCGCATTTTTTCTCTTACAACCCCTTTTAAAAAAAATATTTTAAAACCCAAAAAAAGGGTTTTGGGACATCACACATCCTTGTCAAAGGGGGCCTACTTTTCCCTGGGAAATTTTTTTCCCTTTTTTTCCTACATACTCTAATTGACCCCTCACTATCCTCGTAAAAACTCTTCCCCTTTCAGAAAACCTACCTCCTACACCATACATTTGCAACATCTGCCACATTGCCCCCCTACCACCCGGGCCATTTACCCCTTTTTCCCAAAATCCATAAATCCCCAACAAAGACCTCTTTGGGCCTTTCTAATACTGTTCACTTAAAATGTTTCACTTAAACACCTGGTCCACCCCCCCCTACCTTTCCTAAAGCCTCCTTGTTCATCTGCTTTTCCTATTCTGCCCCTTACTCTTAATTTTTTCAAAAAATAACTCTACCATACACTTTCCCAGGTAACTCAACGGGACTTACCCCCCCTTTTAATTTTTGCACTCCCTTTTACCCCCTTTTCCCTTTATAAAAAGGAACTATCCTTGCTCTCTCCCCAATCCCTAGGTCCCCTTAAAACCCTTCTTCCATACATTTTTTTAAAAAAATTTGCCCCAAACCACCCCAAAAATTATATCCCCACCTGTTTTTTTAAACATTTCTATCTTTACCCCATCAATCCCGGCTGCCTTACCCCCTTTAAATTTTCCCCTACTGCCTCACAAACCCTTCCCCCCCCACACCCCACAACTGGCTTTCCTCACTCCTACAAGATTTGTTCCTCCTTGCCCTATTCACGAAATCACAGCTTCCCTATCTTCATCCAAAATTTTTAAAAATTCCAAAATATTTCCCCCATTTCCCCAAAAAATCTAACTTAATTATATAATATATATAATATATATTTTATATATATAAATATTATTATAATATATATATATTTATATAAAATGTCGTGCCGAATATGTAAAACTGTTTAATTTGCAAGAAAATCATTTAAAATTAAGTCCTTTCTGAAATTTTCTCTTATACGTTTTAAAGATATATTTTTTTCATTAATGTTAATGTAAAAAATTTTAATTTTGCTCCAAAAGAATCTTAGAAAACTTACCTAACTTATTATAAAAAGGACAATTTATTTTAGCCTAACCCAACTAATATATTTTTTGATTTGTTTACAATAATTTAATATTAAACAAACACAGTGAAATATATTTTTTTTCGTTAGGTTCAGAACGATTTTGGCGAAATTATTGCATACACAAATTTTCACTTGTCCTATATGGCAAGATGAGCGTTGCTATTTAAGCCAAGATCGCAAGTTCTGCCTATTCGGCACGACATATATATATATAATATAATATATATATATATATATATATATATATATATATATATATATATATATATATATATATATATATATGTATGTATATGTGTGTGTGTGTGTGTGTGTGTGTGTGTGTGTGTGGTGTGTGTGTGTGTGGTGTGTGTGTGGTGAGGTAATACTAGACACAGTAGTGTTGCTAGACAAATCTATTAACCAAATCATTGTCTCCCTCCCCTCCCTCCCTCCCTCCCTCCTCCTACCCTCCCTCCCATCCCTACCCTCCCTCCCTCCCTCCTTCCCTCCCCTCCCATCCCTACCCTCCCTCCCTCCTCCCCTCCCCTCCCATCCCTACCCTCCCTCCCTCCTACCCTCCCTCCCATCCCTACCCTCCGTCCTCCTACCCTCCCTCCCATCCCTACCCTCCCTCCCTCCTACCCTTCCCTCCATCCCTACCCTCCCTCCCTCTCCCTCCCCTCCCATCCCTACCCTCCCCCTCCTACCCTCCCTCCCATCCCTACCCTCCCTCCCTCCTTCCCTCCCTCCCTCCTACCCTCCCTCCCATCCCTACCCTCCCTCCCTCCTTCCCTCCCCTCCCTCCTACCCTCCCTTCCGTACTCTGTCTTCCGTCTTCAAATTAACACGAGGGTGAGAGAAAAAGTAAATAGATTTTTTGTCTGTCTTAAATTACCTCTTCTCCTCCTTCTAATCATCTTCTTCCCTCTACTTCCTCTTCCTTCTTCCTTCTCTTCTTCCCTCTACTTTCTTCTTCCTCTCTCGTCTGTTTTTTTCATTTATTTTTATTTATTCTTCCTTAATTTATATTTGAGAGTTTTTAATGTTTTATAATTTTGGTGTTTTATTGTGACAGTTATTAGTCCCTGAGTCTGTGTGACTGTATGACTGTATGACTGTATGACTGTGTGACTGTGTGACTGTATGACTGTATGACTGTATGACTGTGTGACTGTATGACTGTATGACTGTATGACTGTGTGACTGTGTGACTGTATGACTGTGTGACTGTATGACTGTGTGACTGACAGTATGACTGCATGACTGTATGACTGTGTGACTGACAGTATGACTGTATGACTGTATGACTGACAGTATGACTGTATGACTGTATGACTGTATGACTGTATGACTGACTGTGTGACTGACTGTGTGACTGTATGACTGTATGACTGTATGACTGACTGTGTGACTGACTGTATGACTGTATGACTGTATGACTGACAGTATGACTGTATGACTGTATGACTGTATGACTGACTGTGTGACTGTATGACTGTGTGACTGTATGACTGTGTGACTGACAGTATGACTGCATGACTGTATGACTGTGTGACTGACAGTATGACTGTATGACTGTATGACTGACAGTATGACTGTATGACTGTATGACTGTATGACTGTATGACTGACTGTGTGACTGACTGTGTGACTGTATGACTGTATGACTGTATGACTGACTGTGTGACTGACTGTATGACTGTATGACTGTATGACTGACAGTATGACTGTATGACTGTATGACTGTATGACTGACTGTGTGACTGTATGACTGTATGACTGTGTGACTGTATGACTGTATGACTGTGTGACTGTATGACTGTATGACTGTGTGACTGTATGACTGTATGACTGTGTGACTGTATGACTGTATGACTGTGTGACTGACTGTGTGACTGTATGACTGACTGTATGAATGTATGACTGACTGTATGACTGTATGACTGACTGTATGAATGTATGACTGACTGTATGACTGTATGACTGACTGTATGAATGTATGACTGACTGTATGACTGACTGTATGACTGTATGACTGACTGTATGACTGACTGTATGACTGTATGACTGACTGTATGACTGTAAGACTGTATGACTGACTGTATGACTGACTGTATGACTGTATGACTGACTGTATGACTGTATGACTGACTGTATGACTGACTGTATGACTGACTGTATGACTGTATGACTGACTGTATGACTGTATGACTGCATGACTGTATGACTGACTGTATGTCTGACTGTATGACTGTCTGTATGACTGTATGATTGACTGAATGACTGACTGTATGACTGACTGTATGACTGTATGACTGACTGTATGACTGACTGTATAACTGACTGTATGACTGACTGTATGACTGTATTACTGTATGACTGACTGTATGATTGACTGTATGGCTGAATGACTGACTGTATGACTGTATGACTGACTGTATGACTGACTGTATGACTGACTGTATGACTGTATGACTGACTGCATGACTGACTGTATGACTGGCTGTATGACTGTATGACTGACTGTATGACTGTATGACTGACCGTATGACTGTATGACTGACTGTATGACTGGCTGTATGAATAACTGTATGACTGACTGTATAACTGTATGACTGACTGCATGACTGACTGTATGACTGACTGTATGACTGTATGACTGGCTGTATGACTGACTGTATGATTGACTGTATGACTGACTGTATGACTGTATGACTGACTGCATGACTGACTGTATGATTGACTGTATGACTGACTGTATGACTGACTGTATGATTGACTGTATGACTGACTGTATGACTGTATAGTTGACTGTATGACTGACTGTATGGATGACTGTATGACTGACTGTATGACTGTATGACTGACTGTATGACTGACTGTATGACTATGATTGACTGTATGACTGACTGTATGACTGTAAGACTGACTGTATGACTGACTGTATGACTGACTGTATGACTGACTGTATGACTGTATGACTGACTGTATGACTGACTGTATGACTGTATGACTGACTGTATGACTGACTGTATGAATGACTGTATGACTGTATGACTGACCGTATGACTGACTGTATGACTGACTGTATGACTGACTGTATGACTGACTGTATGACTGTATGACTGACTGTATGACTGACTGTATGATTGACTGTATGACTGTATGACTGACTGTAAGACTGACTGTATGACTGACGCTATGACTGACTGTATGACTGATTGCATGACTGTATGACTGACTGTATGCCTGACTGTATGACTGTATAACTGACTGTATGACTGACTGTATGACTGACTGTATGACTGTCTGACTGTATGACTGACTGTATGACCGTATGATTGACTGTATGAATGACTGTATGACTGTCGGTATGACTGACGGTATGACTGTATGACTGACTGTATGACTGACTGTATGACTGTATGACTGACTGTATGACTGACTGTATGACTGACTGCATGACTGGCTGTATGACTGACTGTATGACTGTATGACTGCATGACTGACTGTATGACTGACTGTAATACTGTATGACTGACTGTATGACTGACTGTATGACTGACTGTATGACTGACTGCATGAATGACTGTATGAATGACTGTATGACTAACTGTATGAATGACTGTATGAATTACTGTATGACTGACTGTATGACTGACTATGACTGACTGCATGAATGACTGTATGAATGACTCTATGACTAACTGTATGAATGGCTGTATGAATGGCTGTATGACTGACTGTATGACTAACTGTATGAATGACTGTATGAATTACTGTATGACTGACTGTATGAATTACTGTATGACTAACTGTATGACTGACTGTATGACTGACTGTATGAATGACTGTGTGAATAGCTGTATGAATGGCTGTATGACTGACTGTATGACTAACTGTATGACTAACTGTATGAATGACTGTAGGAATTACTGTATGATTGACTGTATGACTGACTGTATGACTATCTATCGCTGTTTTTTTGTTTCTATTTTCTGCATGGTTTTCTGTTTATATGACTGTTCATGTGTGTGAGAGAGAGAGAGAGAGAGAGACAATATTTTTATTCACTGCAGATAAAAACATCGCAATATTTTTCCCGATGTTATTAAATTTCTGATATATTTATTTATTTGTAAAAGCTCAAAACGGTTGTGTATCCAGTCTACATGTTGCTAATTAATTTTTTCAATTTATTTTCAGTTTCATCCAGCTGACCTCTCGTTGTTTGATGTTCTATTCGTTTTTGTAATCTCTTTCGTTATCCATCTATGTACATTTTAAACTAAAGCGTCTAGCCGCTTGTTTGCGACGGATACAAACGTGAGTGCTCTTTAAAGCGGTGTGTCAGGCACTTACGGTGGTCGCAGATAAAACAAATATGCGTGATTGATGTAACGTAGCAAGTGATGACGGTCGTTCTGACTCCAGCAAGGAAAATTTAAGGTGGTATTGGAAATTCGAGAATGTCTGTCAGGTGATTTAGATTTTTGCCACTGAAGTGGCTAGTTTATTGTGCACCGCATATCCATTCTGTGGACGGTAGCGCGAGAGCATATGGATACACTAAAGGCCTAGGAACTAGGCCTCAAAAGGGTTGACAGGTGTACATCTGGATTTATATCTACAGTTTGCTTATTTGTTACATGCAAACTTAGGAAATTTGCTTAATATATCTGGTATCTTATTTTAATTAATAAGGTATCTTGACATGTCACATAGATTATTATACTGTCTGTCTCTGTATTCCTTAAGAAGTGGACAGTTAAGAACAGTGTTCAAGACAGTTCAAGAGAACGCGCGTGACACGCATACACAGACGAGACTTGAATCTGCAACTCAGCCACCAACACAACTAACAACTTCAAGACCTGGCGATAAATTGGCGAGTGACGAGTGCCAGCGCTGCGCGAGACGTGTATAACCACAACCTGCTGGCAGACTTCCGTCATGGACGAGTAAGGAAACTGTTACAGCGTCCCACACCATCACTCACTTGTGTTTATTGTGATGTGCTTATGAGATGGATCATCAGTACAAGTCTTGATGCTATAATAATCTTTATATCTACAAGTACATGATACAGCTTACACAGACAGCTGTCAGCAGTGTCATTTATATAGAAAGCCCCTTGTTATGCAATAGGATTTCAGACAACTTGAGTTAATTTTGTCCACCAGGATGCGCCCCACACCAGTCAGTTAACACCCAAGTTCCTACCTACCGGTAGGTCAACAAGGGCAACAGGTGTCTTGAGAAAACGCGTCCAAATGGCTCTACCAGTACCGAGGATTGAACCAGGGACCTGAGTGTGTGAAGTAATGGTTGAAGGTCTTCCTGATCGCAGAACTGACCTGTGTGAAGGATTTCACAATAAGGAGAACAATGTTGAAAAAATTTACAAAATACCGACAACTTCTGAGTGAGACTCATGTGTATTGCTTAGGTATATATCTTCAGTGTTGAACCGTTACGCTTACGTGGTAGGCTTTGTCAGTTATACTGATGAAGCCTACCGCGAAGGCTGAAGAAGCCTACTGTGTAGACGAAACGTTCCGACAATAATGATACCCAACTGTTGCACATGAGTCTTACTCATCAAGGCGAACAATGGCGAACAGTTTGTTGACACTGATGATTCCAGATTTCAGGTGAGTGGTGAATCCACACTACTGCGTGTACTGACCTGAAAATTGAAACATTCAACCGGACGAAGCACGGAAGTCACCAGGTCTTACAAGCTACGCTGGTGCGTCACCCAGGGGTGGTGCGTCACCCAGGGGTGGTGCGTCATCCAGGGGTGGTGCGTCACCCAAGGGTACTGACTGACAATACTATTCTGAAGGAAGAGGTACTAGCGGTGAGAAGTCGAACATGCTTGAGGTAACCAGCGTGTCTGCTAGTTATCAGTAGTATGGTGATGAGATCTTACTACTAACAAGAAAAGGAACTCCAGGTGAAGTCAGGTCCTATCGTGATGGCAGTGTTGTAGACCGGCGGATAGGCTGACTGCCGCCAGATTCACCTGACTTGACTTCACTTGATTTTTACTTGTGAGTTTACCTGGAGTGAGTGAGTGTGTGTGTGTGTGTGTGTGTGTGTGTGTGTGTGTGTGTGTGTGTACTCACCAAGTTGTACTCACCTAGTTGAGGTTGCAGGGGTCGATTCCGAGTTCCTGGCCCCGCCTCTTCACTGATCGCTACTAGGTCACTCTCCCTGAACCGTGAGCTTTATCATACCTCTGATTGAAGCTATGTATGGATCCTGCCTCCACTACATCGCTTCCCAAACTATTAAACTTACTGATTACTCTGTGGCTGAAGAAATACTTCCTAACATCCCTGTGATTCATCTGTGTCTTCAACTTCCAACTGTGTCCCCAACTGTGTGTGTGTGTGTGTGTATGTGTGTGTGTGTGTGTGTGTGTGTGTGTGTGTGTGTGTGTGTGTGTGTGTGTGTGTGTGTGTGTGTGTGTGTGGTGTGTGTGTGTGTGTGCGTGCGAGCGTGTGTGTGTGTGTGTGTGTGTGGTGAGTTGTGTGTGTGTGTGTGTGTATGTGTGTGTGTGTGCGTGGGAGTGCTTGCGTGCGTGCACGCAATACAAAACCAGAAACACTGCGTGAACTAAGACGTAAAATGACAAATTCAAAGTTACGTCACAACTGGTGAACGTTCCTCACACAGCTGTGTGGCGCTGTTACAAGTACGTTGCCAGGAACATCGGGTCATTCTGAACATCTACCATAGTTCACCATCTACAACAAATTCTCGCAACCTCACATACTGACCGAGTTTTCTTATACACTCAACATGAAATTTTTGTTGTACCCGCACACACCAACTTCAGAACTCTATATACCATATATATTTAAATCATGTAAAGACTCTCGAGTCAATGAACAGTGACACGAGAGATTACTTCTCTCATGAGATCATTTATCACAGTTATAAGTGTATTCTTCATACACTTTCTCTGCTGAAGAAGGCTTCAGTGGAAGGCCGAAATATACAGTTATTTCTCTCTCTCTCTCTCTCTCTCTCTCTCCTCTCTCTCTCTTCTCTCTCTCTCTCTTTTCTCTCTCTCATATATATATATATATATATAATATAAAATATATATATATAAATATATATATATATATAAAATATATATATTTTATATATATATAATATGCAAAGATCACAGTAAACAGGTGATTTCGGAATATGCAAAACAACCCTCTGAAAAAATAGAGAAATTCCAAGCGCTTTCGTGATTTACTCCTTGATAATGTGAGTAGTCACAAAAGCGCTTGGAATTTCTCTATTTTTTCAGATGGGTTTTTTTTGGCATATATATATTATATATATATATAAATATATATAATATATATATATATATTTTATATATATATATATATATAAAATATTATATATATATATATACATATATATATATATATAATATATATAAAATATATATATATAATATATATATATATAAAATATATATATAATATAAACACAAAACGCTACTGGTAATCCGTAATCCTTGTAGATTTCCCAGCTTAATAGACATATACATCCAGCCAAGGGGATTTATGCTTCCAGAGCGGATCTTTTCATCTTAACTTCCATAAGTTTGCTGATATAAGTGATTGAGGTCCTGTGGTATTCTCATTCATTGAGTTAGTAGGTACCACTGTCGTCTTAGTGAGTAGGTACCATGGTGATGTTATTCAGTGAGTAGGCACCACCGTGGATTTACTCGAAGAGTAGATAATATGGTGGTTCTAGTCGGTGAGTAGGCACCATGCTCGTCTTAGTAGGTACCATGGTCATCTTATTGACACCATCAATAAGTAGGTACCATGGCCGTCTTATTGAGACGATCAATAAGTAGGTACCATGGCCGTCTTATTGAGATAATCAATAAGTAGGTACCATGGTCGTCTTATTGAAAGGATCAATAAATAGGTACAATGGTGGCACTTACTGAGAGGGTCAATAAGTAGGTACAATGGTGGTCTTACTGAGAGGGTCAATAAGTGGGTTTACAATGGTAGTCTTACTGAGAGGGCAATAAGTGGGTACAATGGTGGTCTACTGAGAGGGGTCAATAAGTAGGAAACAATGGTGGTCTTAAACTGAGAGGGTCAATAAGTAGGTACAATGGTAGTCTTACTGAGAGGGTCAATAAGTAGGTACAATGGTGGACTTACTGAGAGGGTCAATAAGTAGGTACAATGGTGGTCTTACTGAGAGGGTCAATAAGTAGGTACAATGGTAGTCTTACTGAGAGGGTCAATAAGTAGGTACAATGGTAGTCTTACGAGAGGGTCAATAGTAGGTACAATGGTGGACTTACTGGAGGGTCAATAAGTAGGTACAATGGTGGTCTTACTGAGAGAGGTCAATAAGTAGGTACAATGGTAGTCTTACGAGAGGGTCAATAAGTGGGTTTACAATGGTGGTCTTACTGAGAGGGTCAATAATAGGTCACAATGGTGGTCTTACTGAGAGGGCAATCAATTACAATGGCTGGTTTTACTGATAAGTCAACAGTGAAATGTTTAGTTGTACCGACGGGCAACCAAGTAGATACACTATTTATCTTACTACATTTAAATAATGGTAAATGTGGTCTTAACTGAGAGCACAAAGGGGTTACTGGCTCTATGAGAGTCAATATATCATGAGTTTATAAGGGTCATTAGGTACTTTCTTGCTGAAGAAAAGGGTTAAATGGAAGGCCGAGAATATACAGTTATTTCTTACTAATCTAATAATCTGTACTCTCTCTCTGATATAATATATAGTAAATTATTATACTTAATAATAATATACATATTGGTATTATAATATAATATATATACAAATGGATGTCTGCTGAAGGAGACATCGTAGGTACGAATTGGACAATACGCAGGGCTTTGTACAATCTACCAGCAGGTAAAGCACTGGTAACTTGCTTCCTAAGGTTCAAGGTGAGTCTCTTGAGCCAAAAGTATCAAGTGGTTTGATGATATTGTCGCATGCTCCGCGAATTCCTTGCTAATATATAATAGTAAAGGACACAACGCTACTGGTAATCCGTAGGTCCTTGTAGTTTCCAGCTAATAGACAATACATCCAGTCCAAGGGGATTTATGCTTCCAAAAGCGGATCATTTTCGTCTTACTGTCCATAAGTTTGTTGGATATAAGTAATGAGGTCCTGTGGTATTCTGCAGTCATATTAGTAGGTACAATGTAGTCTTAGGGGGAGTAGGTACAATGGTGGTGTTATTCAGTAGTAGGTACCACCGTGGATTTACTCGAGAGGGTAATAAAAAAATGGTGGTTTCTAGAGTCGAATGAAGTAGGACAATCTTCGATCTAGTAGGTACAAGTGCCGATCATAATTGACACCAATCAATAAGTAGGTACAATGGTAGTCTTATGAGACGATCAATAAGTAGGTACCATGGTACGTCTTATTGAGATAATCAATAAGTAGGTACCATGGTCGTCTTATTGAAAGGATCAATAAATAGGTACAATGGTGCCCTTACTGAGAGGGTCAATAAGTAGGTACAATGGTGGTCTTACTGAGAGGGTCAATAAGTAGGTACAATGGTGGTCTTACTGAGAGGGTCAATAAGTAGGTACAATGGTGGTCTTACTGAGAGGGTCAATAAGTAGGTACAATGGTAGTCTTACTGAGAGGGTCAATAAGTAGGTACAATGGTGGTCTTACTGAGAGGGTCAATAAGTAGGTACAATGGTGGTCTTATTCAGTCAGTACTCGTCCCAGTCTCATGTACTTTTATAGATATTATTTAAGTCTCTCTTTTTCCTGGTGATCTTTAATAATTGGCTTATAGCTTTACATAATTATTAGGTAGAAATGTTTCCTATTTATTAGATGGTTTCTGTGGGTTTAAAGCCTATCGACTGCACGAGGGGTCATCAGGGCTGCATTTAACCTGCTAATCAACAATGTAGGGTCCTTTAATTCTTTATATAGTATATATATATATATAATATATATATATATAATAATAATATAATATATATATTATATATATATATTTTATATATAATATAATATATATATATATATATTATTCCTCTGCAGTAAATAATATTTCTTGTGGCCTGGCAGCGTGTGTAAGGCGACTGTCATTTGTCAGCGTCAGGTCAGTGGTTCAGTCACCAGTCCCCCCGCCACACTAACTTTCTCTCTGAGGGAGAAAGTTTTTAGAAAATTATAACTTGTTACATAAATTGCTTTGATTTTATACTAAAAACAACAAGTTTTTTCTTATAATAAAGGTCATTTTAATATATATTTTATTATATAATATATTATATATATATATAATATATTATATATGTATATAATATATTTTATAAAATAATATATAATATATATAATATATATATATATAAATATAATATATATATATATATATAATATATATATATATATATATATATATAATATATATATATATTAATAAAATATTATATATATATTATATATTACCAATTATTGTTTTGATTGAAGATAAATGGCATAAAGCCAACAAGTGGTAAAATACATTATTACAGAGAGGAACTTTACTGAAGCGTTTCTCCTGAGATCAGGTTTCTTCAGACAATGACTAAAGAAATCTGTCCAAGTCGCATTAAAGTTCCTCTCTGCCATTTTATCTTTTCCATCGCTCAGGTTGTTTCAAATGTTCGTCATTTGTAAACATAATGTTAACTGGCTGATTCAATTACTGAAGTAGTCGTCTTTCACAAGTATTTCTCAGGTATCCCTAGAAAGGGGATACCTTTGTTGATAGTAGTTTTTCCTGCAATGTTATCGTGCGATTACTTGGACCCGCGTGTGTGGGGTACAACCAATGGCCGAGCTGATCGATCCCACGGGGATATTATTGTGGATTTTGTGTAATCCTCACTGGGTAAGTTAGCTGGGATTAAGTGTAGTAATTGTTTACCAGTTTGAGAGGTTCCTAAGGTTTTTTTTTCCCTCGTGTTTTGGATGATATTCTTGAAACACCAGGAATGTCAGCGTAAGTGTCTTTATCAGTCTTTGTGGAGAGTACGATGAGCTTAACCCAGGTGAAACATCATTCGAAATTAACACCAAGATTTAAGAGAACAGATGTCTTTGGTTCACACACAACACCACAGCTTGGGAAATCGCCAAGTTAGTTATTACAGAGAACGATATATGCAGAAAGAAACATCACTGACATCTGACACTTGAGCAAAGTACAGTGAGAGGAGTTTAACATCAATTCAACTCTTTGTAAATAATTACTGGGTAGATCCAAACTAGTAAACGTGAAACAAGGCTCAGTTAAACCATGACTTGTAATACACAAATAACCCGCACATAAAAGAGAGAAGCTTACGACGACGTTTCGGTCCGACTTGGACCATTGACAAAGTCACACTAACAGAGGTGGAGCAGGACGGCTATATATAGGCAGGAAGAGGTGGTAGTAGTAGTAGTAGTAGTAGTAGTAGTAGTAGTACAAAAATTGTATATAATACCGACAGGATGACTTGTAATAATGTTGGTAGAATTACTGACAATATGTTAGGTAAAAAGGACACAAGTGCAACTAATGTAACGTTTCATTGTGGCAACGTTTCTCTCTCCAGGAGCTTCGTCAAGCCGTTACCTGCTTAACAAAGCTCCTGGAGAACGAAACGTTGCCAAAGTAAAATGTCACATTAGTTGCACTTCTGTCTTTTTACCCAATATATGACCTGACTTTTTGTAATCTCTGCAAAAATCTCATTCTCCCTGTCTACATAAGTTGTTTTATTGTTCCAGTCACTTCACAAAGTTCGTCCAGAGCGAGGCACAGTTTGCAAGACACTTGTTCTTACCATTATTTTTATGGTGGCAAGGTGTTTGAAAGACAATTATAGCGACGGCTCTTGTGAGCGAAACGTCGTAATAATACAAGCTCTTCTGTTGTACTTATCTTCCTTCCCTCTTCCTTCCATTTGCGGATGGTTAGTCCCTCTTGAGGGACTGACCACCTCATATCTGCAAGGTTGATGGACTGATTACATTAACTTCAGTTCGCTACTACACCTGCTGCCTCTGCCCTTGACTGAAGAATCCTACTGCGTAGGTGGTGTTGATTATGCTGCATATTCTACGTGACCCCAATTATCAATCTTAGACTCATAAGAGGTTCATTATCGATTCAGTAAAAATTAAGCACCATTAAATTCCAGGTTCATCCATCTTTCCAGTCTACACTATTAGTCATGTTACTCACTGATGTTAGACACCACGTCTACACTGCCGCCAGACTTTTCCTCGCTGCAACATTCAAAGATCATGCCTCACACGTTCCTAAAAGTGTTGTTTCCCACATACATAGATGCATTGCCTATTGATTCTATTGGCAAAACGGCTTTCTTTTTACACATTTCTCAACTTTCTTTTTCCAGTATAGTTTGTGATTTATCTTATCTTTCATAGACCTGTATGTCAATAGATCAACTTCCAACATCTATTTTTCTAATTAACGAAATCTTAATAGCATCTTTCATCCTCCAAAATATCACGCTTGCATTTCGTTGAACAGATACACTTCGTAGCATTCTGACTGACTCTTTATTCTCTTCCCCCTGATGCTTCCGGTGTCCTCTATTTCGTGCTTCTTGTATCTTCTTCACTACAGTGGTCAACTTTGTCTCTCACTTTCTGACATGCTTAAAAAACGCAACTAAACTGTTCGTCTTACCGATACTAGCAGTACTCTCTTCTCTCAGATCATATACATTCTATAAACTGATCTACTGCAAGAAATGTCCTTTCCTCTTGTATCCTTGACGGACTACGTTTTGTTGAATCGGGTCTTATGCACAAGATCCCTACATGAATCTTAATCTCGGTTGATGCTTGCCTTGTCTAGTACGTTGTGAAATACTCTAATCTTCAGAAGACACGTGATATAACTTGTCTTCTGGAATATGTCTCAATTTTCATATTTTCTGATTCCCTTCCCTCCCTCTTCGGGAAATTCCGATGATTCATGTTTGCTTTGCCCAACTTCCAGGTACCAAAACTCACTTGGTTCCTACAACTTTATAATTAGTCTTTCGTGATTACTTCCAGTTTCACTCTGGTGCTACTGCAGTGTACACTGATGGTTCCTGATACCTGGTGATGTCGGGTATGAAGTTGTTTCACCTGAACGAATCATCAGAGGCCATTAGTATCGGCTAGTACTTTCACGTCGGACTTATATGCAATTATCACTGCTATCATCCACAGTGCCACCATGTCCGCCTCAACATCCGTAGCTGTTCCAGACTCGCAACGTGCGTTACAGAGAATCCAGAAATTCGACTCTCATCTCACTGTCCTTCATATACAGCTTGGGTTGTGTCGCGTTTCTAATAAGTGACAAGAAGTTGTGTTTTTCTGGGTCCCTGAACATACTGATGTTCAGAGTGATGAACATTCTGACTCAGTCGCTCGGTCACCTATAGTTTCGGATGTTTTATATTATATAAACATCTTTGCTTCATCTAACTCAATTCTTGAAGTGATTTAATTACATATATTTGCGCTTCTAAATTTAATAAAATTTTTACTCTCAGAATTTGTCCTGGCTGTGACAAGCCTCTCTCTCTCTCTCTCTCTCTCTCTCTCTCTCTCTCCTCTCTCTCTCTCTCTCTCTCTCTCTACTATTCTTACCAGTTCTTACACAATATACAGAAAAAAATATTCTTTGTTTTTGGTTTTGTGATTTAAATACAAATATATTTTTATAAAGAACATGAAGGTACAATACTGTGACTGGAACAATACACATTTACAAAGTCACATGTGACTTTGTAAATGGTCCAAGTAGAGCCGAAACGTCGTGGTAAGCTTCTCTTGTCCTAAGTGCGGGTTATATGTGTTAATTTTATGGACAATAAATAGCCTGGGTTTTTTTCTATTGTGTTGCAAGTGAAAAGTGAGGAACAAAAATTCCTCGACGCATCATAATCCATAATAAATAAAAAATTCATATACCGTACATTTTAATTTCATTTTATTCGCGGGTAAGCGTTAAACCTGTAGGAGTCATACAGCTCCCGGGGAATGGAAGACATTCATATTCATCCAAGGAAGGGGAAGTTAGGTCCCAGTCCTTGGATCCAGAGCCCCTGACCAGCATCAAGGCCCCTTGAGAGGAGGATCTTTTAAGGAAACGCACCAGTCAGGTTCCTGTGTTCACCTTCATTCTTATCATCATGATAAAGTTAAAAATAAATTCCATTTTTTTTTTGAGAATATTTTATGTTTACAGTGTATTGATAAAAAAATTAACACTTAATAATACTGGAACTAAACTGAAATACTCCGATATTAACATTTTGATGCGTCTAGGTCGCCTGTGTTTCATACAAGCTTAATAATACTTCCTGACACTTAGGAGTTTGTTAATGTTCTCTGTTTACTTAAGTTTCAAAGACTTTGTTACTTTTTTTAAATAAGTGTACCTTTAAAAATTCTCATTCGTTGACCAGATGAGAAAAGTCTCACTTCTAGTATCAAGAACAAACGACATTTAAACACATCGATTGCAACCCTTTGATGTTAAAAATAATTTAAGAAAAAAAATTTGTATTCCTTTGTTTTTCTGCAATTTTTCTGCTGTTGAGTATTGCACAGAAAAAACAAAGAAAAAAGAAAGAAGGAACACTGCAGAAAGGCCTACGACCCATGCAAAGGAGGTTCATGGCGCCCCCCCCTAGTCGGGTTACTTTTACTTTAAGGAAGGAGCAGGGCATAGACCTATAGCACAACTAGAAAGGGTCCAACCACACCCCCCCACACCCACTTGTATTTATCTAACCCATTTTTAAAACTACACAACGTTTTCCCCCAATAACTGTACCAGGGGTTTGTTCCACTCATCCCCAACTCTATTACCAAACCCGTGCTTTCCTATATCCTTCCTGAATCCGAATTTTTCCAACTTGAAACCATTGCTGCGAGTCCTGTCTTGGCTGGAAATTTTCAGTACGCTATTTACATCCCCTTTATTTATTCCTGTCTTCCATTTATACACCTCGATCATATCCCCCCTAATTCTACGCCTTTCGAGAGAGTGCAGATTCAGGGCCCTCGGTCTATCCTCATAGGGAAGATTTTTGATACATTGGATCAACTTTATCATCCTCCTCTGTACGTTTTCCAGAGCATTTATATCCATTCTGTAATATAGTGACCAGAACTGGGCAGCATAATCTAAATGAGGCCTAACCAAGGATATATAGAGTTGAAGAACAACCTGAGGACTTCTCTTATTTATACTTCTAGATATGAAGCCAAGGATTCTGTTAGCTTTATTGCGAACACTAACGTACTGTTGTCTTGGTTTTAGATTACTAAAGAATTTTATTGCAAATGACTTGACTGAATTTACCGTAAATTATAATTTTTAATCTTACTAGTGGTTTGCATCTGACTTATTTTTCATAAGGTTAGTATTTGATTTTTAATAAGGTTAGTGTCAGACACCAAGGTTAGTATTTGATTTTTAATAAGGTTAGTGTCAGACACCAAGGTTAGTATTTGATTTTTAATAAAGTTAGTGTTTAGTAAACCCGGGAAGACATCATGTACTGACTTCATCGTTCAGGATGCTGGATCTCATTGTATCTGAATGCAGATCAAGTATGAAAGGTTTAAAGATGTAGGAACATGTAACTCGTCCCGTTGTTTAATGCTAAGTGAGGAAGGAGAGTGTTTGTAAACACTCGCACCTATTTTCTGTGTCTACACATAAAAGAAATCTCAGGCAAGAGATGACGTTTGTCTGCTTTTGCTACTCAAACACTAACCACCACCACTACCACAACCACCACCACTACTACCACAACCACCCCCACCACCACTACCACAACCACCGCTACCACAACTACCACCACACACACTAAACCACCACCTCCACCAACACATTTACACATTAACCACCACCCCCTCCCACACACTAACATTAACCGCTTCTATCTCTCTCACACTCACACATTAACCACCACCACGACCACCACGACCACCACGACCACCACCCACTAACTATTGTTTCTCCCCTACACAGAAAGTATGCGGAGCGCGCGGGTGGGGGCGCCACGACCCCCACTACAACAAGACAAGAGATGCTCTCAGGAAGCTGTGGGATGTGCTGACCAGCAAGGCTGACACTGATCATGACAAGCAGGTGTGTGATTACCCATCTGTACCTATAAGAGCAGGACAATGCTCGTGGTGTCCTGTCTTCAGTACTCTGTTCATCATATGATTTTTTTAAAAAATTTTAGTGGTTGCAGCACTTAATAATTCCTCTTTGAATGCAATCCACTAGTCAACCATTCTATATGAAAAAATTCTATCCTTCCCACTCAACTTTTTAACATTTCACAACTGTGGATTTTTGTTATCCCTTTTGCAGATATTAAGAAAGGATTCTTTGGAGTCCTTTCCAGACTTTATATGTGGCTATCATGTCTTCTCTTTCCTGCTATCAGCCAACACTGGCTATCATGTCTTCTCTTTCCTGCTATCAGCCAACACTGGCTATCATGTCTTCTCTTTCCTGCTATCAGCCAACACTGGCTATCATGTCTTCTCTTTCCTGCTATCAACCAACACTGGCTATCATGTCTTCTCTTTCCTGCTATCAGCCAACACTGGCTATCATGTCTTCTCTTTCCTGCTATCAGCCAACACTGGCTATCATGTCTTCTCTTTCCTGCTATCAGCCAACACTGGCTATCATGTCTTCTCTTTCCTGCTATCAGCCAACACTGGCTATCATGTCTTCTCTTTCCTGCTATCAGCCAACACTGGCTATCATGTCTTCTCTTTCCTGCTATCAGCCAACACTGGCTATCATGTCTTCTCTTTCCTGCTATCAACCAACACTGGCTATCATGTCTTCTCTTTCCTGCTATCAGCCAACACTGGCTATCATGTCTTCTCTTTCCTGCTATCAGCCAACAGGGGGTAACTTTAATATTTTCTACCTTTCATCATAGTTCATATTCCTAAACTCTGGCGGCCATTTTGTAGCTCGTTTTTTTAATTTATAAACAACTTTCTAAACATTTCATCAAGTGATTTTTATCACATTTATTTTCATTTATATAATTTTCCGGTGACAGTTATTTTTAATAATGGCTCCTGTATACCTCTCTGATATTTTCAGTAATTTGTCACACAATCTTCATTCCATTCCATTTCTTCGATTTCCATTACATGACATTTATCTACAATAAATTCCATCATCCATGTATCACTCCATGTGTTCAGTGTATCCAGATCCTCCTGCAAGAATTTACGGTCATTTTCATTATTAAGTTTGCATAAAATTTTCGCATCTGCAGACTTTCATATTTTTTTATTCCTTGCAGTAAATCATTTATAAAATTAGGAATATTACTGGGGCAAGTAGAGAGGTTTGCGGCACCCCACTTGTCACATCCACCCACGCACACATTTTTCGCATTTTCCTCTCAAAGTTTTTCATTCACCTTCAATTTACCTTTAATTCTTCGTCTATTCTGCAGTTTTCATATTAGTTTTTCATGCCGCTTGCCAGGTTCACTCACTCATAGCCTCGTGGTACCTACTCTTAAAACTAAGTTTGGAGCCTCTGCCTCCATTTTTCCCTCGAGGTTATTGCACGTCCTGACCATCCTAAGACATTAGAAATACTTCCTGAAATCCTTGTGACTCATGTACCTCTTTAACTTCCAGATGTGACCCCGAGTACCTGTTGTCATTTCTCTCCTGGTTCTTATGTCTTCCATTGTCGTTAGATTCAAGTTTGTTAGTCTTTCCATGTAGTGTATGTCCCCTTCCTTCTGTATACTTCAGCACTTTCTCGAGTTTTTTTTTTATGATTTTTCAGGTGAGTTCCATGCTGGTGCTGCATACTCTAAAATGGGCCTGATATATTTAAATAAAGGGTCAGTATTGATGCTTTGTTGTGATTTCTGAAGGCTATTCTTAGATTTGTCAGATGAACATTGGCTGTAGAGGTTATTCAGCTGATATGAGCTTCTGGCGATATCCTCGGTACTATGCTCACCCCTAGATCTGCAGCTTTTTTCCCCCAAGTCTATACTTATGCTTGTTGGTTGGTTGACAGTCGTTGTGCATAGTGTTGGTTGACAGTCGTTGTGCATAGTGTTGGTTGACAGTCGTTATGCATAGTGTAGGTTGAAAGTCTTTATGCATAGTGTTGGTTGACAGTCGTTGTGCATAGTGTTGGTTGACAGTCGTTGTGCATAGTGTTGGTTGACAGTCGTTATGCATAGTGTAGGTTGAAAGTCGTTATGCATAGTGTTGGTTGACAGTCGTTATGCATAGTGTTGGTTGACAGTCGTTATGCATAGTGTTGGTTGACAGTCGTTATGCATAGTGTTGGTTGACAGTCGTTATGCATAGTGTTGGTTGACAGTCGTTATGCATAGTGTTGGTTGACAGTCGTTGTGCATAGTGTTGGTTGACAGTCGTTATGCATAGTGTAGGTTGAAAGTCGTTATGCATAGTGTTGGTTGACAGTCGTTATGCATAGTGTTGGTTGACAGTCGTTATGCATAGTGTAGGTTGAAAGTCGTTATGCATAGTGTTGGTTGACAGTCGTTATGCATAGTGTTGGTTGACAGTCGTTATGCATAGTGTTGGTTGACAGTCGTTATGCATAGTGTTGGTTGACAGTCGTTATGCATAGTGTTGGTTGACAGTCGTTATGCATAGTGTTGGTTGACAGTCGTTGTGCATAGTGTTGGTTGACAGTCGTTATGCATAGTGTAGGTTGAAAGTCGTTATGCATAGTGTTGGTTGACAGTCGTTATGCATAGTGTTGGTTGACAGTCGTTATGCATAGTGTTGGTTGACAGTCGTTATGCATAGTGTTGGTTGACAGTCGTTATGCATAGTGTTGGTTGACAGGTCGTTATGCATAGTGTTGGCTGACAGTCGTTTATGCATAGTGTTGGTTGACAGTCGTTATGCATAGTGTTGGTTGACAGTCGTTATGCATAGTGTTGGTTGACAGTCGTTATGCATAGTGTTGGTTGACAGTCGTTATGCATAGTGTTGGTTGACAGTCGTTATGCATAGTGTTGGCTGACAGTCGTTATGCATAGTGTTGGTTGACAGTCGTTATGCATAGTGTTGGTTGACAGTCGTTATGCATAGTGTTGGTTGACAGTCGTTATGCATAGTGTTGGCTGACAGTCGTTATGCATAGTGTTGGTTGACAGTCGTTGTGCATAGTGTTGGTTGACAGTCGTTGTGCACAGTGTTGGTTGACAGTCGTTATGCATAGTGTAGGTTGAAAGTCATTATGCATAGTGTTGGTTGACAGTCGTTATGCATAGTGTTGGTTGACAGTTGTTGTGCATAGTGTTGGTTGACAGTCGTTACGCTATTCAGGTTTATCTCATGTTGTGTACAGTATAAGTAAACTGCTCTGGTATATCTCTTATTGTGGCCAGAAATACATTTCTCTCAGATTTTTCATCCATTTACAAAACGCCTTTCATTCCTCTGTCACAAACAAGCGACCTACTAGGTGAGAACAGTTAGGAAAAACATCTCTTTGACGTTTATCATGTAAATATTATAATAATCCAGAAACACACTCTTGTATTTCTGATGTATATTTTGTTTTTCATTACCACAACACTGTTTCTCTAGCACAATGTTGAGTATTACTCTCAGAGAACAATCTTCACTTCTGTGTGATCTGGTCACTTCTCTTACCTCTCATTTCCTATCTACACAACAAACCATTTTTGCTGCTGTGTCCTTCTACAGTTCTTCTCTCCGGTCTTGCCATCCCTAGGACCATGTAGACTTCCGCATCCTCACATCTGCTGCATCATCAGTTCTCTGTCTCACTCTCGCCGCTCTCAGCCTCCTCCTCCTCCTCTCTCTCTCTCTCTTTCCTCTCTTTCTCTTACCTTTCATCCCATTCTTCACTTTCGGCTTGCTCAAAGAAATTCACTGACACTGTCATATCTTCTCACAGTTTTGTTTTGTCTTCTTTTATTAACCTCTTACATTTTTTACTGTACATCTTCTTCTCATTAATCCTCCTTCAGCAGGTCAGCATTTTTTTTGCTTTTCTTGTACTCATTCCGTTGATATATTGATCACTAATTTCCTCTTCCACTGAATATTTCCCCCGTGTAACTAAATCTTCCTCACATGTCGACTGAATATTTACCATGACTAACTAATCTTTCCACGTCGAGTGTTAACTAAATACTAGTGCCACTTGAGCCGAGGCTGAAGCATGAAAGAAGTGTACTCACCTGTTTGTAGTTGTACGGGTCGAATCACAGCTCCTGGCGCCGTATGTGTGTGTGTACTCACCTAATTGTACTCACCTAATTGTGGTTGCAGGGGTCGAGACTCAGCTCCTGGCCCCGCCTCTTCACTGATCGCTACTGGATCCTCTCTCTCTCTGCTTCCTGAGCTTTGTCATACCTCTTCTTAAAACTATGTATGGTGTGTGTGTGTGTGTGTGTGTGTGTGTGTGTGTGTGTGTGTGTGTGTGTGTGTGTGTGTGTGTGTGTGTGTGTGTGTGTGTTTTGTGTGTGTGTGTGTGTGTGTGTGTGTGTGTGTGTGTGTGTGTGTTGTGTGTGTGTGTGTGTGTGTGTGTGTGTGTGTGTTTTCATTAGCATCATTAAGCATTTCAGCCCAGGGTTTGACTTCCACCAAGTCTGGAGTTTCTTACAGATTTGCATAGGAAATTCTTTCCCAGGTTGCGACCCAAAACAGTAAGTTATCGCTCAGGTACCCGTTTTTTTTCTGCTTGGCGAGCAGCGGGCACCAGCTGGGAGGAGAGTTTCCCGTAAGTCACGCAGGAGAGAAAGAGAGGAGGCAGGCAGAGAGGAGGGGCTGGGAGGAGGGGCAGGGAGGAGGGGCAGGGAGGAGGGGCAGGGAGGAGGGGCAGGGAGGAGGGGCAGGGAGGAGGGGCAGGGAGGAGGGGCAGGGAGGAGGGGCAGGGGGAGAGGGGCAGGGAGGAGGGTCAGGGAGGAGGGGCAGGAAAAGAGGCAGGGAGGAGGGGCAGGGAGGAGGGGCAGGGAGGGAGGGCAGGGAGGAGGAGCAGGGAGGAGGGGCAGGGAGGAGGGGTATTTTACGTTTAAATATATATATTTTTTCATTTATGTTAATGTAAAAATTAATAATTTTGTACCAAAAGAACCTTAGAAAACTTATCTAACCTTATTATAACAAGCGCAATTTAACTTAGTCTAATCCAACTAAATATATTTTAGATAAGTTAAAATAATTTATACTAAACAAACACAATGAAATACATTTTTTTCCTTAGGTTCAGAATGATTTTGGCAAAAATATTGCATACACAGATTTTCGCTTGTCTTATTCGGCAAGAAGAACGTTGCTATTTAAGCCAAAATCGCTTACCTATCCCTTCCAACATGCAACAAGGGCAACACTTAGTTATCTTGCTCATGCGTCTTGTTCATCACTTGCTGGTAATGCATAACATTTGCAATATTTATCCTCTCTCATCCACTGAGGATTGATGTTCATCTGTTCTGGTACAGTATCAAAGGTTCCCTTGATTAATAAGCATCAAAGCTTCTTAGTTCTCGACTCGTGATTGCTTATGAGCGCTTCTACCATACAAACGTTGATTTTTATATTCGATATCAGACATGGTATTCAACGACGTTATGTCCCCAGTATCGTTGTTAATAACATCTCCTAAATGTCTAACTCAAGAGAACTTGTTCTAGGATCAAATTCTCCTGAGTTAGGTTCAAGAAAATATCCTTGATTTAATTGCAAAAGATGCAACAAATTGTAAATATATGTAAAGTATGTACTTCTCTTAACCCTTATGGGGCCTAGTTTCCAGGTCTTTTGTATATCCAAATACTCTTGAGCAGGAGTCCATACGATGGATGTGACGGGGGGTACAATAAGCTAGCTACTTCCAAGACAAAATCTAAATACAATCAATTAGAAAATAGACACGATGCAGAACACGTTGAGGGGGAGAGGCAGAACTTCACTGTGTGTAAAGGCTTTTCAAATCTTAAATAAAGCTTTTCGCCGAGTAAAAGTATGTCCCATTGAAATTTATGGAACTTTGAACCTTACTAGGCCGGAAGACTGATCACCTCATATCTTCCTCTCCACTACTACTGTAATCTTCAGTAGTCACGTCCGTATATCACCTGAAGAAGTCTGAGCAGGCGAAACTTCTCGACAATAAATATACCGGTGTTAAGATGCATCTTGCTCATCTACTGGGCACTATTGTTTACCATTAATATATTGATATATCCAGGTCTCCCTCCCTATGAAAGTTCCTTCTCCAACGTAAATCTTTTACTTCGCTAGTATAGACAGTTTGCCGACTGGCAGCAGACGATGCAAAAAGTATAGACTGTCACCACTATTAAAACCCACCTCCCTAACACACTCCTTCTCCAGGTCACTTTGTCACCAGTAAACCACAATATAGATCTCTATCGTTTTATCGTGAATAAATCTAAATGCAGAATGTCCTCGATAGAGGCTCTTGTCCGCGTGGAAAGAAATGTTATTTTTCCATTTTGTGAGTATTACCAGAGAAAACGGTCACATAGAGGGGAAAACATTTCCATTGTGTTTTCTGTCTCCATTTATTGGTGAAGAGATACTGCCCGAGCACCAGGTATAAAAACATAACTCTGTAAAACGGTTCTAGTGATGAATAAATATCACAATACCGTTGCTGGTACAATCCACAACTGATGTATAGGAAATTACAGGTGAAACTCTACGGACTTGTACCATAACATTTCACTAACTCGCGTGCCAAAACTCAACAAAGTAATACCTAGAGACTTACACAGAAGTATTTCAATAAAACATTTATAATTATTCATCTTATAACATTGCAAGAAAATATACGTTATAGCGCATCGAAATTGACTTTACCTTTGCGTTTGTGGGCGATCAATGCTGAAGGGAAACGCTTATAAGAACATAAGAAAGAAGGAACACTGTAGCAGGGCTACTGACTCATGCGAGGCAAGTCCATGTTACTCCCCAGCTTAGACCAGTGATCCACCTAGTCAGGTCACGTCCACTTAAGGAGCACAGCATAAGACGTAGTAACACAAGCTAGTCAAGTCCCACTCACACCCACCCACACCCACTCAAGTATTTATCTAACCTATTTCTAAAACTTCACAACATCTTAGCTTCTATAACGGTGCTCGGGAGTTTCTTCCACTCATCCAACAAAAACTAGCGTAAGAAATCGTGTTGGTCGGCAGTTACAATCTCCCCTCATATTAATGATTTATAAAGCAGGTAAACAGATGAATAAGACATATGCAGCACTTAGTTATCTTCGTTATGGAGACGTTTTGCAAACCAGAGGATAACACCGCAGACGGTACAATACGTAGTATCTTAATGGCGAAACAACTACAATAAAGATACCGATATGTTATACATGTCTAATTATCATCTTGTCAGTATTGTATATCATTCATGTTCAACTAGATTAGCAATTGTATTTAAGTCACATGTTGCTTGTTAAAGAGGAAGGATCTGAAATATTTGTAACTGTGTCCTTTAAGTGATCAGTCCCTCTTGCCTAGATGAATCAGTTGGAGACGGTGGATGATGTGGAGAATTAGTTAGAGGTGACCAGTCCCTCAGCCTAGAAAGAAGGTGTCCCATCCAACAGTTTTGATGAATGTGAAGTAGATGGCCCTGCATGAAGACTTGTATACTGAAGGCAGGAGAGATAAGGCCGACGTAATATATAGGGGGAGCACACTAGTGTAAGTCATACTCTTAACTAATGCAAAATCTCGTCTTCGCCTCTCCTGCCTTTAGTAAATAAGATTTCATGCAAGGATATCTACGCCAGATTTATCGAAACACCTTTCTAGGCTGAGGGACTGATCACCTCAAACTACTTCTAAATGACTTGTACCGTCTGCGGTAATATTCTCTGTATTGGCGTGATAGAGTCACTAGTTAAAGAAGCGTCTCCATAACGAAGATAAGTGAACTTCCAAGTCGTGATGACGATCATCATACCTGTCTCTAGCACTGTCACTATTATAATTTCTAACTAGGTATGTCTCCCACTAACCCACACTCTCCAGGTCTCCCACTAACCCACACTCTCCAGGTCTCCCACTAACCCACACTCTCCAGGTCTCCCACTAGCCCACACTCTCCAGGTCTCCCACTAACCCACACTCCCCAGGTCTCCCACTAGCCCACACTCTCCAGGTCTCCCACTAACCCACACTCCCCAGGTCTCCCACTAACCCACACTCTCCAGGTCTCCCACTAACCCACACTCTCCAGGTCTCCCACTAACCCACACTCTCCAGGTCTCCCACTAACCTGCACTCTCCAGGTCTCCAACTAACTCACTCTCCAGGTCTCCCACTAACCCA
>NC_069432.1:14932211-14939711 GCF_026875155.1 Cherax quadricarinatus | reverse complement strand
TTGAGAGTCGCTGTTATGACATCATAATAGGTCACTGGACTGTTTTTTAATTGAGAGAAAACCGGTTTTGTAACAATTTACCAATGTATAAATTTTAATATATGGAGAGTGGTTACATTAAGGGTGTCTCACCCATGATGAGGTGTGTCTCACCCTTGATGAGGTGTGTCTCACCCTTGATGAGGTGTGTCGCACCCTTGATGAGGTGTGTCTCACCTTTGATGAGGTGTGTCTCACCCTTGATGAGGTGTGTCTCACCCTTGATGAGGTGTGTCGCACCCTTGATGAGGTGTGTCTCACCTTTGATGAGGTGTGTCTCACCCTTGATGAGGTGTGTCTTACCCTTGATGAGGTGTGTCTCACCCTTGATGAGGTGTGTCTCACCCATGATGAGGTGTGTCTCACACATGATGAGGTGTATCGCACCCTTGATGAGTTGTGTCTCGCCCTTGATGAGGTGTGTCTCACCCATGATGATGTGTGTCTCACCCATGATGAGGTGTGTCTCACCTTTGATGAGGTGTGTCTCACCCATGATGAGGTGTGTCTCACCTTTGATGAGGTGTGTCTCACCCTTGAAGAGGTGTGTCTCACCCTTGATGAGGTGTGTCTCACCCTTGAAGAGGTGTGTCTCACCTTTGATGAGGTGTGTCTTACCCTTGATGAGGTGTGTCTTACCCTTGATGAGGTGTGTCTCACCCTTGATGGGGTTTTTGTCTTACCCTTGAGAGGTGTGTCTCACCCTTGATAAGGTGTGTCTCACCCATGATGAGGTGTGTCTCACCCTTGATGAGGTGTGTCTCACCCTTGATGAGGTGTGTCTCACCCTTGATGAGGTGTGTCTCACACTTGATGAGGTGTGTTTCACCCATGATGAGATGTGTCTCACTGCTGATGAGTTGTGTCTCGTCCTTGACGAGGTGTGTCTCACCCATGATGAGGTGTGTCTCACCCTTGATGAGGTGTGTCTCACCCATGTGAGGTGTGTCTCCCCTTTTGATGAGGTGTGTCTCCCCCATGATGAGGCGTGTCTCACCATGATGAGGTGTGTCTCCCCATGATGAGGCGTGTCTCACCCATGATGAGATGTGTCTCACTGCTGATGAGTTGTGTCTCGTCCTTGACGAGGTGTGTCTCACCCATGATGAGGTGTGTCTCACCCTTGATGAGGTGTGTCTCACCCATGATGAGGTGTGTCTCACCCATGATGAGGTGTGTCTCCCCCATGATGAGGCGTGTCTCACCCTTGATGAGGTGTGTCTCACCCATGATGAGGCGTGTCTCACCCTTGATGAGGTGTGTCTCACCCATGATGAGGTGTGTCTCACCCATGATGAGGTGTGTCTCACCCATGATGAGGCGTGTCTCACCCTTGATGAGGTTGTCTCACCCATGATGAGGCGTGTCTCACCCTTGATGAGGTGTGTCTCACCCATGATGAGGTGTGTCTCCCCATGATGAGGTGTGTCTCACCCATGATGAGGTTGTCTCACCCATGATGAGGTGTGTCTCACCCATGATGAGGCGTGTCTCACCCTTGATGAGGTGTGTCTCACCCATGATGAGGCGTGTCTCACCCTTGATGAGGTGTGTCTCACCCATGATGAGGTGTGTCTCACCCATGATGAGGTGTGTCTCACCCATGATGAGGCGTGTCTCACCCATGATGAGGTGTGTCTCCCCCATGATGAGGCGTGTCTCACCCATGATGAGATGTGTCTCACTGCTGATGAGTTGTGTCTCGTCCTTGACGAGGTGTGTCTCACCCATGATGAGGTGTGTCTCACCCTTGATGAGGTGTGTCTCACCCATGATGAGGTGTGTCTCACCCATGATGAGGTGTGTCTCACCCATGATGAGGCGTGTCTCACCCTTGATGAGGTGTGTCTCACCCATGATGAGGCGTGTCTCACCCTTGATGAGGTGTGTCTCACCCATGATGAGGTGTGTCTCACCCATGATGAGGTGTGTCTCACCCATGATGAGGCGTGTCTCACCCATGATGAGGTGTGTCTCACCCATGATGAGGCGTGTCTCACCCATGATGAGGTGTGTCTCACCCTTGATGAGGCGTGTCTCACCCTTGATGAGGTGTGTCTCACCCATGATGAGGTGTGTCTCACCCATGATGAGGCGTGTCTCACCCATGATGAGGTGTGTCTCACCCATGATGAGGTGTGTCTCACCCATGATGAGGTGTGTCTCCCCCATGATGAGGCGTGTCTCACCCATGATGAGGCGTGTCTCACCCATGATGAGGCGTGTCTCACCCTTGATGAGGTGTGTCTCACCCATGATGAGGTGTGTCTCACCCATGATGAGGTGTGTCTCACCCATGATGAGGTGTGTCTCACCCATGATGAGGTGTGTCTCACCCATGATGAGGTGTGTCTCACCCATGATGAGGTGTGTCTCACCCATGATGAGGTGTGTCTCACCCCCCTCCACCTACCTGCCACAACAACTCGCTCAATATTTACACACAGGCGATTAACACACCAGTCACCTGTTTGAGCAAATTACAAGTGACGTCTTAGTCTTGCATTAAACAGGATCTGCAAACTGCACATAAGATTTAAGAGAGAATAAGAGAACAGACATTAGCAAGTTCCATTATTTTATCTGTATTTTCTATTTTTTAAAGAAAATTGACATAACAAAGTTTATATATATATATACATGTATATATATATATATATATATATATATTATATATATATATAATATATATATATATATATATATATATATATATATATATATATATATATATATATATACATATATATATATATATGTATATATATATATATATATATATATATATATATATATATATATATATATATATATATATATATATATATATATATATATATATATATATATATTATATATATATAACGAAACTGACTGAGATTATTGCATATACTTAGGAACGCCAAACTCGTAGGGGTAAAAGACTACCTGGGGAATGAAAGGCAGTCATACTCTCTCCAGTATGATCATGAACCTCTCACCGTCATCAAAACTTCTGAAACTGATTACATACATTTTTAAAGCATTCTTTTATGTGTGCAAGTATATCTTGCGTTATTATTATTTAAAAAATTCTGTTGCGTCTACCTTCACTGTCAAAATTTTAACTCACTCCATTCCTTCGTTGCAATATTTATCATGAATCTCACGCGGGATTTATTCTGATGATGAGTGGCTATTGACTCATTACTTTCAAAGATTTATATTCGAGTTGCAATAACAGGGCAACGCAATAGAGTTACTTACATTAAGCTTAACATCACGAGTGATATTTAAATATTTCTTTGTAGGAAACCTCAGGACTTTTTCCCTAGTCATAACTATCACTACTACAAACCAAATTATCACTACTACTCTCTAAACTATTATCACTATATTATCACCACTAGTAATGCTTTGTGTACGACAGGTGTCGGTGGAGGAGTGGTATGCTGCCTGGAGGCTGGACGAGAGTGCTGGCAGAGAGTGGAGTCACATCTTCAGAGACCTCATGTTCCTCCTGGAAGACGCCTCAGGTGAGATGCCTGGTTATGGCTTAGTGAGGAAGGGTGAGAGAGGTGAGGGAGTGTGAGCAAGGGTGAAAGAGAGGTGAGAGTAGGTACGGGAGATAGCAGGAGGCTGAGAGGGGAAATATGTAGAGGTCAATAATAAAGATGGTCGCCAAAACCAAAAATTTAAAATATTTTCAGGGACATAGGCTGCTTTTATTCAATTTTTGAAAGCGGAATTCACATGTTAAATATTTTTTAGATACTCTTTCAATAAGCCCTGCGACAGCGATGTTAAAATTGAAGAATGTAATAAAAAAAAAAGGTGGGTATCTTACTGAAGTGAACTAATGATTTTTTTCCTTTCGCTTCAGAGGTTTCTTTTGTTTATTATAATGGCATGTGTTATAATTACAATGATGAAATCCTTAAATTACATCATTGGGGCTAGTGAGTGGCGACTATAAAAGTAACTCACCTCCCTTAAGGGTTTTCTTCACCTCCTGAGAATGGAGGAGTTTGATGGTGAAAGCTTAGCGGAAATAATGGAGACAGTCCATAAATTTTGGGAGAGTCCACCTTCCAACACCGAAGCAACATGCACCTGGGAGACTATGATGAACAGGGGGAAAACTCCAGAAGCTACGAAAGGGTAGCAGGTAAACTTGAAAAGGTAATGAAGTTGCGAATGGGACTTTGCTGAATAACATAATATAGATATCTCATGGTGTTTCCGTGAAAATAAAGAACACCGAAGATGTAACATTCCTCGGAGACCAGCTAAACCAGTGAAATCCGTCTATGATGCAAATAGGCTCGAGAAAGGCTAAATAAAAGTAAACAAGTAGGGAAAATCTAAGAAAGAAGGGGAACAAAAGAAACAATAGAAAAGGGTGCATCTATAGCTGTAAGGGGGCATAAAATGGTCATCTGCTCTTTAGAGTGGTGGAACGAAAGAGGTCAGATAAGGTAGCCAGTCTCGACTCCTCAAATCTGATATCCCACTAGTAAAGAACAAGATATATACAACATACCTGTCGTAGTCTTCAGCTTATCAGTATTGTATACCATTATTATAATGATCCCCCTGGTGGTTCGCCGGGACGGAAAACCACTGCCAAACACAATTGGTTCCTCTACGCATAAGTGGATCACCATCCGATTTTAATGTCCAGCCAGAGGATTGAACAGCTTTTGAATATTCCGAAACTACCAAATGGGACTGTAGGTCCCATTTGAGACCTACAGTCCGAAGCATGCTTACTTTTTACGGCGCTCTCCATCATTTGTCAACCCCAAACAAAGAGAGAACGACTTCCTCCTAAATGTCACGCTAGAAAAAGTCTTAAACCTTTCACTGGACAAATCACAGTGGGAGCAAACCATACTTCGAGTTTGACTGGGCATATGTACAGCCTCTCAGACTGACCTGCCAGCATTTTTATCCTTCACCAACGGATCCAGTGAGCTGGTGAAGGAAAGCCTACTAGAACATAATTCGCAATCGTACAGGAGTGGATGGTCCCACTTACACCGCTCAATGCAGACGACAAGACCAGCTGACAAACAAGCCTGGATCATGGAAAATGTTGCTGCAGCTTTGTTAGCAAGTGCAAACTCTGCTAACGAGAGAGTGGCGAGTGAGATTTATTCGGGTGATTTTCTCTTAAGAGTTTTCTTTTCTGTTACTGGAACACGTCTTGACTCGCAGACCCTTCACACTGCAGTGGCTCTCTGTCGTGCTTCCCCAAATCGCATTCAGCACAAGTATATTTGAAGCAAAGTAGTAATCAACCACTATGAGCCGAACTGCTCAAGTTCTAAAGGTTGGCATATTAAACACAATGAAGTCAACGAGATCATCACGATAAGCCTGGCTACGGCTCTGTGCTCATCCAAGAGAGAACCTCGGTCTTCACTACCCAGCTACTCACCATCTACCCTTACAGGATCCATACCCTTGGAAGACTGCTGGTGTGGACCTACACTCTTGCATCTTTCCTGGCCGACACCTATATCCCTTTTAGTGCTGGTCAGTAGAGCAGTGTTGCTGATCACAAGGAAGATCACAAGCCTAACAAATACAGGATATGGCCCAGCAGTACTACATCGTTCCTAAAATATCAGAAACCCTTTGCTCCGGGGGAAAACATGGGTCACCTCAAGGAGAGAAAGGCCGTCATTTTTTTCCTCCAGCACCTCGGTGTGACAATCCCAAGAGAGAAAACTATATGCATCTTGGGTTCCCGTCACGTGTTTGAAAAGCTCAGGAACCCTCAAAGAAACTAGGGGTCCCAGGGCAGTAGTTTCTGTTCCCGCGGCTCAGTGCGGCGTTCAAAGGATAACCTGCTGTTTTTTTGGGCACACGCCCAGCTCTGAGGAGCTGGGGAATTTTCGCCTTTTAACGGTGAACACACGTAAAAACATGTACCGTAATCCACCTTCAAAAAACAATTTATCTCTTTAAAACTTCTGTACCCAAATTTTGTAATAAAAAATTCCATTGGTAAAAAAAAATATTTAAAAGAGGGGGGGTAGGGGAAGTGGAATATTCAAACGGCTTCAGAAGAAATCCAAATATTCTTCCCTTTGAACCCTTTTTTAAATCCGCTTCTCCGAGAGGGGGAAACCCCATTATATATATAAATAATATATATATATAATATATATATAAATATATATATATAAAATATATAATTATATATAAAATATATATATATATATAATATATAATATATATATAATAATATATATAAATATATATAAATATATATATATATAATATATATGTTCAGTGAATGCGTGGGAGTTTTGAATCAAGTGTGAGAGTAATGTGGTTGGGGATTTCAATGCTAAAGTGGGTAAAAATGTTATGGAGGGAGTAGTAGGTAAATTTGGGGTGCCAGGGGTAAATGTAAATGGGGAGCCTTTAATTGAGCTATGTGTAGAAAGAGATTTGGTAAAAGTAATACATATTTTATGGAAAAGAGGATAAATAAATATACAAGGTATGATGTAGCACGTATGAAAGTAGTTTGTTAGATTATGTATTGGTGGATAAAAGGTTGATGGGTAGGCTCCAGGATGTACATGTTTATAGAGGGGCAACTGATATATCGGATCATTATTTAGTTGTAGCTACAGTTAGAGTAGAGGTAATGGAAAAGAGGAAGGTGGCAACAACAAGTAAGAGGGAGGTGAAAGTGTATAAACTAAGGGAGGAGGAAGTTCGGGTGAGATATAAGCGACTATTGGCAGAAAGGTGGGCTAGTGCAAAGATGAGTAGTGGGGGGTTGAAGAGGTTGGAATAGTTTTAAAAATGCAGTATTAGAATGTGGGGCAGAAGTTTGTGGTTATAGGAGGGTGGGGGCAGAGGAAAGAGGAGTGATTGGTGGAATGATGAAGTAAAGGGTGTGATAAAAGAGAAAAAGGTAGCTTACGAGAGGTTTTTACAAAGCAGAAGTGTTATAAGAAGAGCAGAGTATATGGAGAGTAAAAGAAGGGTAAAGAGAGTGGTGAGAGAGTGCAAAAGGAGAGCAGATGATAGAGTGGGAGAGGCACTGTCAAGAAATTTTAATGAAAATAAGAAAATTTTTTGGAGTGAGTTAAACAAGTTAAGAAAGCCTAATGAAAGTATGGATTTGTCAGTTAAAAACAGAGTAGGGGAGTTAGTAGATGGGGAGAGGGAGGTATTAGGTAGATGGCGAGAATATTTTGAGGAACTTTTAAATGTTGAGGAAGAAAGAGAAGCAGTAATTTCATGCACTGGTCAGGGAGGTATACCATCTTTTAGGAGTGAAGAAGAGCAGAATGTAAGTGTGGTGGAGGTACGTGAGGCATTACGTAGAATGAAAGGGTGTAAAGCAGCTGGAACTGATGGGATCAAGACAGAAATGTTAAAAGCAGGGGGGGATATAGTGTTGGAGTGGTTGGTACTTTTGTTTAATAAATGTATGAAAGAGAGGAAGGTACC
>NC_069432.1:14859711-14927211 GCF_026875155.1 Cherax quadricarinatus | reverse complement strand
ATGTATGATGCATACTGTAAACTGAGTATGGTGTTATATGTAGTGTGTATACTGTATGGTGTGATGTGTAGGGGGTATGCTGTATGGTGTGATGTGTAGGGTGTATGCTGTATGGTGTGATATGTAGGGTGTATACTGTATGGTGTGATGTGTAGGGTGTATGCTGTATGGCGTCTCTTGTGTGGTGTGTGCAGTGTTTGTATGGCGAGTACTTCTTGGTATATAGTGTTGTATACTCTGTATTATTTACTGTATGATGTATAGTTTAGTATTTGTAATTTCAAGTGACACGCCATGGTTATTGTGTATTTTCTACATTCAACAGGGAGGGGGGGAACGCTAAACCCGTAGGGTTCACACATCGCCTGAGGGGACAGGAAGGTATTCCGGCTGTGAGCCCAAGACTGGTAACACAGGTTCATGCGTACTGTGGCGTGCCTGCGTGTACAACCCGATATGTAATGTGATATGTACGAGTAATGAAGAGTTATTCGGACATGTGTATATGATATCTACATCTTGTTATATTATGCCCGAATTAATAAACACGAGAGAGAGAGAAAAAAAAGAGAAAGAGAGAGAAAAAAAGAGAGAGAGAGATAGAGAGAGAAAGGGAGAGATCGAGAAATTCATTCGCATAAGGAGTTTTTTCTTCCAGGTATATTACCAGTCTTCTGGTAATACAATTATGGTTTCTTTATTATTCACATACGTTATTATCTTCATATTTTTATAATATCAGCTTTTTTTTATTATTTCTTTGTCTGCTTTTCTATTCCGTTTTATTTTCTCTACTTATTTTTCCTCCTTGTCTTACATCTGCTCTTCCTTGCAGGACGACGCGGGAGAGGTGACCAAGGATAAATTTGACGAGTTGTGGGAGCAGTACTTTCACTCTGAGAACGTCGAGGCGCCCGGCAACTACATCTTCGGAAAATTTGACTTCTAAATCATGCACCATATCGATGTTTAGCTAGGTAGAGAGAGAGAGAGAGAGAGATATCTGAGTGTCTGCGGTTTCGTAATGTCTTCCTAGCTGCTTGGGTGCCCTCCTAGTTATCTGGAGGTGTTTAGAGAGGAGTATTCTTGCTGACTTCAGTTTATTCCTCAGAGTATCGTAGCCAAAGAATGCACTTCAAAGGAGCGTTTCTCATGCCGTGGGCTACGGTCACTGTATGGGTAGTGAGCGAGGATACATACTAATGGATCTTCTAGCAAATTTGGCAGAGAAACACTGTTCTGGAGCGAGTTCGTTTGGTTGTGAAGTGTTTTAAAGTATATCTTGGCTGCTATGAGGTTCTTCATTGCTCATGAAGTACACATTGGAGGATGCCCTGACTGCTGGAACGAGCGTCAATGCTCATGGAAGACACACTGAAGGATGTGCCTGGCTGCTGGAAAGTGCTCCAGTGTCATTGCAAGACACTGGAGGATGTCCTGGCTGCTGGAACGAGCTTCAATGCTCATGGAAGACACACTGAAGGATGTGCCTGGCTGCTGGAAAGTGCTCCAGTGCCCTTTCAAGACACTGGAGGATGTCCTGGCTGCTGGAAGGTGCTCCAATATTTCTCCTCTTCTTTGCACATAAAAGTAACGCTAACTTAATCATTATTATATAAATAATGTTAGGATTTTTGTTTTAAGCTATAAGAAATCTGTACCAAGCATAACATTCACAAAACGTATCTAGTTACAATGAGGATATGTATCCTAGAATACGAATATTTTTTTGCAGTTTATATATACCTATTTCTGTAAAATGTATCGTTCTTCTCGTGTATGGAATCCACAATACTGTGAACTAAACCACCAAGAAATGCGTCCATCTTGTCAGAAGCTGCCATTGCTCGACACCTTCACTGTAACTTTCAACTGGCTGTAGTCGACATATTTTGTAGCTTTCTTAGCTCTTTGCTTGATCAATTGTCAATGTATGTTAGATGTTCTGTTTGTGATAAAAACGGTAAGACTGCTGTAAAGAAAAGAAACAACTTAGATATATGAAAAAATGCTGTAACGAGAGAGCAAAACAGACGATATATTTACACACATTATTATCCACATTTGCATTGTGCATATTTAGCTTAGCGTAAATGTCTTGTTTTCAAGCGTAATAATACATTAATTTGGGCTGTCGCTTGACGGGAGTTGGCTATACTGTTGGGATAAGTTGAAACACTTTTTTGTAACTAGCGATTCTAGCGATATATATATATATATATATAATATATATATATATATATATATATATATATATATATATATATATATATATATATATATATATATATATATATATATATATATATATATATACATATAATTATTAGTAATGTGAGGAATATATTACGTCTTTGTTAAGTATAAGGAAGGTAGAGTTAGTGTTGTTTGGTGGCTTCCGTTGTTGGTGTTCTCAAGGAGGAGCCTGCTGAAACATCTTCCCATTTTCTGTTCACTGACATTATTAACATGAGAGTACATGAATGTTCTTTTGTTACAGTAGTGAGTCAGTGACTACAGGTGCGACTAAATGACCAACTTTCTTGACTTACTGATCTGAGTCCATGACTAAATAGAAGCACATAACTTTATGACTAGAGATCGTTATTAAAGCAAAATTTACTAGAGATAAGTAATGATAGTTTTTGACGGAGGTTACTAAATCCAGTTTTATAATCCCTAGAAAACTTTTCATTAACACACTAACATATAAAAAAAAAACCGACACCGTGGTTTCTCCTATTTTTATGTTTATTTTGAAAATTTTGACAGTAATTTTGTCATTTGTAATGAAAACATTTTAGGTTAATTCGAATTATATAATAAATGTCATTAATAAACGAGGAATGTGGCGTCAACATTGATTTTTTGAGCGTGGAAGACGCACATGTTCATACTGAGAGAGATACATCATTTAAGACACTTTCCCTCGAAACAGGAAAAAATAACCACATTGTTTTATAGTTTAATTATAAACTTCAGAATCAGGCGACTCAGCTCTTCAGTAGGAATGTCGAGTCATTTAACTCAAACACTTATGTTACCACTCTACTAAATTAGTGGTAGCATTGAGGCTGATGGCTAAATTATCGTCACCTACAGCTTAACACAGTGTATATACCCAGGCAGTATATTTGGTTGTATATACTGGAAGATTTTCACATTTGTAATAGCGTACATATACACCGAGAGGTGTATGTTTCTCAGAGGGATTAAGGTATTCTTTGAGTAGTCGACAGACTTTGAGCCCAGGTAACCAGTCACTGACGTATTATGAGTAAAACAAGTTCACAGCACCTGGGCATCGAGTGGAAGTGGAGACCTAATTTTTAAGATATTCAGTCTCTTAGCCTTGATTTAAGGTGTTTAGATCCTTAACCTTCACTGAAAGTGTTCAGTCCCTCATCTATGACTGAAGGTTTTCAGTTCCAGAGGGACTAAATACCTTCTCTCATGGCTAAGATACTAAACAACTTAAAATTACATCTCTTCTACTGTCTGCAGTGCAAAATTCGCCTCTGTATTCGTATGAATAAGCCTGCTGAGCAGACGATACGTTTTAGTAATGAAGATACCTAAGTGTTGTACATGTGTCTTATTTGTTACCTTATCGGTGTTGTATTTCAGTAATTATTAATGGAACACAACACCGATAAGACAGTGTCATTATATTAATGATTAATATAATGACACTGCATCGTGAATGAATGACAACTCCATGACTGTGTGATTTAATAACCGAGTCATTCAACTCAGAACTACGACTGACACTGACTCACTCTCAAGGCTCCCTGCCTAAGAGTTATACTTTGAACTCCCTGACTGAGTGACTCCCAACTCATTGGTTGAATCACTCGCGACTCAGAGCTACTAGTAACTCACCATTCACTGACTCACCCTGTCACGCAAGTTCTAGTTGTAGCTAGCAGTGAGGCTAGCAGGTGGAGAAGACTATAATAGCTTCCTTAACACCATTGTTGCTAGCATTCACTTTAACGTCTGATTTATTAAAAAAGCGAAATGCATAATATATTCTTCATTAACAGTAAGGATATTTAAGTACGAGATAAAAATCTCTGCTTTACAGCCTCCGTAATATTTGCTTTCTTCTGTGTGTCCCCGGGAGGGAATAAAACCTAAAGTATTACCACAGATGTGTTTTACTGAACACCGTTTAATATTTAAGTGATGCTTCAGTGTAGTGAACACCGTTTAATATTTAAGTGATGCTTCAGTGTAGTGAACACCGTTTAATATTTAAGAAGTGATGCTTCAGTGTAGTGAACACCGTTTAATATTTAAGAAGTGATGCTTCAGTGTAGTGTACGGTGCAGACTTTCATGTACACAGAGGAGGTGTAATATTACTGACAATTGTAGTGTTGAAATGAGCTTCGAAAAGAAGAGTTGACTGTAAATAAGGGAGACAATGCGAGTTATGGAGTTTTGTTGCGAAGACGTTTCGTTCACCAGGATTGAAATGTCTTAATGCAACGTCACAACCCGTATTTTGTATCTTATTTTCATACTGACAGTATACTCTACTACTGCATTAATAGAGTTTTTAAATATTCTTGTGCTCTTTTCTCCATGAATTATTTGTATATCTTTCTAGTATTACATAAATATTTTATTACCTTTGTCAAATGAGAATTAAATTCTAACAATGAGATCCAAAACCAAACAATATGTATTACATCTCATATTATACTTTAACAAGTGTAAGCTATGTGTCCATGAATTAATATTAATGCATAACATAATACAGTGGAACCTCAAAAATCGAACTGCTCCCAACTCAACCAATTATGTAAGTGTATTTTTGTAAGTGCTTTTATAAGTGTATTTTTGAGGGTCTTAAATGGTCTAATCTAATTTACATTATTCCTGATGGGAATAAATTCGTTCGGTAGTGGCACTTCTGGATCGAAGAAAGTTCGATATTTGAGGTTCCACTGTACATAAACTCGTAAGTCATACAGTGTCTGGGGAACGGGAGGTAATCAAGGTTCATCCTAGACAGACGTTAGCTCCAGTTCTTCGATTCAGAAGCTCTTCAACTGCATCATAAGAGTGAAAATTAATTTGTCATATAGTGGTTGACCACTGACCAGTACAGACATGATGGTTGGAACCCGTCACTCACAGAGATGGATATAAGAATATAAGAACACAAGGTGGAGCCTCAAATCATTTTATTTCTTCCAGGTTGTTATATACCCAGTATTGTGGATTCTGAGTTAGTACTGAGTTTAGGATGCAGAGCCTAAGAGGTGCTTCTCTGTCATACCTGAGTTAGCATAGGAACTGCTCGACCAACGCGGGGACAAATAAGGTTGAGGCTACCTATTAGGAGAACTTCTCGAGAAGGCTCTTCATCTACGAGAGACTTTATCTACCCTAGTCTATCAAGGACGCCTTCCAAAATAGTCTCTAGGGGACGAAACGTCTTCCCAACAAATTCCATTAATTGCATATTGTCTCTAATTCACATACCTGTCAGTATCTGTAGATGAATGGTTCAAAGAACCGACATGTTGTTAAATTAGACACATGTGCAACTCTTGGGTATCTTTATTGAGGAAACGTTTCACCACACAGTGGCTTCATCAGTTCATACAAAGGATAAACTTGAAGAACAGGAGGAGAATGTGGTAATCAGTCCCTCAGCCTTGAGTCGATGTGGTCAGTCCATCAATCTTGAATAGAATACGGCATAGGAGCGGAGAAGCAGCTTATAAACCGTATGGCAAGAGAGGTGCAGCAGTCATAGGTGGTGTCACATTTGTCCACTATGGAAGTAGGTCGTGCCCAAGGTTTAGGCAAGCGAAGCAACTTCTTGGGATCTTAATACTTGGGAATTCTTCGCTTGCCTAACCCTTGGGCACGACCTACTTCCACATTGGACAAATGTGACACCACCTACGACTGCTGCCCCTCACCTGTCTACGGTTTATAAGCTGCTTCTCCGCTCCTATGCCGTATTCTATTCAAGATTGATGGACTGACCACATCGACTCAAGGCTGAGGGACTGATTACCTCATTCTCCTCCTGTTCTTCAAGTTTATCCTTTGTATGGACTGATGAAGCCACTGTGTGGCGAAACGTTTCCTCAATAAAGATACCCAAGAGTTGCACATGTGTCTAATTTAACAACTGTCAGTATCTTTTACCAATAATATACAAGGTCTTTTAACGTTGGTGTAGTACTGGTAGAACACAAGTCTCGCCAGAACCAGACATTTATTTTGGTGGTATATGAGAAAAACTGAGGTAAGACGGAGTACAGACAAGAGTTGAAGGTATAAAGGAAGGTATAGATATAACAGATTGATTGGTGATATAACTGAGACCTGCTTCGAGGTCTGTTCTACACTCACAGGCTGACCTCAGGCCAGGTTTTCTCGCAGACTGCCTGGCCGACCAGGTTGTTGGTGCTAGCGGCCAGTAGGTCTACACATTTTTACTGAAATATTTACAGTTTATGTGATGAGCGTGAGGGATTAAGGGGACATCTACCTTTATTTGGTACTGCTCGTTTGCAGGTGGAAATAATGTCAAATAAAATTAACCGAGTCTCTAAAGCCGGTATTAATTATTTATGTTATTCTAATTATTCATGAGCTTGGTAAATCCGTATAGTGGAGGCTCAATCCTCCGTCCGCTAATGGCCAGAAAACAAGCTACATGACTCGACTCACCTACCTCGTTAAATAAAAAGGGAGGTCGAAATTTTATTATGTCTCAAGACTTTAAAATAAAGCGACGGTGACACCTCTTCATGGGTCTCCCTCCTTTATTAACCCATCAAAATTGACTCAACTTACTTATCCAATTTTTATGGTGTACCTCTATGTTCCAAATGTCAATTAAGTTAGCTAAGCAGCAGCAGCCACACTGTGGAGATTTTTTTTAATGTATCAGCCGTCTCCCACCGTGGCAGGGCGACTTAAAAAAAGAAAAAACGAATGTGTTTTCCTTTTACATTCAGTAATTTATGCAGGAGAAGGGGTTACCAGCCTCTTGCTTCCAGCATTTTAGTAGCTTCTTACGACACGCATGGCTTACGGAGGAAGGATTCTTTTCCACTTCCCCGGGATGTCACCTCGAGTCAATGATCCACTCAGTAAAATTTACGTGGCACACTGCACAACACTGGAGTTTATTTTAGTTAACTTGTTAAATATAGTGAAGACCCCGAAACTAATCAGTCCGTCACTGTCCATGGAGGTGGTGCTGCTGAACGTAGTAATCGAGAAAATACAAACTCACAATACCGTGGCTGGAACAGTTCACCGAAACACCGCCTTATGGCGATGTTTCGGTCTGTCCTGGATTATTGTCAAGTCATAGCTGGTCCTGGGAGGATCGAAACGTCAGAGGGCTCCTAATAGTTTTTGGTGGCTCAATAAATCATCACCAATTATTGATCTCGATGTTATTTGCCATATACAAATTTCTCGAAACTCCTGGATTGTGGCGGCGAGACGGTAACGATATCGCTGCAAATGTTAGCTTCGGGAATTCTGTTACGGATGAGCAGGTGATTGATGGTAGGGAAAAGGGTGGGAGGGAGAGAGGGAGGGGATAGTGGGGTGGAGGAGGGGGAGGGGGAAGCTTCATTGGAGGCGGCGTTCGATTAAATCGTGTGGAGGACATGAAGGAGAGTCCTGGCGAAAATGGGGTTTGGGATTGAAGTTAAAACTCGAGACGTTGTTTTCGAGGTTCTACGAGGACGTCGTGGAGCTCTAATTGAGTTCTATCTCCCTACCACATTTTCAAGTTTCTACGAGGGCGTCGTGGAGAACTGATTGAGCTCTGCCTCGCTGTCACATAATAAACTCTGGTTTTATTTTCTGTTTTTTTCCATAATGATTGGTAGTGGAAGATGATTTGATAAGAATGGAAAGAAATAGAATCCAAAGAGGAGGGTGCAGAGTGAGGGTAGGCCACATCACTGTTTCTACTACTGTCTCCATTTTCACCTATAATTAACTGAAGAAGGCTGTAGAGCAGGCGAAACCTTTCGGCAATAAGGATATCCAAGTGTCTGCTCATTTGACGTAGTCACCAACTTGATATAACTGGCATCAACGGAGACTGGAGTACCAGATACAGTCCTCTCTTCCATGTTATGTACTGTACCTTTCCAAACAAGAATTCCAGGAACGCTGGGATGCTTGTGATAAAGGTGAACCCAGAGCAGTTCTTATAAACTCGTAGCTCATTGTTAGCGTCCTCAGCTTGCACTCGAAGAACTCTGGTGCAATCCTGGAACGGATGAAGGCGCTCAGGCAAATCTTCTAACACGTGGATCCAAGTGTATTACTGCCAACAGTAGTAAAGAAACACATAGAGCAAGCTCTTCTTAGGAAAATGTTACACTCTATCGAAGAATTGTATCAACCTTTATCAATTTCTACACAGAATGAAACGTTCTCTCTAGGCAGGCGACAGTGTAGACCTGGAGAATGTACAGAGAACCTTCACGGTACATATAAGTAATATAAAGCACCTAAATTACTGGGAACGGTTGAGGTCCCTTGATTTGTATTCCTGCAACGCTGGCCTGGAAAATCCTAGATGAATTAGCACCAAATTTGCACACGAAAATCAGTACCTACGGTAGCAAAAGACTCGGCAGGAGATGAGACATCCCCCCCATTGAAAAGCAGGGGCGCCACGAGTACGCTAAGAGACAACACGATAAGCGTTAGGGGCCCAAGACTGTTTAACTATCTCCCAGCATACATAAGGTGGATTACCAATAGACTCCTGGTTGTCTTCAAGAAGGTGCTGGACAGGCACCTAAAGTCAGTACCTGAGCAGCCGGGCTTTGGTTCGTACGTCGGTGTGCACGCGACCAGCGGCTCTGATCCACCGCGAGGCTGGGTCACAGACCGGGACGCGGGGGCAATGACCCCCGAAACCCTCTCCAGGTATACTCACAATAAAAACTTGTTCTGAGATATATATATATATATATATATATATATATATATATATATATATATATATATATATATATATATATATATAATATATATATATATATATATATATATATATATATATTATATATATATATAATATGAGGTGATCATCCATCAGCTTCAATATGTGTTCAATGTCGAAGTTTCGATAAACAGGTACCCAAGTGTTAGCTGACTGTTGTGGGTGACATCCTGGGCGACGAAGTGGTAGTATACCTTACGCAGAAAACTGAGCCAAGTCACGACACTAGCTTCTAACTTTTAAATTTGATAATGTAAAAAAAATAAGATGAAGAATTGGGGAATGGGGTGATATGTTGGCAGATGTTTTAACAGAAACAGACTGAACATCAGTTGTGGCAGCTTGTAGAAGTTATGAGCATCCTCGAGGGTAAATATGGGGTAACAGCCTCCCTGGCTGTTACGCCAGGAAGGCAGTGAGTATGAGAGCGAAGCTGAGAGTTAACATGACCGAACACGTGAGTCAACATGAGAATGAACAGTATAAAAAATTTTGAGACTGTGCAAGTTGTTATAACATCTATAACGTTGTTATATCTATAACATGAACTGCTATTACATCTATTACATGAACTGTCATAACAGGATAACATCTAAAACCCTTATTGTTAGTGAAATGGTAATCCTCAATATGCGGATAATAGGTAGCTTAGGTTACATGGCTACCTGGTCATTAGGTGCAGCTATGCAATGGTCTAGTCGATAGAGAATGATTTTTTTTCTGTAGCACCGGGGTCAGGATCTCTTAATCATAAACTTTGCCTCTGATATACCTCTGTCATAGTCGGTATCTGTACAGGATAGAATTCTGGCGTAGAAAGAAAAACGCATATGGATTTGGCAGTGATAGCCATCTGGTTTTCGTCCTGTTAAAATTAATTACTCAGGATTGGGGAGAGGATTGGGAAATGTTATTGGATTTGTACCGTTACCTCATCCTCTCCAAACCAGTGCAGGAAAAGTTTCTGTATACATCGGCAGCCCAGACTCGTTTGACGAAAGAAAAAGTTGGACAGAATGCAGTTTCCTGGAATTCGGATCACGATGAGGGCTCTTGCCTGTTTTAGTACTGTTTTTCGTAGAGGTAGAAGCGAGAGTGATGTTCTTGCTGACTCGGGTAAGTAAGGTTATACTGTGTTTTGCGAGTCTTTCACTAACCCGACATAATCATCCAACGAAGGAGTTGATAAATTCACCAATACTTTCCAAATTTTTCATTATGCCACCACACCATCTCTCGCAGAGGTGGTAGTGAAAATATTTTGATCACACCATCTCCTGGCTGTGACAGGGATGAAACATCAAGATCATAAACATCCAGGGGCAGGATGTTTATGGCACGCATTGAAAGAACAGACTCAGAAGATATTGAAATGAATTCTTTGCCGGAAGTTAGTTTTCACAACAAACCAAAGATAGGGAGGAAAATTAAGTGATAATGTTGCAGTATACACTTACTGAACTACTGCGACCTCCAGTAGTTTAAGGGATCTATATATTATAACGGATTGAAGACGGTTGTTCCTCATGCATATTCATGGCCAGGGATAGATATCATAGACAATTTAAAAAAAGCAAGTGTGGGCTTTAATTAGGTATCCCCGAAAGGGACATTTAAGCCCTTGTCTAATTTTTTCCCCTCTTCCTCCTACCTTTCGATTTCGCTCATAACTTGAAGACTATTTATCGGATCGGATTTAAACTTCGAGCGCGTGTGTACGGTAACGAGGACCAGATTCTAAAGACAATTGGTTTTATCAAGTGCTCTATGACCAAAGTTATTAAATTCATTCCCAGTAAAATGACTAACTTCCAAAACCTCGAATGGCGTAGCTTCAGTGATCAAAAAGTTGCCGCCTAATTCGACGACAATGGAGAGTGAATTTGAAGTGTGTAGGAACAGATCTGACTATTTTGTGTGCTAATTTTGTGTGAAATTTTGATTCCCGTTTAATCATTACGATTAAAACAACTGCGTCCACCTCATCTGAGCGGGTGACGGATCGTATTGCCAGGATGGTGCCCATCAGACTTCTCACTGCCACGTTACTGTTACCATTGCTTTTGTACCTCATTCTTCCTCTCTTTGTCCCGTCCTTGTCCTTCTCTTCTATGTATACTGACTCCCTCACCTTCGTGTGTTAATGTGACTAGTCAATGGTCCTCCAAGTCGGACTAAAACGCCGTCATAAGCTTTCCTCTATGTGTGGATAATGTGTGTATTGGTAAGATTTATTAAGGAAAGATTGGAATTTACTTTGAGATGTGTAAATTTTAATTGGCCAATTTTATTAAAAAAATCGTACCCCGTGTATTAACTGAAGAATGCTGCTTTTGCTCAGCTTCAAACCTCTGGTGTCTCTTTAGAAATATTTTTGTATTGAATATGTGCTGTGTGGGTACCAATTTGCCAGTTTAATAGCAAAAATATATTAAATTTGAATTTCTTAAAAAGTACAAAATCAACGTTTTTTTTCTTTTAGGACTTATGAGAATTTCGAATTGAACGGCAAAAATAAAGCGGAGAAATATGAAAAAAAAGCGTTTTTAAAGTATTTTTAAATTTGAAGATTGAGACACTTATGCAGCATATGGGAATCTTTATTCAGGAAACGTTTCGCCACGCAGTGGCTTCATCAGTCCAATACAAAGAGGAAGGCGTAAGGAGAGGAGGAGAATGAGGTAATCAGTCCCTCAACCTGGAGTCGATGTGTTCAGTCCATCAATCTTGTAGAATGTACAGCATAGGGCCGTAGACGTGGCTTATATACTGTAGTGAGGTGACGTGAAGTGGATGGTACCACTATGACCCCGCCTCCAACTGCTTCACGTCACCTCACTACAGTATATAAGCCACGTCTACGGCCCTATGCTGTACATTCTACAAGATTGATGGACTGAACACATCGACTCCAGGTTGAGGGACTGATTACCTCATTCTCCTCCTCTCCTTACGCCTTCCTCTTTGTATTGGACTGATGAAGCCACTGCGTGGCGAAACGTTTCCTGAATAAAGATTCCCATATGCTGCATAAGTGTCTCAATCTTCAACATGTCGGTTTTTCAAACCATTCATCACAGTTTTTAAATTTCACGAGTGAGCGGTTAGAGTGCTAAGTTTGAGAGCTCTTGTTTATTGCTAGAGATGTAAGCAACGAAGTAAGATGAAGAATGCAATAAGCAAGTAGTAATCAATCAATCTTTAATATTGACATTTAGTTCATGACTTGACGTTATCAAGTTTACTGGAGAGGAATATCGCGGAAGACAAGTCGCAATACAAGGTTCACGGCAAATGGTATCATTTTCACTGTGGTAGATTATTTCACTTGACGATACGCCAGGAGGGGAAGGGAAGTGTTAAGTCTGTTAAGGTGCCTCTTGGGACGCGGTGCACAATCAAGCTCAACTTTTGGGTAGTGAAAAAAGAAAAGTTTGGGAAGCATTTCACTGAACACTAGAGCAGTGAGCTCGGGTAATATTGTTTGGGTAGTGCCTGGGAAGGAGGCTACTCTCATCATTCTTCACTGAAGAAAGGCATTGATGTCCTCCTTTACTTACGCGAGGGAAAGGGTACATTACTTTTATCCAGGGATGGAAAACTTAAAGATACCACATAACGAAACCAGAGATATGATATCCTGGAATGAACACACGGTGTTTGACGTCCTCCACGTCTACTGGAAGGACAGAAGATTTCTACTTCCTCTTGGGTCAGGTGGGGACTTAAATCCACACATTTTCCTACTGCCATATCAGCAGCTCTTTCCGTCTCGTCTATTTGTATCCCTTCTCTCACTTTCCCGTATATTTTACTATCTCATTCTCTATACATTTCCCAGTTCTTCTCCCTGCTTCTGTCCCTCTCTTCTTAAGCCCTCCTCAACGATAGAAGTCATACATCCTACAGTTGTACCTAGATCACCAGTAGTATATTTTAAGCCTCGAGAAAATTTCCCGTCCGGTGGCAGACCTATGTTAATAACAACTATTGTAAATATATGTTCTTACCGTACTGCCGTTGTGACATCCGTCCCAGGAGGAGCTGTTAGTTTGCACGCACCTTTAAGGTAAATAGTATTCCCTGTTAATATAAGAGTCCCGGCCTTACGTGTATACTTCAGCCAAACCTGCAAGTATCCCAAGTTGCACCCTGCAGCCAGTACCTGCCATTATCCCTAGGTATGCATGTCATCCCGTACGTTAACAAATTATTCCCAGTAATGCCCTTCACAAGCACTTTCAAACAGTTTTACGATTTAACCAGAATCTTCATGAAGTATCCCAAGGTATAATGCACCTTCTGATACTATCGTATCCTGCACCTTCAAGTATCCCCAGGAATACTCATTAACCTGTACTGTAATAAATTATCACCAGTTATACCTTCTTTACTCCCTAGAGCCTGCACCTCCAGAAAGTATCCCCAAGTATACTCATCTCAGTTCCCACCAAAATGAAGTATCCCTTTACATCATTCACTCATCACTTATCTAAGTATATTCAACGTAAAACGTTAAAACTTGATTAGTTAAACACGACTTATTTACTTATGCCATAGAAAAAACTCAAAACCTCAGTCACTCTGAGGCGGAACGTACCTAGCACCAAACGAGCCTGGCCCATGACCGGGCTTCGGAAGCAGAACGACTCTCGAAACTCATCAAAGGTATACCTTCCCTTGATGGGGGAAAATACTTCAATGAGCATTATGAACAATGATGAGTTCTGATCATCAGTTTTCGTAAAGATATATGATGATCTATTTTTTGGAATTTCTTGTGATTTTAATAACACTGTTTAATTGTTTATATTACAGTTATTATAATCATAGGAAAGTGCTAAACCCAAAAGGGTCACACAGCACTGGTGAATTTTTATGATCTCTCTGCAAACACTGATGACTGCGCGCTTTGTGAACACTTGTGAACAATTACAAGCATTTACAACTCTATTAAACACACTATTAACTTGTTATCAACGCTTGTCACTTAACAAGACTAATGGACACTGCTGAACATAACCTACATGAAACACGCACTTCCTCACACTTATAAACCCAACCTAAACCAACTCGAGAGGAAAGTTGTATACACCGAGGTTTTTTTTTTTTTTTTTTTTTTATATATATATATAAATAAATATATATATTATATATATAAATATATATATAAATTATACAAAAACCCCACCGAATTGTATTTAAGTTTTAAAGGACAATTTTTCAATATTTATATTAAGGAATTTTTTTCCTTGCTTTCAATTGGATTTTTAGGTTTAAAAAACCTGTCGGCTACACGAGGGGCTAAAAAGGGTGCACGCACCTCACGCCCCTGGCAACAATGCTTTTTCAGAAATGTAATTAAACTCTCAATGTAATACACAGAAATTACACCTCTAATTTATAAAAATTATATATATATAATATATATATATTAATAAATATATATAAATTATATATATATATATATATAAAATATATATAAATAAATAAATTAAAATTTTAATATATATATATATAGGGAGGTACCCCCTCAAAAATTTTTTTATGGGGACCCTCTCCTCAGAAAAAAGAAAAACCCTTGCTTCAGGAAGACTCAAGGGTTTTCTCCCTAAAGCTGTAGGGAAAATTTTTTTCCTCCACCACCCCCTTATTTTTTATTTTTTTAAAATTTAAAGACAAAATACATTGACAAAACATCACAAAAATACGATAGAAAGTAAAACAACATAGGTGACTCAGAGCACATCTCGAATACTTCTCCAGCCCCGGGGGTGGGCCGCGTGCCCAGAATGCTGCGGCATTTCCTCTCTGGATTGCAACACTGAGTCCTGAAAGAGAACGGTCGCCCTGTGGCCCTTGGTTTCTATATAACTTTTCACCCCTCTTTTAGGAACTTTAGAGCAACTTCCCCCATGCCCCAAGGGTCCCGACCCTTTTGGGGATAAGTTATAGAAAGGGGGGAAGGTCTTCATATTTGCGGATCTTCGGGGTCTCCTGGGCTGGAAAAATTCCCCCCCCTTCCACTACGGAGTATGGAAATAGGGTCGCCAATGTTGGGGGCAATGTGTAGTCCCAGGCAATCGCTTTCCATCCCCCCCAAGGTACATAGGGGGCTCCATCGGGACGCTTTTGACTTTTCCCCCCCTATGCATTTGGGCCTCCTCATGCCTGGCATACTTCCCTTCTGCTTTACACACGAGACCATGGTCCAAATTTGATCAGCTGTCGCCCTCCGAAAATACACCTATGTTCGGTGAGGATGGGGGGGGTAGGCGAAGAGCAAAACCAACCGAAGGCCGTGGGTCTAGTCGGGGGCCCAAAGGGGAACTGGGAACAGCTAACAGGAAATCTCCGGGGTGTGGGGCCTTCACTGCCAGGGAACGAGCTTTCCCTTTCCTGAGGCATTGAGAGCATTTGGGTTTGGGGATTTTTTCCATGATCTTTTTTCCCAGTGGGCTTTTGTTTTCTTTGGGAGGGCCCGGTCACTGGAGGAATCTGAAGTGTGTCCCACCGAATCCTGCTTCAGTAAACCTGGGGTCTTTACCCTACCACGCTCTCAATGTTCGGAACAATCTTCTTGAAAATGCACTGGGAAGCCAAACACGAAAACAAAAAGCAGGAAACAACATGCTTTCTTTGGCGCACCCCTATAAACCCCCCAGTCGCACTGGGGGGGGCCGATCCCATTTCTGACCTCTTGTTAAGGGTTTACCTCATGTGCTCATAAAAAATTTTCGAGTGTTAGGTTGTCAAAAGGGGTACACACCTCAGGAAGTAATAGTCTTGGGAAAATAAGGGACCTTGTGAAAGAACAAGCATCATGGGCATCAAGATTGCTTTTTTCCTCCCCCTCCCATTCATCAGGGGCATTTTAATTTGTCCTTGAGGACTGTGCGATGGCCTGGGGACCCCGCGGTGCTCCCAAGAGGGTACTGTTGGCGGAGTGTAGTAAAACTCTGGGAGGATTCTTCACCAGCTTGATTATTTTTTTGGTCGCTGTGATGATTACACACTTGGGGGGATGAGGATGGTCCCAAGTTTTCTCCCTGTGTTTTTTTACCAGTTTAGGGCCCCTACGAGGGACTCTTCAGTACCGCCAGAGTGCCCCTCACCCGGTCCAATTTGAGCTCGCTGCGTAGGCTGGGAATTAGTTTTCTTACTGCCAAGCGAAAGAAGCGGAGCTAGTGGGTCACCCTGCTGAACACCTTCTGAGATTGAATTTCATTTCTCCAAACAAAAAAATTGAGGGTTTCTGAGCCACTGAGATGAAGGGAAAAAAACTGGGGAAGCAATCCCGAACAGCTGGCAAAAACAGCATCTCTCTTTACCATATTAAAGGCATTTTTAAAATCAAGTTTGACTACAGCCTTGTCTTCTGGTAGGTCCCTGATGTAGGTCCTTGCCGCATGAGCTGCAGCTTCACTGCCTTGAGGGACCCCAAAGCCCAGTTGGTGTGGCTGGAGTAAACTGGCAGCTTCTAGGCGAATGTTTCTTACTGCTGCTTTGGCCACGAGACGGCGAAGAGTGTTTCCAACCGCAATGGGTCTGATTCCCCCATCCTTCTTCTTCAACGCACACAGTGAGGCTCCGAAAAAGAAAGGTTTAACTTCTTCTGGGATTCGCCCAGCCAAGCAGTTGTTGACGAAAGTTGTTAACTCGGTGAGAAGAAGTGATGCAGATGCACCGAGTATATATATACATATATACACACACACACACACACACACACACACACACACATATATATATATATATATATATATATATATATATATATATATATATATATATATATATATATATATATATATATATATATATATATATATATATATATATATATATATATATATATATTATATATTATATATATATATATATATATATATATATATATATATATATATATATATATATATATATATATATATATATATATAAACTTGGTTTTCAGTTTACACTAGAGGTGAGGAGCCAGGTACTGTAGCCAGGCTCGCGGACACACTGAACATAAACAGTATTGAAAACGTCCGCTTCTGAGCTCCGAAGATGTTCGTCAACCCATGAGTCGACACCCGGCCTTCGACGTCTGCGTCAGTCTTCGTCGGGTGTGGACGTCTCTCTCTCTTGCCTGAGTATCAGTGACAAATTTCCACCATTCTCTCTGGGACGCTTGTCCTCATCTATTTTGCCCGCCGGGCACTCTACAGGAGGGGAACCTGTTCATCGGCTTACTTTAGCCAGCTCCATTTTTTTTTCCGTTCTGCTGAAAATTCTTTATCGGTCTTTGGTGGGAAGCCGGTTACTGAACCCAGGTGGAAGTGTAGGCGTCCCTCTCTGCTGGGGCTTGGCAAGGGGGTCCACCGGATCTAATTGGAAACTTCACGTTTCTATCTCTATTTACGAGGAACTTTTGTTCCTTTTCTCTCATCGCCCAGTTTTGGGCAACATATCTTCCTCGTACCATCGAGAAACCGGGCTCGATACGGCTTATGCTGTCAGTGGCCCTGATAAACCCAACAAAGAAGAAGACACCCGGCCCTCTGTCTTGACACCTTCCACTGACTGTCAGCATTAATCACGCTGAATAACAATCATCAGGCGTGCTTCATTGTATCCATACTAGATGAATACATCGCTAAGTGAAACACGCAAGATGTATTTCTTGTTCATTTGCCGTTAACCTGCTTCTCATGCCGTAATTTGATGTTTTCCATTCTGAGCCATTTCTTTGACCCCATTATTTTTTTTCTCTCCCTGGTATTTTTTTTTTCAATTGATTAAACTCGTTGATTCGCGGAAAGAAATGTACTTTATTAATTGGTATGTGTGTGTTTTGAAGAAAAGATGGCGGAAGCAGGTTAATGTTCTGGCAACTTTAGCGACTGAATGACAACACTTTAATTAAGAGAAATTGGCATCATAGCTTTTAAGTATATTTAACAGATTCATTTGTACTTTATTAAGGCAAAATAATGTAGATTGAGAGGTGTATGTGTCTCACAGTGGACATATACCGAGAGCTGCTTTAAACCTCAGTAACCAACAACCTCCATTAATTATCTTGCACTTAGCAAGAAGTCACAAGTCAGTTTACACGAATAAATTTGACTCTGTTCTGTAAATGATGCAAATTATATTATTAAGAAGAGGATGCCTATTGTGTACTTTCTTTAATCCTACAAAGTTTCCCGAGGATAACTTGAACAAGTCTCTTTTAAAAATATTAAACATCCAGCGTTTAGACATCTTAGTTTGCTAAGTGCTAATTTGTAAATTTTATGTAACCAAATTGTGCAGCAGTTTCCGTGTGGTAATTTTAAAACGTCTCTTCAGATCGGCTTCAAACCTTCAACGCTGGTGTAGGTTAGAGGTATGGTCGGATTAGTTTAGGGCTGTGTAGGTGACTCTTACCTAATTTTATTGAAGACTAATAACTTGATTTGGAACAAACCACGCAGCGTGGAACTGGGTGTCAGTCCAGTGGTTTACGCACTGGCCTGGCGTTTTGACGACTCACTCGCCACGGGTTCTAACCCCCACCCGTACCGTGGTTTATTGAAGAGATTTAAAAACTTAAGTCATTGGTTGGCATGCGATAACTCCTGAATGAATTTTCTGATCGACTTCAAACCTTCAACGTTGATATACGTTACACAGAGGAACTTTATTAGGAATAACTATTGAGCAGTTTAGGAGCCAATTCTTCCATTACTTTAACCCTTGAAATTTGAATATCTGGTAACTCGAGCAGTTAAAAAAATTCTTCCATTACTTTAACCCTTGAAATTTGAATATCTGGTAACTCGAGCACTTAAAAAAACAACGAATGAAATTTTTTTTTTTCATATATTTTTGTAGGAAATTTATTGTAGAATATATTGGATCCCTGAAAACAAAAGTGATAAAAAAAAAGGAAATAAAAATATTATCTGTTCGCGGCGTATTTGAAGTTTGTAAAATTTATAATAGTGACCCAAAGAAAACGTTAATATTTATTGTACAATATTTTTAATAAAGATGTTTATTTCTCCTCTCGTTTTATTATTGCATTTATTATATTTATCATTTTACTTAACATCGTGTTTATTATATTGCTTATTCGTCTTTGTATTTGCACTATATTGTTGATCAGACCCTGACCCACCACGAGGCCAGGTCATGGACCGGGCCGGGGGGCGTTGACCCCCGGAGCACCCTCCAGGTACACTCTTGGTAGACTCCAGGTAGACTCTAGGAAGACTCCAGGTAGACTTTAGGAAGACTCCAGGTAGACTCTAGGAAAACTCCAGGTAGACTTTAGGAAGACTCCAGGTAGACTCTAGGAAGACTCCAGGTAGACTCTAGGTAGACTCTAGGTAGACTCCAGATAGACTCTAGGAAGACTCCAGGTAGACTCAGGTAGACTCTAGGTAGACTCCAGGTAGACGTTAGGTAGATTCCAGGTAGACTCCAGGTAGACTCTAGGAAGACTCCAGGTAGACTCTAGGTAGACTCCAGGTAGACTCAGGTAGACTCCAGGTAGACTCCAGATAGACTCTAGGTAGACTCTAGGTAGACTCCAGGTAGACTCCAGGTAGACTCCAGGTAGACTCTAGGTAGATTCTAGGTAGACTCCAGGTAGACTCTAGGAAGACTCCAGGTAGACTCCAGGTAGACTCCAGGTAGACTCCAGGTAGACTCCAGGTAGACTCTAGGTAGACTCTAGGTAGACTCTAGGTAGACTCCAGGTAGACTCTTTGGAGACTCTAGATAGACTCTAGGTAGACTCTTGGTAGATTCTAGATAGACTCTAGGTAAACTCCAGGTAGACTCTAGGTAGACTCCAGGTAGACTCTTGTTAGACTCTAGATAGACTCTAGGTAGACTCTAGGTAGACTCCAGGTAGACTCTAGGCAGACTCCAGGTAGACTCTAGGTAGACTCCAGGTAGACTCTAGGTAGACTCTAGGTAGACTCAGGTAGACTCTAGGTAGACTCCAGGTAGACTCCAGGTAGACTCCAGGTAGACTCCAGGTAGACTCTAGACTCCAGATAGACTCCAGGTAGACACTAGGTAGACTCTAGGTAGACCTCAGGTAGACTTTAGGTAGACTCTAGGTAGACTCCAGGTAGACTCTAGGAAGACTCCAGGTAGACTCCAGGTAGACTCTAGGTAGACTCCAGGTAGACTCCAGGTAAACTCTAGGTAGACTCCAGGTAGACTACAGGTAGACTCTAGGTAGACTCTAGGTAGACTCCGGGTAGATTCTAGATAGACTCAGGTACACCCTTGGTAGACTCCAAGTAGACTCTAGATAGACTCTAGGTAGACTCCAGGTAGACTCTTGGTAGACTCCAGGTAGACTCTTGGTAGACTCTAGGTAGACTCTTGGTGTTAGACTCCAGGTAGACACTTGGAGACTCTAGATAGACTCTAGGTAGACTCCAGGTACACTCTTGGTAGACTCCAGGTAGACTCTTGGTAGACTCTAGGTAGACTCCTATAGGTAGACTCCAGGTAGACTCTTGGTAGACTCCAGGTAGACTCTAGGTAGACTCTAGGTAGACTCTAGGTAGACTCCAGGTAGACTCTAGGTAGACTATAGGTAGACTCCAGGTAGACTCCAGGTAGACTCCAGGTAGACTCCAGGTAGACTCCAGGTAGACTCCAGGTAGACTCCAGGTAGACTCCAGGTACATAAGAGTTTTATTTGCTATTTTATATTTTTGGTTGTTCCGTGAAAGATGGATACATGTGTAATACCGTGGAAAATACACACATGTTCAGTGTACTGTGTGTACCTTTACTGCAGTAAGATTATATACTCCAAGAAGTCTATGTTATTCACTGTATATACACCGAGAGGTACGTATCTCTTGTGTGTGTGTGTACATGTATACATACATATGTATGTATATACGCAATATTTTAGTGATTAAAATATTCTTGACTGATGGGGTATGGATATACGCATCTTAAGCATCCTTGAAGAATAAGTCACAATACCGTGACTGGAACAATACCCAAATACCCCGCACAGAAGAGAGTGAAGCTTACGGCGACGTTTCGGTCCAGGTCCAAGTAGGACCGAAACGTCGTCGTAAACTTCTCTCTCTTTTCTGTGCCGGTTATTTGTGTATTAAGGACCTTTCGGATAGTCGATTGAATTTAAACCCAATAAACTAAGTGATACTCCATATATATTTTAAATGTTAAAATGGAATGAGGTGCAGTTCCTGGCCCTCATAATGGTGGTGGTCTTAGCTCCTGGTGCTCTAGGGAAGGTTGAGTCACGATACTAAGTACTTGGCTGATTGGAATCTATGTACCTGTCCCAGTTTTTTACGGGGTTCATGGGGGGTGGAAGTAGTGGGGAGTGGGGAGGAAACAGGGGGGGGGTATCTAATGTATGAGATTTGCACACTGATATACGAAATGTATTGTCCTCGCTGAAATTCGTAAAGGGCCATTTCTAAAACCTGTCCCCCTGGAGGGGCCGATGTGAAAAAAAAATTTATTAGGGGTTTGTGTAAATTGCATTAAAAACCTCTAGTCTTTACCATGTATTTTTTCACTATTCTCTTTTTTTTCCCCCAGAGAGTAAAACGATCCAAGTGCTTTAAAAATTCTAAGTGGTGTGGTTAGAAGGAGTGTGGTTTATAAGATGGAAGGGGAAAACAGAGAAGACATACACTCGACACTGATGTATCGCATGTTCAGCGGGCAAAAAAATTTACCTTTGGGTATTACTTTTTTTTAACACCACCCCGGCCATTACGATGTCTGGCAGGTCGTTTAATCGAAGTGAGTTACAAGGTGTTTATAATTAAAACGCGATTTCCGTTGGCTGCTCGACTTTTTTTTTCATGCTGTCATTGTGGGAAACTTTGACCTTGGTGACCGCCGTACCTGACTTTAAGACTGCCAGTTCACGTATGAGAAGAACCCCGCGTCATAAAATTTTTTTGATCGTTGTTGACAGTCGAACAATTAACTTTTGTCCTTTATCAAGAGCACGGACACTTGATACCGAGTCGGGGCATTACTGGGCGGGTGGAGTTTGAACTCTATACCGCGGGTTCAATCCCGGCGGGTTTTGGTTTATTATGTCGACCACTGAGACCCTTCCCGGTTACCTTTTTCTCACTCTCACTTTTAAATTGTCGCTTCTTACTGAAAAGAATGTACCACATATTGACGCCTTTTTCACGTGAGTTCCACTCTCCCATTTCATTTCCTTCTCCTCGTCATGCAGCACTGAATGGCGTTCCGGGGTTTTGGGCTTTTCGTGATAAATAAATCATAGAGAGTTTAATTTTCCATAGTGCATATGAATAAATAAAAGTTTTTCATTTGGAAGGGTTTTTCAATCCTGGGAAAAATCTTGCTTTAAAACTTGACTTTCAGAGGAGAAATATCTTGAGGGGCAGTCAGTGTACCTTCAGCGCCACAAAAAAAAAACCTCTCATTTTGTGGGAAATTGAAAAGCTTTTTGGGCTTGATTGCGCGGAGTATTTAATAAAAACTTAATGCTATCGCTACCCTGTTATATTGCAGTTTCCTGAGGGATGGATCCCACCTGTCCTCCACCCACCGCTTTCCCAAAAAATTATTAATATTAAGTGTACAAAAGCCCATTATTTTTTCAGTTTTGGGATTAATGCACATTTCTCGGTTAGTTTCACATGGTGGTTTCAAAGTTTTTAGGTGCAAAAAATGTCACTGCTTTTTACTTGTTTTATTTCCCCAATGATAATATATAGATTATGGGTCCTGTACTTCGTCAGCAAAATTGATTGGATAATCATGACAAAATCACTGTCACAAGTTGCGGTCAGTTTCTGGTTGTCTTCCAGTACCCTTTCGGCTCCTATGAAAAGTAGACAGAAAAACGCAGTAATAGGGCTGGTCCGACCTAGATTAGACTATGGCTAATAAGTGTGAGCTTCGTCAAGCAATGACAGCTTAATGAGCAAGGATGGGTTACAGAATGTACCGTATGTCTATGTTCTGAAGCCTTACACTGTACCAGAATGAAGATTAAGAGCAAAGCAGATGCCCTTTCCCTCTTGTCTCGTTACCATGTAATACTATGCTAAAGCATCACGACAACCTGGGAATATTCAGCCAACAGTTTTGCCTTAACCCCCCTTGGTAAGAACCTTTGTAACAGCCTCAGAAACAGACAAGTGGTGAAGAAGGTGATATCCCCTTTGGAGCCAACCTATTTAACCCTTAGTTGAGGCGGAATCAAAAAGAATTTGCTCGGGAAAGATGAATCCCTAGCTCAGCCGCTCAAATATTCTTAGTACCTCAGTCACTTCACCTGACACTGATAACTCTGTGACTAGTGCAGTGTGGCTGCAAGAGCAATTTTATATATCCCCTATTTCATATACATAATTATATATAATTTATTTATTATATATTATATATATTTAATAAATTTTATATATATATATATATATATATATATATATATTATAATATATATATATATATATATATTATATATATGCCTTTCCCCCACCGAGGACTTCATCAGGGGCCTGCAGACGGCGAGCATTAAAACATCTTCAACCCCACCCAGAGAAGACACTGCGAGAAAAGAACAAGTCCTCCCCACCAACTCCATTGCCAAACATGTTTCCAACATCTTTGCCAAAACATATTCCAAGTATCTACCTCCAAAAACCCCCGACCAAAAGGGAAATCCCCAGTAGAACAGACAAGCCCCCCATTCTGCAGGGGTAACATAATCCTTGTAATGACTAAAACAAATTTATGGGGCGAAACACAAGGACCCCCAAACACGTATTTCAGAAACCAATATGAAAGAGGACTGACGTTTAAAGGAATCCCTGTGTCAACATCGCATTCACAAACATTTAATTAACTCAGAAATAAAGACTTATGCCACAGAAGACAACCTCAATCAAAAATCCGGGAATCATCGTTTATCTCTAAAACCAACAATTTCAACCAAACAAGGGTTTCTATAACATGTTGAACCACCCCAAAAACTTCTTCATCGCTATCCCACATAAGAACATAGAACACTGCAGAAGATTACCCCACAATTGCCAAATACCCCCCCCTAGCTACCCAAACTCTATAACCCCACCGGTAGTCATCAATGCAGCACCCCCCTACCTAAACTTCTGAATATAAATACTCCCAAACCTTCCAACCCCATAGATCCGTGTGGACTTAAAAAAAGCCCACTGTTTTGGGTGAAACGTTTCAAAAAAGGATCACATTATACTCATTTGGTTTATATTTCCATCATTCAACACTTCACCACACTGCACATTATCACTGTTTTTGCAAAAGGTGTCAGAATACAACAGTTTAGAAGAATACACTTTTAAAGATACACAAATTCCCTCCAAACTGCCCCAAAATCCCAAAACCCCTTCTTTTAAAATGAGGCTTTGTATTTTTCCCTTTCCAGGCTCAAGTCCGATATATGAAAAATAAACCCGGTTTTCCCCGAATCCCTTCACAAATATTCCCCGTCACACTCCCCAAAAGAAGTCAGGTCCCCAAAAACCATTCGTCTCCATTATCCTATCTAACACGCTCACCACGGTTGTGGAAAATCCAAGCCCTTGCCAACAAAACCTCCTTTACCCCCCCCTCTCCAAACCCCTTTCGAGGACACCCCCACCCCCCCTCCTTCCCATAATTTTTATGCTTTCCCTTCTTCTACTTTTGACCTTTCTCTCAAATGCCAAACCACCTAAAAAACCCTCTTCTGCCTCTGCTAAAACTTTTATTTAAAACACATTTTCCCAATTTCCACACATTGCCCTTAAACAGGACATCTCCACTGCCTCCAAACCCCTCCCTCGTGCACTTTACCACCCAGCTTCAACCCAATAAAAGTGTTGGTACTACTATACTTTCAACATTCCCTTTTTTGCCTCCCCAGATAACGTTTTTTGACTCCACATTACCTCAACGCCCCCTCCCTTTTTTTCCCCCATCAATTTATGATTAACCTCATCCTTCATAAAACCCTCCCCGACACGCAAATCCCAAGTATCTGAAAACATTCACTTCTTCCATACCCTCCTCCCCAATTTGATATCCCCAAATTTTTTTTTTATCTAAAACTTTGACACCCCCCACCTTATCTTTTCTATGTCACTTTCAACTTTTACCCTTTTCACACATTCCCAAATCATCCACTAAACCTTTTCAATTTTTTTTAGAATCCCCCCTAAGCCAGTATATCGCAAAAAGTAACTGGTCAATTCCCTTTTGAAATTTTATTCCCCAAAATTTAATCCCACCCCCCTCCCCAACACCCCAGGGATTTACTTTCCCTTTTCAACCCCATCTATAAAAATTTAAACAACCATGGTGACATTTCCATTTCCCGTCTAAGACCCACTTTTACCGGGAAGTAGTCTCCCTCTTTCACCACCCTAACCTGAGCCTCACTATCCCATAAAAACCTTTACACTTTAATAACTTAACCCAAATTTTTCCATAACTTTCAACATCGCCCTTGCTCCTCTATACTCTTCAAGCCTTTTCTAAAAACCCTAAAAGCAATAAAAAAATTCCCTACCTTTATCTAAATATGTTCAAATATATGCTTCAATGTAAACACTTTATTAACATCCCCTACCCACCTGAAACCTCCTTGCTCTCCCCAATCCTACATTGTCTTTCCCTTAATTCTTTCAAATTTAACCCCACCGTAAACTTTTTTTGGTAACTCAGGGAAACTTATTCCTTATAATTTTTACAGTTCTTTTTTTCCCCTTTCCCTTTTTATAAAGGGCTATACATGCTCTCCCCCAATCCCTAGGTACCTTTCCCCTCTTTCATACATTTTTAAACAAAAGTACCAACCCCCTCCAAACTAAATCCCCCCCTCTTTTAAATTTTGTCATGATCCCCCTCAGTTCCCGTGCTTTACCCCCCTTTCATTCTCGAATGCCTCAGTACCTCCACCACCTTACATTTGCTCTTCTTCACTCCTAAAAATGGTTACCTCCTGACCTGCATGAAATTACTGCCCTTTTCTTTTTTCCTTTCATTTAAAAGTTACTCAAAATATTCTCGCCATCTACCTAAACATCCATCTCCCCATTACAAAATCCCTCCTGTTTTTAAAAGACAAATCCATATTTTCCCCAGGGTTTCTTAATTTTTAACTCATCCAAAAATTTTTTTATTTATTAAAATTTTGCAGTGCCTCTCCCACTCTATATCTGTTCTCCTTTTTCACTCTCCCCCATCTCTTTCACCCTTTTTTTTACTCCCCTATCTCTGCTCTTCTTATACACTTCTGCTTTTTTAAAAACCCTCAAAGCTCCTTTTTTTCTTTTTTCACCCCCTTTACTTCATATTTCCCCCATCACTCCTCTTTCCCCCTGCCCCCCCCCTCCTATAACCCCAAATTTGCCCACATTTAATACTGCATTTTTAAAAATATTCCAACCCCTTCAACCCCCCCCCCCACTACCATCTTTTCACTACCCCCCCTTTCTGCCAAAATCGCTTATATCTCGCCCGAACTTCCCCCTCCCTTAGTTTATACATTTCCCTCCCCCTTACTTGTTGTTGCCACCTTCCCCTTTTCCCACTCCCTTACTTAAGTAGCTACAACTAAATAATGATTGATATTCATTTGCCCCTCTTAAACAGTACACCTGGAGCCTACCCCCAACTTTTATCCCCAATACATAAACTAAAAAAATACTTTTATTACGTGCTACATTATACCTTGTATATTTATTTATCCTCTTTTCCCTAAAAAATGTATTATTATTACCAAAACTCTTTCTCAAAAGCTCTTAAAAGGGTCCCATTTACATTTACCCCGGCACCCCAAATTTTTCCCCACTACTCCCCCCATAACATTTTTACCCCTTTAGCATTGAAATCCCCAACCACCCAAATTACTTCACACTTGTTTCCCAAAAACTCCCCACGCTTTTTTCCCTCAACATTTCCCAAAATCTATCTCTCTCCCCTCTACATTTCTTTTTCTTCTCCGGGTGCTCCCCCGCTTATTAAAAACCCACTTTTCACACCAAATCTTTTTTTTACTCCACATAATCCTTGAATAAATACTTTTAAAGTCCCTTTTTTCCCCTCCCATAGCTTACCCTTCAACATTTTGTACCCCTTTTTTAAGCTCTAACTCTTTTTTGGAAAACCCTGACCAAAACCCTTTTTTTTCCTTTCCCCAGGGAAAAATTTTCCCACCCCCTTCACTTTGTTTCACTTAAAGCAGGACATCCAGCTTTTTTCTCATTTCTTTAACCCCACAATCATCTCTTCTTAACATCTCCCAACACCCCAGGGCCCCTTCAGATTTCCCCACTTTGCCCAATTTTCTTCTTCTTTTTCTTTTTTGGGAATCTTTACGGGAAAAGGGGTTTTAAAAGCCCATTGTTCCCGGCTTTTTTAGTTGATTTTTAAACAACACGCAGGGCCCTTTAAGGGGGAAAAAGATTCTTTTTCCCATTTCCCCATGGATATAAAAGGGAAAAAAAAAATAATAAGACCAAGGGAAATTTATTAAGATAAAATAAAAAAAACCCTAAAATTTAAAGTGTGTATAAAAAAATTTTGGTAAATGTTGTTTTAGTTGCCCAAATGTAAGTAGAAGTATATATTTTTAATATTATATATATATATATATAAAAATAAAAAATATATATATAATATATATATATATATTATGTGCAGGAATATTTTGTAAAAAACCCTCGGGGGGGTTTTTAGAGACAGATAAAATTAAAGTACCTGTCTATTGGAAATAAATGGTAAAAAAACCGACACAATGGAAATAAAACGAAATTGCAGAAAAAAAATAAATGTGACCCTTTTTTTGGGACAACGTTTCGCCCCACCAGGGGGGCTTTTTCAAGTCCAAACAAAAATTGTTTGTGATTTGAAAAACCCCAACTGTGTGGGCAAACCCTTTTGTAATAAATGTTTCAATTAAAATGCATTTGTTTTATTTCCTCCCCTTTTCTTGCCAAAGTGGGCCAGGGGGCTTAGAGCATTAGATTATGCTAGAATTTAGTTTTTCTCGCATATGTTCTTTTAGAATATACGTTTTCCACGCATTGCAAAACACCCCGACACACAACAAAACACCCAAAAAAAACAACACACCCCAAACACAAACACACAACCCCAAAAAATAAAATTAATAAAAAAATTTTGGGAAACGTAAAAAAAGGGGTAAAAGAAGAAAAATTCCTTGGGGAAAAAATGGATGACCATGAAAAAAAATTTTCGAGATGTATTAAATATTTTTAAATTTGACCAAATGGGGAAAATTTTTAAAAATTTTAGAAGTAAAGGGGCACAAGTGCAATAATGTGACATTTTATTGGGGCAAAGTTCGCTCTCCCGGAATTTTGTTTAAGCCGCCCCCCTGGGGGAGCGAAACGTTGCCACAGGGCAAAAGGCCATTAGTTTTCACTTGTGGCCTTTTACTTTTCTTTTTGTCGGGAATTTTTAAAAACATTATTACAAAAAATTTTGAAGCGAGATAAATTTTTGAAAAACAGACCGATGAGCAAACTCCCGCCCCCTCTAGATAACAAAATTTGTTTTAAATTAACAAAGAGAAAAAAAATTGCACATTCTCTCTCTTCTCTCCCTCTCTCTCCTCTCCTCTCCTCTTCTCTCCCCTTTTCTATTTCTCTCTCCCCTCCTCTTCTTCTCCCTCTCTCTCTCTCTCTCCAGTTTCCCTTTCCCCAAAATTTTCCATGGGATTAAGGGAAAAAACACTGGAGAATTTTTTAAAGTAAATATTCGGGATAGAGTAATTAAAGGAAATCTACTGAAAAAGGGAGAGTAATTAAGGGAAAAACTTCTGACAGGGAGATAATTTTAAGGGGAAAAACTACTGCAGGTAGAGTAAATTAAAGGGAAAAAACTACTGGGCAGGGAGAGTAATTAAGGGGAAAAAATACTTTAAAGGTTTCAGTAATTTAAGGGGAAATACTACTGAAGGTAAGTAATTAAGGGAAAAACTATGACAGGTACAGTAATTAAGGGAAATACTACTGAAAGGTTAATAAATAATTTAAGGGGGAAAAACTACTGACAGGTTTCGTAATTAAGGGGAAAAAAATACTGACAGGGAGAGTAAATTTAAAGGGGAAAAACTACTGACAGGTACAGTAATTAAGGGGAAAAAATTTCTGACAAGGGAAAGTAATTTAAAGGGAATACTAAGACAGGGAGATAATTAAGGGAAATACTACTGACAGGTAGAGTAAAAATTTAAAGGGGAAAAACTACTGAAGGGAGATTTTTTAAAAAGGGGTTTTCCCATGCCGGGAGAGTAATTAAGGGAAAAAAACTATGACAGGTACAGTAATTAAGGGGGAAAAACTACTGCAAAGGGACGTAATTAAAGGGGAAAAAACTAAATGGGCAGGTGAGTAATTAAGGGAAATACTACCAAAAGGGACGTAAATTTAAAGGGGAAAAACTACTGCAGGTAGGTAATTTAAGGGGAAAAATACTGACAGGTAGAGTTTAATTTAAGGGAAAATACTTTCTTTACAGGGAAAAGAATTAAGGGAAATACTACGGCAGGTACAGTAATTAAGGGGGAAAAACTAATGGGGCAGGTAGAGTAATTAAGGGGAAAAACTACTGCAGGTTTCAGTAATTAAGGGAAATACTACTGACAGGTAAAAGGGAATTAAGGGGAAAAAACCAAAAGACAGGGAAGTAATTAAGGGGGAAAAAACTATGACAGGTAAGAAAAAAAGGAAATACTACTGCAGGGAGAGTAAATTTAAAGGGAAATATACTGCAGGTAATAATTTAAGGGGAAAAACACTGACAGGTAGAGAATTTAAAAGGGGAAAACACTGACAGGAAGTAATTAAGGGAATACTACTGCAGGGAAGTTTAAGGGAAAAAACACTGACAGGTAATAATTAAGGGAAATCTACTCAGGTAGAGTAATTAAAGGGGGAATACTACTGACGGTAGAGTAATTAAGGGGAAAAAACTACTTATAAGGTAAGTAATAAAAAGGGGAATACTCGACGGTAAGTAATTAAGGGAAAATACTATGACAGGACAGTAATTAAGGAAATACAAAGACAGGTAGAGTAAAAGGGAAATTACGGAAAAGGGAAGGTAATTAAGGGAAATACACTGACAGGGTAGAGTAATTAAGGGGAAAAACTACGACAGGTAAAATAATTAGGGAAATCACTGACGGGAAAGTAATTAAGGGAAATACTACTGACGGGGGAAAATTTAAATTAAGGGAAATACACTGCAGGTAAAGTAAAAGGGAAATACTACTGACAGGTGATAAATTTAAGGGAAATACTACGACAGTAAGGGGAATTTAAAGGGAAAAACTACTGACAGGGAGGTAATTTAAAGGGAAATAACGACAGTAAGTAATTAAGGGGAAAAACTACGACAGGTAAGAAATTTAAAGGGGGAAAAAAACTGACAGGTCAGTAATTAAGGGGAAAAACTCTGACAGGTAAGTAATTAAGGAATTCTAGAAGGTGAGTAAATTTGGAAATACTACTGACAGGTAATAATTAAAGGGGAATACTACTGACAGGTACAGTAATTAAGGGAAATACTACTGACAGGTAGAGTAATTAAGGGAAATACTACTGACAGGTACAGTAATTAAGGGAAATACTACTGACAGGTACAGTAATTAAGGGAAATACTACTGACAGGTACAGTAATTAAGGGAAATACTACTGACAGGTAGAGTAATTAAGGAAAATACTTCACAACAACTCTCAGTTTGAGGCAGTTGCAACTCTGTGTTAATCACGTAGTCCTCATTGTATTTTTAAAATATCAGGAATTTCCATAATGTGTCCCCCCTCCCAACCCTAAACCATGACTAAATTGCAAATATTTTTATCTTCACAAAGTTCTAACCTAACCATATATTTAAGACTGCACATTCCATTTCATTCAGGTTTACACTACACAGCTACTATTGCACTGGAAAGGATTTAGACTACGCTAACTAGTGTTACTGTAATAATGAAGAAGATTTAGCATTTCCAAACACATTTCTACTTTATCGTTAGGAAAAATAAAATAAGAAACATAATCTAAATAACATTTATTTAAAAATGCTTTTGTTCAATTAACAGCATCATACATTAAGGTAACTACAGGAGCAGAGAAACTAAAACTGTTCTGTGTTAATAAGAGGGCGGACTGACTGGAAAAAATTGTGATTCTATAAATTCTATATTAACAGTTTATAATACGAACGTACAGAAACTAACTTATACTCTAGAGCAGAAATTATAACTACCCGGGTTGACTAAAAATTAGTTATAATTAAGGACATTGATAATTACTGCACCTTGGCCCTGGATGACAAAGGAAAAATGTTCGACAATTAGTGAAGCTTGAAGTTAGTTAGATACATCAGTAAGATTGACAACTCCGTTAGCGATGGACATCAACGTCTTGCAACCTTCGAAGTAACAAACATCTGCGTTATTTATATCAACGACAAACATTATCTTCGTGAAATTAAATGATAACATATGTGATTATAGGGCAAAACATTGCAGAATAAGCTTTATTTTTTGTATATGGAGACAACATTTCGCTTGTTTTAAAACTTTGTTATCATGAGCGAAATTCTGTCCCATTAGAAGTATATTCTGCACTTTGTTTATTCCTTTTCTTTGTATACTCTGCTTAATACAAACACAAAGGGTTGGTGGTAATGTATGGAACAGTGTTTTTCGTATACATAAATAACCCACACTTAGGATACTAAAACTTATGGCGACCTTTCGGTCCGACTGGGATCATTAACAAGTCACACTTGAGTTTTGGTCGACCAAGTGTGACTTGCTAATTGTCCAAGAGGGACCAAAACGTCGGTCCTCAGAGCGGATTATTTACGTATTATTCAAGCCACAGTATTGTCATTTTATATTCTTAGTTACTGAAATGTCGGCAAGGCAGCAGTAACATTCAGGGTCCTCATACTATGTTGCAGACAGAGTGATGCAACTAGAGTAAAAGATCAATGATATCTAGTGTTATGTTGCTAGGACTCGGGGAAACTTTCCAGTGAACTTTGTGCATGTAGCTCTGACGAACACATCTTTTGAGGTTAGAGAAAACACTCGTTGCTCTGTGTTTTATAAGCGTTGTTGATATTGTCAGAAGAATGTGGTAATGTTAACACTGCTAGTGTTGTGTGACAGTATAAACATTTCCACATAATATGGCAATCTTTCCAGTGTTTACGTGAACTTGTTTAAACATTCTGTGTTTGTTTTCCAGACGGTTATTACACTTTAAAAAACTGTGGAAGATGACTGTTGAGAAGTTAAAGTATATTACCTCTCTAACATAACGAATTACCTCTCCTACATTATTCTGGTTTACCTTTCTAACATTACTCTGGTTTACCTCTCTAACATTACTCTGGTTTACCTCTCTAACATTACTCTGGTTTACCTCTCTAACATTACTCTGGTTTACCTCTCTAACATTACTCTGGTTTATCTCTCTAACATTACTCTGGTTTACCTCTCTAACATTACTCTGGTTTACCTCTCTTAACATTACTCTGGTTTACCTCTCTAACATTACTCTGGTTTACCTCTCTAACATTACTCTGGTTTACCTCTCTAACATTACTCTGTTTACCTCTCTAACATTACTCTGGTTTACCTCTCTAACATTACTCTGGTTTACCTCTCTAACATTACTCTGGTTTACCTCTCTAACATTACTCTGGTTTACCTCTCTAACATTACTCTGGTTTACCTCTCTAACATTACTCTGGTTTACCTCTCTAACATTACTCTGGTTTACCTCTCTAACATTATTCTTGGGAATGATTTCACGAAATCATTCCTCAGTAGCTCGTTACTGGAAAAGCTTTAGCCGGCGTCTCGGTCTGTCCTTGGCTGTTAACAAGTTGGGAGTGACGTGGTAATGCTTCATCGAGTACCGAAACCTCGTCTGAAGTTTTGTTTTCTGTTTCAGTTGAACAGCTATGAACATTATTGTCCCTCTGTTTTGTTATTGGCTGAGAGATATTTCATATTTATTCACCTCATTAACTTTCACTCCTAAGACCATTGTGTCAGTTATATATATAAACCAACACTGCTTTATATATATGTCGTGCCGAATAGGAAAAACTTGCGATTTTGGCTTAAATAGCAACGTTCTTCTTGCCGAATAAGGCAAGCGAAAATTTGTGTATGCAATAATTTCGCAAAAATCATTCTGAACCTAACGAAAAAAAAACATATTTGTGTTTTTTTATTATTTAATTATTGTAAACCTATCTAAAATATATTTAGTTGGATTAGGCTAAATTAAATTGTGCTTGTTATAATGAGAGGTAAGTTTTCTAAGGTTCTTTTGGTACAAAATTATTAATTTTTACATTAACACAATTGAAAAAACATATCTTTAAACGTATAAGAGAAAATTTTAGAAAGGACTTAATTTTAAATGAGTTCTTGCTAATTGACCAGTTTTACATATTGGAACATATATATATATATATAATATATATATATATATATATATATATATATATATTATATATATATATATATATAATATATATATATATTATATATATATATATATATATTGGTAATTTCATGTGTAGTTTTCCCGAGTCCTTGACAAAAATACCTAAGTAAGCCAGTAAGGAGCCAGCAGTTCCTCTGATGGATGATAGTCATCCCTGACAGACGAAAATCGATAAACACTTTAAGTACTGTGACCCCTCAGAACGCCATCACGAGGAGCTAGTACCTTGGTTATTAAAATACCTCTAGTAGGAGTGTAGTCCACAGGTGTGTAGCCTACAGGTGTGTAGCCTACAGGTGTGTAGCCTGTAGGCAACACATGCGTCGATCAAATTATCGTACCACTGACAATACTGAAGAAAATGACTCGCATTGTTTGACGAACTTTTGTTTGGGACAACGACTTGCAACAACGCTGTTTCCAGCAAAAAGATTGTTGCGTAATGTGAGTCTTTTTGAACATATGGGTGGATCAAAGGTAGCCCCTGCATGACCCAGGGGAACCATCTGTGCTGCCCAGAGGCGTTACCCCTGTGGCTAGCAGAGTATACTTCTCACCAACTAGCACTGTGGCATCCCCGGCCACAGACATCGATTCTGCTCATAGGCAACACTTACAGTGACCCCTATGGTCCTTTACATGACCCAGTGACAACACATTTGACCCATGGGTGACATCTGTGTGACCCATGGGTAACACCCGGGGTGACCTGCAATGCTGTTCCGTGCTCCACGTAGGGGCAACTTAATTAAACCTTATCACAGACTTCACTGAGAACAGCCACACACAAACACCACATGGATGCAGGAATTTGAGCAAAAACTTGTTCAATTGAATGTGGATAACAGCTGGCTAACAACATGGATGTAAGGGGCGTCACGCCCCCGCAAGTGGGGGCATGAAAACACTACATTCAGAACCAAGTTTGACTGGGACAGCATCTCTCAGTACAGAGCTTCAGCAAAATCTTCCCTCAGCGAAATGCACTCCTTATGAAACCTTATTCCGCATATTGTGCTTTCATGTTCCATTGTTTACAACGTGAGTACAAGAAGTATTAATACAGGGTTCCCATGTGCTCGTGTACACAACACATTCAAATGTACATAATGATAAAGGGAGTATAAATAATAGGAGAATAGTAATATGCAAATATCTTGCAAAACAGTAATCTTAGAGTTTGACAAACAAATTATGAAAGGTGACCAAAATACAACAGCTTCGTACCATCACACATACACTGGAAGTACAGCGAGTGTAGAAGTTATACAGCAGATACAGTGCAGGTGACACCATAAGTCCCACACGACAGTGATTTGTACTCAAAATCAATTGAACAATTGGCAAAATTCCTGATAAACCTAACTAGGTTGCATTTCAGTGGTATTATATACCAAAGATTATGTTAGTAAGATGCAATACGCAGTTTATGCATTTTGTTGGTGGGCGAAACGTCTTCTCAATAAAATGCAATAAACCATCGATTGTATTTTATTAACGAACATTACTAACTCTGACACGGTAGAGCGTTGGGAGTGCAGAGATGTTAGACACAGTGAAGGTCAGAGAGACAGTCTACAAACACCCTGCTTCTTAGACATACACTGTAGGTACGACAGTCTGCAGACATCTCATAGTATATAACTATTTCTTAACCCTCCCGAGGCTCGCTAGTAAGATGTTTATTACTGATACAATGCATAAGAGTTTTTTTTAACCGGTATAATGTTAATAGTGTAGTAAACATTGAGTTACAAAACTGGAAGATGGTTTTCAGTAGTGGATTTCTGAAGAAGGGAAAAATGCAGAGCAAAATGAAAATAGCTTTTTTTTTTTTTTCGAGGCACAGAGTGGATATAAGACAAAATAACTTCTAAAAAATCGTGGAGAAAGTAAGTGAAAATTATATATTATTTTAAATGAAAAAATATATAACTAATGCCAGAATTACTTTTAATTCAAAATTGAAAAAAATTAAGTTTGGAAAATTTGTTGTCAGGGTTTGAGTACAGTGTTAATACACTGTTATACTGACTACTTAAAACAAAAAATAATCGGAAAATTAAAACTGAGACCATGAATTTCATCTCAGACGTTACAAGCAGAAGAGTACACTAAGAAAGTTCCCCCCATAATACACCTAAATGGCAAACAAACTTACTTAAGTGAGCAAACATTTTCTTAAGTTTCACATTTTTGTAAGTAAGAGTTATTTCACTGGATCACAGACAGATATCAGTACACTGCCGACATCTAGAGGACGACCCTGTGAGGAGAATTTCCAGCTATCATCCATCCCTCCTATTCCATCACTGCACCTCTATAATACATAGTCCCTTTCGACACACCACCAGAATTAAAATCTGGAGTTTGGCTGACCAGCATTAGCAACCTGCCTACAGCCACCATTTCCCCTTAAAAACACAAGTGTCATTGTATGCACCTTACCAGTAATTCAGTGTTCCACAATGGCCACCATTTACTTAACAGTAAATTAAGATATTTGATCAACGCCAGTGTCCTGACTTTTATTGTTTAAAGTACATAAATGAGTACTCATTATACTTACAATGTACTGTTATAATAGCCTTAGAAGATAAATTGCAACTTTGGTAACATAAATGATAGATTTAAACTCTTTTGCGACAGAACACAGATTACAACTCTGCAGAAAAAGATTAACCACAACTGTAAGGAAGCAAGAGAGAGAGAGAGAGAGAGAGAGAGAGAGAGAGAGAGAGAGAGAGAGAGAGAGATTACAACTAATCGGAATGTACACCACAGCAATGAATATACTTAGAAAATTAAGATTAATAATACTATATACATATTGTCTTGAATATAACAGATTTTCTGTCCTATAATAACCTCTGAATGAGAGCTCACGGGAGCCAAGTTAAAATAGGATCGATACTGACTTAAAGCATATCTTACATACATCTATTGTTACTTGAAGAAAGTACTCTGAGAACAATGTATCGTAATAAATTATTCACGGTTATGTAACAGAGCAGTGACTGAGGAAGCCTACTGGTTATCTACTGCTATTATATAAAGGCAACCCATGAGTTCTGAGACAAAATGAGTCGTAGGCCCCCTGTAATATCGGGAAAAGTTGTCCTGCCTAAACGTTCGAAGTTATGCCAGAGGATTGATGATGTAAAACCTTAGAGTTATGGTACAAGTCGTTATGTTTGAATATATTTATGATATGAGAAATGAAGAAATGCTATGGAATCCGGGATGTAACGTTGCTGAAAAAATAGATTCACGCTGGACATATCTGAATGCTGAGTTTGGGATGAAGTTTTCCCTCAAATATTCATGAATGACACTCTCACCTCCACTCACACAAGTCTTTCTAACCATACCACGGGCGGGGTTAGAACTCCACGGGTTCTAACCCCGCCCGTGGTATGGTTTGTTTGCAACCTTGTCATTACGATTTCGTGAGACAAGTCATCCTGTTTATGTACCAGTCATATCAACAAGGATCCGGAGTCAGTTATGTAAACAAGGATCCGGAGTCAGTTATGTAAACAAGGATCCGGAGTCAGCTATGTAAACAAGGATCCGGAGTCAGTCACATCTGAGAATCGTGAGCTCACAGGATTCTACGTATATCAACACCAGCCATTACTATGGAACTTCTAATAACGTAGCTACGTGAGTAGGGGAAAGAACTCGACAAGTTCTACAATTTATTGTGAAATACGTAACGTTTACCCTGGCACGGGTTGACATCAATCATGTAGACGTATGTTCGCATAAATAAGTAATTGAGTAAGTACAGCTTTATCTACGTACACTAAAATCTGGCAGAGATGAAGATAAAACATGTTCGATCAGATACTCATCTATGTAAGCTAAAAATAGCTGATTCTCAACATTCAACTTGTTCTCAACATTCAGCTGATTCTCAACATTCAACTTGTTCTCAACATTCAGCTGATTCTCAACATTCAGCTGATTCTCAACATTCAACTTGTTCTCAACATTCAACTGAGTCTCAACATTCAACTTGTTCTCAGTATTCAACTGAGTCTCAACATTCAACTGAGTCTCAACATTCAACTGAGTCTCAACATTCAACTGAGTCTCAACATTCAGCTGATTCTCAACATTCAACTGAGTCTCAACATTCAAATTTAGTCTCAACATTCAACTGAGTCTCAACATTCAACTGAGTCTCAACATTCAACTGAGTCTCAACATTCAACTGAGTCTCAACATTCAGCTGATTCTCAACATTCAACTGAGTCACAACATTCAACTGAGTACAAAAACATTTTAACTGAGTCTCAAAATTCAACTGAGCCCAACATTCAACTGAGTCTCAACATTCAACTGAGTCTCAACATTCAACTGAGTCACAACATTCAACTGAGTCACAACATTCAACTGAGTCACAACATTCAACTGAGTCACAACATTCAACTGAGTCACAACATTCATCTGAGTCTCAACATTCAACTGAGTCTCAACATTCAACTGAGTCACAACATTCAACTGAGTCACAACATTCAACTGAATCTCAACATTCAACTGAGTCACAACATTCAACTGAGTCTCAACATTCAACTGAGTCTCAACATTCAACTGAGTCACAACATTCAATTGAGTCACAACATTCAACTGAGTCACAACATTCAACGAGGCACAACATTCAACTGTGGGCTCAAACATTCAACTGAGTCACAACATTCAACTGAGTCTCAACATTCAACTGAGTCTCAACATTCAACTGAGTCTCAACATTCAACTAAGCCTCAACATTCAACTGAGTCTCAACATTCAACTAAGCCTCAACATTCAACTAAGCCTCACATTCCCAAATAAGCCTCAACATTCAACTGAGTCTCAACATTCAACTAAGCCTCAACATTCAACTAAGCCTCAACATTCAACTAAGCCTCAACATTCAACTGAGCCTCAACATTCAACTGAGTCTCAACATTCAACTAAGCCTCAACATTCAACTAAGCCTCAACATTCAACTGAGCCTCAACATTCAACTGAGCCTCAACATTCAACTGAGTCACAACATTCAACTGAGTTTCAACATTCAACTGAGCCTCAACATTCAACTGAGTCTCAACATTCAACTAAGCCTCAACATTCAACTAAGCCTCAACATTCAAAATGAGCCTCAAAATTCAACTAAGCCCAACATTCAACTAAAACCTCAACATTCAACTGAGCCTCAACATTCAACTAAGCCTCAACATTCAACTAAGCCTCAACATTCAACTAAGCCTCAACATTCAACTGAGCCTCAACATTCAACTAAGCCTCAACATTCAACTAAGCCTCAACATTCAACTGAGTCTCAACATTCAACTGAGCCTCAACATTCAACTGAGTCACAACATTCAACTGAGTCTCAACATTCAGCTGAGTCACAACATTCAACTGAGTCTCAACATTCAACTGAGTCTCAACATTCAACTAAGCCTCAACATTCAACTAAGCCTCAACATTCAACAAAGCCTCAACATTCAACTGAGCCTCAACATTCAACTAAGCCTCAACATTCAACTAAGCCTCAACATTCAACTAAGCCTCAACATTCAACTGAGTCTCAACATTCAACTGAGTCTCAACATTCAACTGAGTCACAACATTCAACTAAGCCTCAACATTCAACTAAGCCAACTTCAACGAGCACTCACTAAGCCCAACATCACTAGCAAATTACTGAGTCAATAAACAAATTAACATACATTATAAACGTAAAACATTATTAATATAAGTTTTAAAATTAAAAATCTAATAATAAAGAAGAAATAAGAAAAAAAAACTATTATAACGCAATATCGATTTACAAAAGGCTTTACAATAAAAGAACACAATATTGAAAAAGAAGAAAATTCTGAAAAATAACAGTCTGAAGAAAAACGAGACAAAAGTTTTTTTTTTTGCATGTTAAATTTCATAATAGTTATGGCGATGGTAATAAACAGGAGACCTGATAGACCAGGGCTGTTATAAACAGGAGACCTGTTAGACCAAGGCTGTTATAAACAGGAGACCTGATAGACCAGGGCTGTTATAAACAGGAGACCTGATAGACCAGGGATGTTATAAACACGAGACCTGATAGACCAGGGCTGTTATAAACAGGAGACCTGATAGATCAGGGATGTTATAAACACGAGACCTGATAGATCAGGGCTGTTATAAACACGAGACCTGATAGACCAGGGCTGTTATAAACACGAGACCTGATAGATCAGGGCTGTTATAAACACGAGACCTGATAGACCAGGGTTGTTATAAACAGGAGACCTGATAGACCAAGGCTGTTATAAACAGGAGACCTGATAGACCAGGGCTGTTATAAACAGGAGACCTGATAGACCAGGGCTGTTATAAACACGAGACCTGATAGACCAGGGCTGTTATAAACAGGAGACCTGATAGATCAGGGCTGTTATAAACACGAGACCTGATAGACCAGGGCTGTTATAAACACGAGACCTGATAGACCAGGGCTGTTATAAACACGAGACCTGATAGACCAGGGCTGTTATAAACACGAGACCTGATAGACCAGGGTCTGTTTATAAACAGGAGACCTGATAGACCAAGGCTGTTATACACAGGAGACCTGATAGACCAGGGCTGTTATAAACACGAGACCTGATAGACCAGGGCTGTTATAAACACGAGACCTGATAGACCAGGGCTGTTATAAACAGGAGACCTAATAGACCAGGGCTGTTATAAACACGAAACCTGATAGACCAGGGCTGTTATAAACAGGAGACCTGATAGACCAGGGCTGTTATAAAACGAGACCTGATAGACCAGGGCTGTTTATAAACGACGAGACACACTGATAAACACAACTGATCTACAGGACTGTTATAAACACGAGACCTGATAGACCAGGGCATTATAAACAGGAAGACCTAAATAGACCAGGGCTGTTATAAACTACGAACTGATAGACCAGCTTATATAACAAACAAGATCACAACTATAGCACATCACAGGCTTTATAAACAGAGACCTGATAGACCAGAGCGTTATACAACCAGAGTCCGATAGACCGAGCTGTTATAAACACGAGACCTATAGACCAGGGCTGTAAAACAACGAGTAAACCACTGATAACCAGGCTGTGTATAAACACTGAGACTGATAGACCGGCTGTAAAACACGAGAACCTGATAACCGGGTTATAAACACACGAGACCTGATAGACCAGGGCTGTTATAAAACACGAAGACCTATAGACCAGGGCTATATAAACAGGAGACCTAATAGACCAGGCTGTTATAAACACAAACCTGATAGACCAGGGCTTTATAAACACGAGACCTCAAGACCAGCTGTTATAAACACGAGACCTGATAGACCAGGGCTGTTATAAACACGAGACCTGATAGACCAGGGCTGTTATAAACACGAGACCTGCTAGTCCAGGACTGTTATTAACACGAGACCTGATAGACCAGGGCTGTTATAAACACGAGACCTGCTAGTCCAGGACTGCTATTAACACGAGACCTGATAGACCAGGACTGTTATTAACACAAGATCTGCTAGATCAGGGCTGTTATTAACACGAGATCTGCTAGACAAGAGCTGTCCAACTTTGACCAGCTGTCGATAAGCATTATCTTTGGCATTATTAAGATATCTTTGATGGATCAGGTTAATAAACCGAGTGGTGCTAAACCGAGTGGTGATAAACCGAGTGGTGCTAAACCGAGTGGTGCTAAACCGAGTGGTGCTAAACCGAGTGGTGATAAACCGAGTGGTGATAAACGATATACGCCTGAGATCAAGATCCTCTCTGTGTAGAAACATAGATGGCTAGGACTCACCGCGAGTATAGAATCAGTGTATATTCTCAGAGAGATGCATATTTATGCTTATATCCACTCATAGGTCACTCTGTTCACTATTTTGGAGATAAAAGTATTCTTAAAGTTAGTGTAATGGTGAGAAACAGCTGTAGTACCCTTGTGTAATCGATAAGATATAAACCCATCACACCAATCAGTGGTCTACATTGTATAAACCACGGTGTTCTATATATGGGTGTCACCGAGGTGAACCTTATAAGTCTCTGCTTAATAGAAAACAACACTGAACAAAACATTTGGTGTTGTTTCATAGCAAGAGTTCTATATTTCCTGAACACTGTCTCCCTCTTAACCAACCTGGCGTATATAGGTTTAAAGAATATTTAAGAAATAATCCCGTACTGTCTCTAGAACATTAGTTAAGTGTTGTTATTAATATCATTCACAGTACTGCTACATTTCTTGGATAAGTTGCACCGTTGCTACTGCTGATTCCTAAGTTTTGATAAAAATTCTTATGTGAATGCAAGCAATATCCAGGAAGATTTTTTATTCACGAGAAATGAACCGAAGAAATGTTAGTTAGAGAGCACTGTTAACACAGTTAACTTATTGTTCATATTAACAAAGTTTTACATTATAAATTCAGTGTGGGTTGTTGTGTGAATTTGTGGTTTTAAAATCGACTCTAATTTTTTTTTGGTTTTTGTCCTCGGGTTTATGTTTTAGCTAATACGAAAAAATTAAATGTTTACTTGTGATTTTCGATCATTTAGCTAACTTCCAAAAATAAGTGATTCGTGTAAATAATAATTCGAAATCATACATAACAGTATTTAATATCATTAATTAGTGACTCGCACCAAGGTCTGTAGAGACGTGGTTGGTTAGTGACTCGCACCAAGGTCTGTAAAGACGTGGTTGGTTAGTGACTCGCACCAAGGTCTGTAGAGACGTGGTTGGTTAGTGACTCGCACCAAGGTCTGTAAAGACGTGGTTGGTTAGTGACTCGCACCAAGGTCTGTAGAGACGTGGTTGGTTAGTGACTCGCACCAAGGTCTGTAGAGACGTGGTTGGTTAGTGACTCGCACCAAGGTCTGTAGAGACGTGGTTGGTTAGTGACTCGCACCAAGGTCTGTAAAGACGTGGTTGGTTAGTGACTCGCACCAAGGTCTGTAGAGACGTGGTTGGTGTTTACTGTGATGGAAACGCGGCTAAACATGTAATAAAACAAGAGTTTCAGAAAACGTTTTGATAAGATTTCCTCATTAAAGGAATTTTTCAGTAGTAAAGGCACATGGTACAGACGGATGTGTGCTAAGACAGCTCAGGTACTGGTTACCTGGGGACAAGGATTAATTCTCAAGGTAAATAAATCAGAACGGCAAGACGTGGCAAGTGACGTCCCACAAGGGTCAGTCCTGGCACCGCTTCTGTTCTCCTCCTTCATAGATAAAATTTATTACTGGTTATCCTTCGCGATATCACACTTCGTCGTTGACACACCACTATTATTCACAGTTACACCGACGTTTTGACCCTGACAGATGCGAAGTCGACTTAGATAACTTAGTAAATTAGTCTTATAAATGGGAAATTTGATACACTGTTAATAATACAAACTATATTTCTTATAAGCATTCATTATAAATATTACCCATGCAGCTATGAGCCAAAAGCTTATCGAAGTAAAATAATCCAATATTTTAAATAGCTTTTCTTTATATCTAAGCGGTAATATTTTTTAAAGCAAGTAAACAGAGTAACTTACGGAGGCAATTAAATATAAAATTACAAGATAATTTAGAATTTTAGTAAATTATTTGAGTTTGTACTCGAAAAATTGCCTTCAGTCTATAGAATCGTTTGTTGGGAATGAAGGAGAAGAAATATTAACATACAGTTGTTTTCTGTATTTGAGGACGGATGTCAACAAACTGAAGGTCGACAAACACCGAGGCGCTAAACGCCGCTCCACGAATGCGATGATCATTGTAATGAATCCCGTATTACACTTCACAAGTAAACAACCACGCTACAACAACCACGCTACAACAACCACGCTACAAGCCTGTGTATGCTTAGCTGTTTCAGGTCCACTGTTTAACATCTGAAACCGTTCAGTGTTCTGTACCCTGTGATCCACTAATACAACAGAGTGCAGTGTTCCATACCTGTGATCCACTCCTGCAACACTATGCAGTGTTCTATATCTGTGATCCACTTTTACAACACTGAAGTGTTCAGTATCCTGTGATCCATTTTTACAACACTTTGCAGTGTTCTGTACTTGTGATCCACTCCTACAACACTGTGCAGTGTTCTATACAGTGTGATCCATTCCTACAACACTGTGCAATGCTTTAAACCTTGTGAGCCACTCCTACAACACCTTGCAGTGTTCTGCACTGTTTGATCCAATCCAACATCTTGCAGTGTTCTGTACCGTGTGATTCAATTCAACAACATCGTGCAGTGTTCTGTACCGTGTGATTCACACATACAGCATTGTGCAGTGTTCTGTACTGGATGATCAATGATACATTAAATATTCATGTTCAGTGTTTAAATGTGCTCATTAAATTAATGTTAGGTAGGAGTGAGTAGAGGCAAGTGGTTCTTATGAGTTGACGTGTTGTTGGAGTGTGAACAAGTTATAATTTATGAAGGAATTTAGGGCAAACCAGTTAGCCAGACTTGAGTCCTGGAGGTGGGAATACTGTGCCTGCACTCTGAAGGAGGGGCGGAGATGTTGCAGTTGGAAGAGTCATTGGAACGATGATGTCAGCACGCTTCTGGCAAGACCGTGATTAAGTGAATGTTGGTGAAAGTGTTTCTTCTGTTTTTGGTGCCATCCTACGACAGAAACAAACGGTCAGTGTGTTAAAAAAATAACTTTCAAAATTTTTTTGAGATCTGCAGAATAAAGCACAGTAAAACAAATGTGCATTATGTTGATTGTCTTATTACTATGAATAATAATTTATCAGAATGAAGAAGAATTAAACTCGATAAAAAATCATCCCCAAACATGTTTACATTACTCGTGTATTGATGACAGAGAGTAACACCTATTATTTTCTCACACTGATGAGACGTGTGGCATTAATAATAAACCTGAGAAACGTAAATTTAAACCCTATCATAGGTATTAAGTGACCTTGAAGTGAGAGTGGACTGCGGCCTTTGTGACTCGAACTCAGAGATCGTCAAGTGTTGGACAGCCCTGTACTAGATCACCTCTACCAGCTACAAAATAATATTACCTCTAATGTACCATTCAGAATAATTACGAGAAACAAACATTAAGATTATTGTCTTATACGTTTTTACGATTTAGCTAGACTACTGAGGAATCAAAAGATGCTCTTAATTCAGCGCTTGTGATATTCTGTACCTTGATGTTGTCAGATATAAATGGTTGATATTGTTGCTGTTATGATGACTGTGCGAATTAAGTAGGTATTAACATACAGGTAAAGTGACCCCGAAACCATGTTGAAGTATTTTGAGTTTCATTCCTGAACATGTACCCCCACTCACCTATATATATATATATATATATATATATATATATATATATATATATATATATATATATATATATATATATATATATACATACATCTATACATCTCAGGTCGAAGGAGACTCGAACCTACAAACCTTGGAACAAGGGACACAGTGCTCTACTCACCGTACCACACTGGTCCAATACCTTGGCGCCCAGCCAACGCACTGCGTACCTTGCTCCAAGGTTCCTAGGTTAAAGTCTCCTTCGACCAGAGATTAATTAGTGTTTGTGAGTATTTAATTCTAAACACTGTAAAAATCTCTCGTCGGTCGATGCATGCAGTGGATGAGATGAAATAGCTAATATCACCTGCCTGAAGGCTGGCTGCCTTGGACCAAAACGTCTAGCGTTGGCTGGGCGCCAAGAAATTGGTCCACTGTGGTACGCTGAGTAGAGCACTGCGTACCTTGCTCCAAGGTTCCTAGGTTCGAGTCTCCTTCGACCTGAGATTAGTGTTTGTGAATATTTCGCCTGTTCTGCGAATTCTAAACATATGTATATATGTGTGTGTGTGTGTGCCTTTCCATTTATTTACAAAGTTAAGTATAGGAAGAAGTAACTTAAAAATTTATTAGATGTAAATAAGGCAAATTTTAGTAAAAAAAGTATTTACAATGAGAGGTTTTACATTTAATAATAAAGGAGGGATGAAGGGGGGGAAGTGGTAAGTACATTCATCCAAACTCAATTACACTTAATCTTTCAACCAAGGAGCGGGGTACAGGAGCCATGCGGTTACACTTTACACTTCACAACCTGGAGTGAGATTCGGTATTGGCTGTAAGTACAAACAGGCTGTAACGCCAACAGTGATACCAAAAGTAACAAAATTGCAGTCACTGCTTTTATTTATATGATGAAATGACTAGTAGTCACTATTCTTGGTGACAAGAAAAGCATAAGCCCCCCCACCCACCCCCAATCACCACACTTCACTATGCTCATAAGATTTAAAAAGTTGGTATTGATTCTTATATACCTCAAAGTCACAGCAGTCTCTGGTGATTTTATCTTTTGTGATACCAACATGTAGATAAGTAGGCACCATTATTCATGGGGTTCTACTGTTAACATTATCCATGGGGTTCTACTGTTAACAATACTCATGGGGGTTTTACTGTTAACATTAACATGTAAAAGTTTCACAAATGGCATTAACAATTTAAAAAAGTCACACTAGATTGCATTTTACAAAATGCATTAAACTTCTCTAGCACTCATTCTCAGTTTTCCAAGGGAATGCTTAATTACTCAGTATAAAATGGCTAAAAGGCTAAGATATTAATTAATCTTGGTATCATTGAATCATCAAATACATTTCAAAGTTATTGATAAAGTACTCAACAGTGAGGCTTACGAGGCTAGTATCCCAGTACTCAACAGTGAGGCTTACGAGGCTAGTATCCCAGTACTCAACAGTGAGGCTTACGAGGCTAGTATCCCAGTACTCAACAGTGAGACTTACGAGGCTAGTATCCCAGTACTCAACAGTGAGACTTACGAGGCTAGTATCCCAGTACTCAACAGTGAGACTTACGAGGCTAGTATCCCAGTACTCAACAGTGAGGCTTACGAGGCTAGTATCCCAGTACTCAACAGTGAGGCTTACGAGGCTAGTATCCCAGTACTCAACAGTGAGACTTACGAGGCTAGTATCCCAGTACTCAACAGTGAGGCTTACGAGGCTAGTATCCCAGTACTCAACAGTGAGACTTACGAGGCTAGTATCCCAGTACTCAACAGTGAGACTTACGAGGCTAGTATCCCAGTACTCAACAGTGAGACTTACGAGGCTAGTATCCCAGTACTCAACAGTGAGACTTACGAGGCTAGTATCCCAGTACTCAACAGTGAGGCTTACGAGGCTAGTATCCCAGTACTCAACAGTGAGACCTGTGAGGCTAGTATCCCAGTACTCAAGTGAGACCTGTGAGGCTAGTATCCCAGTACTCAACAGTGAGACCTGTGAGGCTAGTATCCCAGTACTCAACAGTGAGGCTTACGAGGCTAGTATCCCAGTACTCAGCAGTGAGACTTACGAGGCTAGTATCCCAGTACTCAACAGTGAGACTTACGAGGCTAGTATCCCAGTACTCAACAGTGAGACCTGTGAGGCTAGTAACCCAGTACTAAACACATGCGATCCATCGATGGTCATCTAGCCACGCTGATGTAAATGGATTTTTATATATTTTACTTTCTTTCTGTGTATTATATGTATAATACCAGCAAAATTAAGAATTAGGAGACAGTGAGAGTCGGTTTCAGGGGCTGATTCCATCATCTGTCACAAATGAATATTTTTTTTGTATCAAAATACTGAAACTCTGTCAGAGTGAAGACGAAGATGAGTGCACAAAAGTATGTATATATTGAGATAAGATACTTACTGATTTCCTGGAATTAAAACTATCATCCAATGTGGAGTACCATTGGGAAATGCAGCAAGGTGATTAATATTTTTGAAACTAAGCACTTGACTTTCAATTCCATTGGAATTTATCACTTCTATTTTATGAGAATTAATTTGTATAAAAAATAATTTGGTCATATTTAACATGTTTAAATCTTCAACAGTGGGGGAGAAAAAAAAAAACATATCTTAGTCAATGTTATTTTCACCGTCATGTCTTTCTGTTCTTAGATCCCCAAATTTGGTTCACAGCCCCAGTACATGTAGCCCTGACGTGTCCTCTCCACTACTGCCCTCGTAGATTTCTTTTCTTGTCTACCTCCGTCTGTTGAAATTCTTTCTGGGTGTTCCCGGGGTTGCTGAGCCGGGTATTCTGGTTTTGACTCCCACTGCAGCAGTAGTTACACTGGTAGACTTGATTCCTCCGCCACCCACAGCTCCCACTGATGCTACTGAAGAGCTCTTCTCACTTGAAAAAGCTTTCTTGGAACCTGGGAGAGTGAAATTAATTTTTAAGTCAAAATTGCCGTCACTAGTGCTAAAAATAAAAACTCAGAGCTACAAGATGTCATCAGTGAGTAGTACAGAAACGTACAGTAAGCCATATATTGTTTACATCTATTCAAAAGAAATTTGAAAGCATTGAGAACTGATTGACAAAATTTAAAGAGAAAATATATTAGCAGTCTCAGTTTTCTCCTTTATGTCGTTCCTCTGGCCACAAAAAAACTTGCTATAAATTTTTAAGCAATATGATTTATAAGTTAGCAAGCTGCCACAGTACTTGTATTAATTTTCTAGAGAGGAGATGGCTCAGCTACTCTGATCATTTGAGACGTAATTGGTTTTACCAAAGTTACATTTGTTTCTAACTTGACCTGTTCATTGACTTTCTCGTTACCTCTTCACCTGACCTGTCTACCGACTTTCTTGTTAAGTCTTCACCTGACCCGTCTAGTGACTTTCTCGTTAGTCTTCACCTGACCTGTCTACTGACTTTCTGGTTACGTCTTCACCTGACCTGTCTACTGACTTTCTTGTTACGTCTTCACGTGACCTGTCTACTGACTTTCTTGTTACGTCTTCACCTGACCCGTCTAGTGACTTTCTCGTTTGTCTTCACCTGACCTGTCTACTGACTTTCTTGTTACGTCTTCACCTGACCTGTCTACTGACTTTCTTGTTACGTCTTCACCTGACCTGTCTACTGACTTTCTTGTTACGTCTTCACGTGACCCATCTAGTGACTTTCTCGTTAGTCTTCACCTGACCTGTCTACTGACTTTCTGGTTGCTTCTTCGCCTAACCTTTCTGTTGGCTTTCTCCGCATTTTCGTTTTTCTGTTTTTTTTTCTGTAGATGCCTGTTACTCCCAGTACATTGCTGAGTGTTTTAATCTAACCTTTAGCATCCAGCTGCCTTGACTTAAAGTTTTTATGGTGTTCTTCCTCAAGAGCGTATGGAAATATCGACTAATGTTTATTTTTAATTTGTATAGTTCCTGTGCATTGTGTTAAATAATGTGGCGAGGATAATCATGCAAGAATCTAACTACCATCCCCACTGGTATGAGGCCGAAGTGAGGAGTCTTGACCACACGTTGGGTTGTGAGCCGAGTTCTCTACCACTAAGCTACGTGGTTTGTACTACCATTCCGGATCTTCGTATTGTCAATGAGTTATTGCATTCGGTGATTGCAAGAAAATATGTCTCAGTTTCCTTACGTTTCCCTAATTCACAACACAATATAAGAGAACCTTGTTGCCAAGCCCTGGGGTTGTGTGTACAGGAGTTGGGTCCCGGCATCAGATGCTCCCTCCAGCCCTCGTCCCACGGAGCGATGTTCTCGTGGCACAGCGGACAGTGATTGGCAACAGGCTCAGGTTTAGAAGCTGTAATGGGAAACATTAACGCTAGACTCAACATATAAGGTACAGGGATTAAAGTCATTGGTGAAGCAAAAGGAAATAATGAGTGTTGCCGAGACTGGCTATAGTGTATAACGAATAAATGTCGTCGTGAGTAACATTATTGTGAATACCTCTTTTCATGGATTACTGAATGTTTTCTCTCCTCATTGTATGAGCAGAACCTAACATTAGTGAGATCTCTTTAAGGAATTGTACTGTTAAGTGTTTCTGTCCCATAAATAAAACGAAACGCATTGTTTATCACTGCAAATCAAGAGGATGTTAGATGTTTCCTCACTATTATTCTGAGACATAATGTAAGCGTGTTGAAAGTGGATATTAAGCGGTAGAGCATAAGACTGAGCGAGATGATAGAAAAGACTCACGTATACAAGACTTGGCTAGGGCATGACTATGGAAGTTCTTCTTGGGTATGGCTTCACTACACCGCTCACACCTCCGGTACTCTGCTGAAGACACACATTCACCTGCAAGGAAACACCACAAGTACGTGCTGTCATATCTTAATTTTAAAAATTATATGTACTCCTGGATGGGTTACCATTAAGTGCTTCCCTGAATTTACTAATTTCTTTGAAGATTTTTCGTTTATAGCATGAGAACGCCTCGTCTGACTGACTTCAAAATTTTAAGGCTGGTGCACTGTAATTAGAAAAAGGTTTATTCGACTACTGGTATGTACAGAAGACCTTTGGTCATTTTAATATGCTATTCCTAGCTGAAGCTTTATCTGATCGGCTTCAAACTTCCAACACTGGTGCGTCCTGCCTAGAAGGATTGAATTTTTACTGGAATGTGTTAATGCCTCCTTGTCAGTTTTGGTTATAAAATGGTGATGTATAATTTTTCCGTGAAATAACTCGTAGTCACCTTGAATTAAAGACTGTTTAAATGAGAATTACATAGTATCGCGAGAGCAACCAACTGTGTTGATTTAAGAGCTCACTGCCAAAAGTACTGATGGAATGTAGGTAAATGGTTCAGAGAACCGACAAGTTGATAAATTAGACATGTGCAGATACCCAAGTGTTGCACACGTGTCTGATTTAACAGTACTGATGGAAACACACAGGTACATACGAAGCAGCATGTGTTAAGTCACTGACCGGACAGAACTCTGACCGAGGATGTTTGGACTAGCACCAGCAAGACAGATCAACAACAGTGTTGCAGAGGTGACCACTGACCTGGGCAAGGATTATCGTGTTAAACTTTAATTGCTCTTCCGGCATATTAAAGTTTGGGACTGATGCAACAAGGTTTTATTCTACATTGCGGCCATTAATATAATGTTTTAATTTATATAATTATGTATAAATTTTAAAATATCAAAACCTTTACGAACAAATCGTCGCAATCTCGAAAGAGACAGTAAACGTAGTCAACGGTCGCCACCACCTGCGTGTTGATCAGTGTCGTTCGTTAATCCCCTAAAGGACGTAACAGTACATCGTAGATACTATTAAGTAAAATTTTAGTTACTTTGTCATGAAATTGAATTTTACAAGAACAACAGTTGAGATCAATGGTTGTCCATGATAAAGATAAGAATAATTGTTTGATTTCACAGTGGGTGTGTAACCATACCATGAGTAAAATCCGTTACCATTAAGAAGAATTTAATATTTTTCAACTGAATTAAATTTACAAAATAACAAGAAAACTTGCTAATGGTCGGTAAATACACTAGAAGGTGCTGTTAAGACTACCTCGGACAACCTGACGCAGTGGTTAACACCTGGTCCAACACAGAGGACATGACCTCAGTAGATCTTCAACTGCCTTCTGAATTGAATAGTTGAACGACCCACTGCAGATAGGTTTAGTAAGAAGGTGCATTATATTGAATTATTATTTAGATTTACTACTGATACAAATGACATAATCTAATACCCAGCACCGTCTATATACTGTGTCAACTACCTACACATACGTATCTATAGACTACTACTACTATATACTACTATACTACTACTATACATATACTACTATACTACAGTACCCTACTACTACTACACTACTATACTACCACTCACTACATACTACTACTACCTACTACTACATCTACTACTACTACTACTACTACTACTACTACTACCATACTAACACTACTATACTACTACTACTACTACTACTACTACTACTACTACACCTACTACTACTACTACTACTACTTACTACACTACTAACTACTCTACTACTACTACTACTACTACATACTATACACTACTACTACTACTACTATACACATACTACTACTACACTATACTACTACTACTACTACATACTACTACCACTACTACACTACTACTACTACTACTACTACTACTACTACTACTACTACTACTACTACTACTACTACTATAATAACTACTACCACATACTACTACACTACTACTACTACTACACTACTACTACCACTACTACTACTACTATATACTACTACTATACATACTACTACACACTAATACTACTACTACTACTAAACTACTACTACTACAACTACTACTATACTAACATACTACTAATACTACTACTAACTACTACTACACTACTACTCACTACTACTACTACTACTACCACTACTACCTACTATACTACTACTACTATACTACTACTATACTACTACTATACTACTACTACTATACTACTACTACTACTATACTACTACTACTACTACTACTACTACTACTACTACTACTACTACTACTACTACTATTACTACTACTACCACTACTACTACTACTACTACTACTACTACTACTACTACTACTACAACTACTACTACTACTACTACTACAACTACTACTACTACTACTACTAGATATTTTTTAACACGTCAGCTGTCTCCCACTGAGGCAGGGTGACCCAAAAAAGAAAGAAAAACCCAAAAAGAAAGAAAAAATCTTCATCATTCAACATTTTCACCATCACTTATACATAATCACTGTCTTTGCAGAGGCGCTCAGATACGACAGTTTAGATATCCCTCCAAACTGCCAATATCATAAACCCCTCCTTTAAAGTGCAGGCATTATACTTCCCATTTCCAGGACTCAAGTCCGGCTAACTGGTTTCCCTGAATCCCCTCACAAAATATTACCCTGCTCACACTCCAACAGCTCGTCAGGTCCCAAAAACCATTCGTCTCCGTTCACTCTTATCTAACACACTCACGCTCACTTGCTGGAAGTCCAAGTTCCTCGTCCACAAAACCTCCTTTACCTCCCTCTCTCCAACGTTTTCTACCTTTACACACTCTTCCAAACTCATCCACTAACCTTTGCAACTTTTCTTTACAATCACCCATAAGCACAGTATCATCAGCAAAAAGTAACTGTGTCAACTCCCATTTTGTATTTGATTCCCCATAATTCAATCCCACCCGTCTCAACACCACCCTAGCATTTACTTCTTTTACAACCCCATCTATAAATATGTTAAACAAACATTATTATTATTATTATTATTATTATTATTATTATTATTATTATTATTATTATTATTATTATTATTATTATTATTATTATTATTATTATTATTATTATTATTCCTACTACTACTACTACTGCTACCAATATATTTATTATTGTTGAACTTTTATTATTATTATTTTAATTATTATTAATATTTTTTTTACAATCGCTGAAAAAGCTGTCTCTGGGGAGTGGGTGAAAATCAAGTTTGATGCAAGGAAGGGAAGGTTAGCTCCATTTCACTTGACCAAGCGCCCCTCACTGATATAGAAGGACACTGGGGAGCAGCCGGAGTCAATAATGCGATGAATGATTGCTAACTTAGTGTATAACGCAGGTGATAATTAAGTCCTTCACAGTTACTCTTGTCAAAGTGACGGACATATATGTCTGCATGATTTACGGATCTGAACAATTGCAGCCGATTCTTTAGAAAGTCTACCTGGAAAAGACTTACAATAAAGCAAATGATTTATTCAAAAAATAAACACAATAAATATCTACGAGTCTACAACTTATTTCCAGGTAACGTAGTTTTTATTCTCTGCAATATCGCAATAAACACGAGATATTAAACCAATAAGGAAAGTGCTACACAAGCTAAAGAATTTATAAGATGCACTAGGCCTTTCACACTACATCAGTACCTCGTCAGGAGCTTTATGCAAGGGAATTTAAATTTATTGTAGTTTAGGCTTAATATAAATTTACTGTAATTTAGGCTTGAAACCACAATAGTAATTTTAAAAGATACTTTGTTATGAACTGATTACTGACACCGTGGTGCTAAATATGTCCAGGAGCTGGATGCTGGGACTTACAGTGATTTTTTATTGTTTTTGTGAGCCTAAGTCAGGTTCTGGAGGAGGTAAGCTTCAAGAACCTGGGAGGCTATTCCTGGAAGCCTGAGAGGTAGGTTCCAGGATCCTGGAATTTAGGTTCTCGGATAACTCACTGCCCCAAAAATTTTCCACTTCAGACGTAAGTCGTCAAATATGTTTCAAGAAATAATCGAAAGGAATAGATTGAAAGATACGATGTAAACAAAAGAGAAATTATTTCTCAAAAAGTACAAATGGAAGTAAATGTTTAAATTACTGGACTAAACATTCATGTTAAGGTAAACGAACGTTAGAGTAAATATCAACATTAAGACGAATGTTGAGGCGTAGTTAATTTCTATGGAAACGAACACTATAAGTTTCGAGTGTATTGACGTATTTGTGTGTGTGTGTGTGTGTGTGTGTGTGTGTGTGTGTGTTTGTGTGTGTGTGTGTGTATACACTGTACTGACCTGTCCATTGTGTGTATGTGAGAGTACTATGCAGTGACCTGCGTACTGTGTTTGGGAGTAAAGTATGTTGGCCTGTGTACTGTACGAGAGTACAGTGTTGACCTGTGTACCCTGTGTAGGAGTACAGTGGGTTGACCAGTGTACTCACTGTGGGAGTACAATAATACAGTGAGGTACATAAATTTTCGTCACATGAAGATTTATTGGAACTAGCAGTGGTGCCTAAGTCAGCTGGGTAGCTAGGTGACCACCTGAACACAGGTCTTCTAAGGTCACCACCTACCTTGTTACGTGAGTACCTGATCACAGGTGTTCTGAGGTCACCAGCTACCTTGTTACGTGAATACCTGAACACAGGTGTTCTGAGGTCACCACCTACCTTGTTACGTGAATACCTGAACACAGGTGTTCTGAGGTCACAACCTACCTTTCTAGTTGAATACCTGAACACAGGTGTTCTGAGGCCACCACCTACCTTGCTAATTGAGTACCTGAACACAGGTGTTCCGAGGCCATCACCTACCTTGCTACGTGAGTACCTGAATACAGGTGCTCTGAGGCCATCACCTACCTTGCTAGGTAAATACCTGAACGCAGGTATTCCGAGGCCATCACCTACCTTGCTAGGTGAGTACCTGAACACAGGTGTTCTGAGGCCATTACCTACCTTGCTAGGTGAGTACCTGAACACAGGTGTTCTTAGGCCACCACCTACCTTGCTAGGTGAGTACCTGAACACAGGTGATCTGAGGCCACCACCTACCTTGCTAGGTGAGTACCTGAACACAGGTGTTCTCAGGCCATCACCTACCTTTTAAGGTGTATAGTAGTTTATTCCATCAGGAGTGGAATTACCCTTCTGAGTGGGATAACCCCTCCCCTCAGAGTGGGGTAACCTATTCAACATTCCCTCCCATTGTGGCCTCACGGACGTGCCTGTAACGTTAATCGACACCACAGACCCTGCTCTCACCCCATTCACTTAACCCCTTCTCTCACCCCACTTCCATATCCTTTACTTTCTACTCTCTCTTTCCCTTAATAATACCCTCAAGATCCCTACCTCAATTACAGCTACTACTACCACCATCGCCACGACCTTTAGCCTCATAACCACAACTACAACCACCTCTACAACCATGACACCTACCCGCCTGCACCACCACCACCACCACCACCACCACCACCACCACCACTACCCCCCACCACCACCACCACCACCACCACAAACACCCCCACCCCCACCACCCCACCCCCACCCCCACCACCACCACCACCCACGCCATTTGAGAATCTCATACACTAGCAGGTGATCACTACCAGTGAATGATGTATTGATCTACATGTGTTGTTGACCACTCACACTCCAATTATAATCAAGGTGCTGACACCTTTAAAATATGCCTTCTGAATAGCTATATACAGTATATATATACTATATATACATACATAATTATAGTTATAAGGATGATAACTGATTGTAATGCATTACGAATTATGATAGAATCAGTGGTGGTTCAGATTAACGAGAGATCAACGAAAAGAACAAGAAGATCGATCGATGTGTATTCATATTATCCACGAATTCTGAGGAAATATATTTACAAAAGAAGAAAGTATTTAACAGAAAAGGCAGACTTGATGCACACAAGTCTTTTACTGTTAATTCTCAGAATTCGGAGAGAACGTGAACATCAATAAGTTGACAAAATAGACACACAACTGGAACACATTTTAGATTATATTAATCATCTATAGAGATTATTTACGTTTAACCCCAACTCTGCTAGTGTGAGATTTACATATGCAGAGTGGTCATCATTTCTGGGAATTGGGGGGGAAGGGGGGTTCAAACTCTGTTGCAATGGCTAAAATATGTCGTTGTTGATGAGGATCTGAATTGGGATTTACAACTGAATCTTGGGGATTCCTCAGTACTTGTCGTGTATGTAAGAAATAACAACAGTCAGGTTGTTCATTTGTCATCCTGAATTAAGCGAAAAAATATATTTCATTGTGTTTGTTTATTACTAAATTATTGCAAACTTATATAAAATATATCTGGTTGGATTAGGCTAAATTAAATTGCGCTTGTTATAATAACGTTAGGTAAGTTTCCTAAGGTTCTTTTGGTGCAAAATCATTAATTTTTATATTAACATAAATGAAAAAATATATATTTAAATATACTAGAGATTTTTTTTAGAAAGGACCTAATTTTAAATGAGTTCTTTCTAATTGATCAGTTTTAACTTTATATATACGGCACGAAATATATAATATATATATATAATATATATATATATATATATATTATATATATATATATATATATATATATTATATAACTTCAAGAGTGTATCAGTCTGTAGTGGAAGGAAGGCGGGGTAGGGGTCGGCCTAGGAAGGGTTGGAGGGAGGGGGTAAAGGAGGTTTTGTGTGCGAGGGGCTTGGACTTCCAGCAGGCATGCGTGAGCGTGTTTGATAGGAGTGAATGGAGACAAATGGTTTTTAATACTTGACGTGCTGTTGGAGTGTGAGCAAAGTAACATTTATGAAGGGATTCAGGGAAACCGGCAGGCCGGACTTGAGTCCTGGAGATGGGAAGTACAGTGCCTGCACTCTGAAGGAGGGGTGTTAATGTTGCAGTTTAAAAACTGTAGTGTAAAGCACCCTTCTGGCAAGACAGTGATGGAGTGAATGATGGTGAAAGTTTTTCTTTTTCGGGCCACCCTGCCTTGGTGGGAATCGGCCAGTGTGATAATAATAATAATATATATATATATATATATATATATATATATATATATATATATATATATATATATAATATATATATATATATATATATATATATATATATATATATATGAGTGTGTGAGTGCACTCAAATATATGTGGTTGCAGGGGTCGAGTCACAGCTCATGTCCCCGAGAGTGTGTATGTGTGTGAGGAAACTCACTTATCCTCAGGGTCGATGGGCGAGACATCACCATCAACACTGGTCAGGTCGAGTCTTGATCCATTGAGACGCGACAGCGCACGACCGCGAACTTGTGCCTCGTCGGGGGTGATGCTGATCTGCGGCACACCCCCGCCGCAACCCATGCCGCCGCCCACGCCGGGGGAGAGGCCGCTGCCCACGCTAAGGGTGTCGTGCCCCACGCTGCTGTCTCCGGTGCTGACCCCGCTGCTGCTGCAGCTGCTGCAGCTGTCACCAGGGAAGAAACACCAGCTGATAGACTTATTATATTATTATAATTATTATTACTACTGTTACCATTACTACTCTACTACTACGCTGCTATTACTACTGCTACCACTACTACTACTATTACTATTATTATTATTATTATTATTATTATTATTATTATTATTATTATTATTATTATTATTATTATTACTACTACTACTTGGGTCATACAGCTCCAGGGAAATAAGAAGCATCTGGTTTGATCCAAGGTGGGAGGAGGTGACTCCAGTTCCCTAGATGAAGAGCTTTCCAGTTTGATGGTTGGGTGCGAGGCTGACTACTTCACTGTCCACGGTAAGAATTAATAGTCTGGGAAGTTTACCGTGATGTGTGTTTAGAGGCACCTGAGTACCATTAATGGGGGAGGAGAGGTAAGTACCATTAAGGAGGAAGGGAGGTAAGTATCATTAATGGGGAGGAGGCAACTGAGTACCATTAATGAGGGAGGGGGCGGCTGAATACCATTAATAGGAAGGGGAAATAAGTATCATTAATGAGGGCAGGGAGGCAGCTGAGTACCATTAATGGGAGAAGAGGCAGTATCATTAATGGGGGAGGGGAACTGAGTACCATTAATGAGAAGGGAGCAGCCGAGTACTATTAATAGGGGGAGGGGGCAGCTGAGTACCATTAATGGGGGGAAGGTGAGGTAGATATCATAAATAAGGGAAGGGAAAGGTAAGTGCCATTAATGGGGGGGAAGGTAAGTATCACTAAGGGAGGAGATACATACTGTTAGTAACGTAGGAGGTTATATTAAAATGGTCTAAAATACCGACAGGTTGTTAGGTAAGACACATATGCAACAGTTAGGCATCTTTATTTCGAAACGTGTCGCCTACAAAGTAGGCTTCTGGATTTGAGAGGGACGTAACCTCCGAACGACAACATTCTTACCTCTACTAGTGGTCTACATCTCACCTCCTGGCGGTATATAAGGCTCCATCCTGTCACTTCAACTCCATATTGTTTCAGACTGTGGAACAATGCTCTTCTCCAGACTGAGGGACTGACCACCTCAAAACTTCAAGGGTGATGGACTGATTACATCATCTTCAAGTCTCTTCTATCAACTTTTCTATACCCGACTGAAAAGAAGCCTACTGTCTAGGCGAAACGTTTCGGAATAAAGATACCTAACAGTTGCATATGTGTCTTACCTAATAACATAGAAGGTTGTAGGTAAGTCAGCTTTCCAGTCTTGGTCACCAAATATAAAATCTTCTGAATATACGTTGATACAAAGATTGTAAGAATGTTAGCCATGAGTCAGGTCCGTTAGACAGTCAGTATATAAACATCCGTTAGACAGTCAGTATATAAACATCCGTTAGACAGTATATAAACATCCGTTAGACAGTCAGTATATAAACATCCGTTAGACAGTCAGTACATAAACATCCGTTAGACAGTCAGTATATACACATCCGTTAGACAGTCAGTATATAAACATCCGTTAGACAGTCAGTATATAAACATCCGTTAGACAGTCAGTACATAAACATCCGTTAGACAGTCAGTATATACACATCCGTTAGACAGTCAGTATATAAACATCCGTTAGACAGTCAGTATATAAACATCCGTTAGACAGTCAGTATATAAACATCCGTTAGACAGTCAGTATATAAACATCCGTTAGACAGTCAGTATATAAACATCCGTTAGACAGTCAGTATATAAACATCCGTTAGACAGTCAGTATATAAACATCCGTTAGACAGTCAGTATATAAACATCCGTTAGACAGTATATAAACATCCGTTAGACAGTCAGTATATAAACATCAAGTCTAGGCTTCAGATCTGTCTCCTTTCTTTTTGGATAATGGTTTTAATCATATTTACAAACGATTCATAATTCAGTTTTCCTGCAAGCGATGCTTTCACTGCTGTTACTTATATCTGTTAATTAAATTTAAATCTAGAGAGACAATGCTAGAAAGTCTGGCCCAGTGTTTTAAAACTATCGTTTTAATTTTTTTTACGTCGTAAAACGTCTGTGTTTGAATCATATGAAGCAGCTGAAACACAAAACTTGTTCTGTACACGATTGAAGTGAACTGTTTGTACCTGATCGATTGGTTGGTTGTAAATGAACTAATATGACCCGATACTTCACGGTTTTAACCCTGATCCTTCATTTATCAGCGGCAAGTATAATTCTTATCCTTCTTCAACAGATGTTGCACTGCGACGTACCTCAGACGTCAGATGACGTCTGATGACGTCTGATGGTGATTTGGGTGTAACAAAGTAGAGCGTAAATAATATTTTTTTTTTGTCGTTCTTAGTATAAGTTGTTAGACGCATTCCATGAGTCTGGAATTCCTTTATATTAGATGGTTACAGCTCTGGTACCGGTACTCTGTGCTGTTTTCCTTCCCTTGGTGCCCTAAGCACCTGTTTATATTGCTTTATGGTTAATCCAGGGCTGGACTCGACCCCCGGAAACAAATCGGTAAGTTTGTAGATACACACACACATACACACACGCCCACAGGAGCCAGGAACTGTGACTCCACTCCTACAACTAAAATAGGTGAGTACGCACACACATGCAGAGAGGTGTGTGGGTGACCTACCTGGAGTAGTGACTGGGAGTGTGGGTGACGTGGGTGGGAGTGTGGGTGACGTGGGTGGGTGTGTGAGTGACGGCTGCAGCAGCTGAACTGGCCCTGGGTGGCGACACTCTGCTTCTGGAGGTAGTAGACTCTCGCTGAGGGAGGTGGGGCGGGGGAGGCAAAGTAGACATTAGCTCGTGAGGGGGTAGAGAATTTTTTGTGGTGGAGGGGAGGGTGGGGAGGGGAGGGTAGGGATGGGAGGGCAGGGCGGTTGGGGAGGACGGGTAGGGAAAGGCGGGGAGGGGAGAACGGGGAGTGAATGGGAGAAAGACGTTAATGAAGATGGGAGAGCCTGGGGGGGGGGAAACCTTAACGAGCGGCAGAGAACAAAAGAAACAGACTTGAGAGAGAGAGAGAGAGAGAAGGAGAGAGAGAGGAGAGAGGAGAGAGAGAGAGAGAGAGAGAGAGAGAGAGAGAGAGAGAGAGAAGAGAGAGGAGAGAGAGAGGAGAGAAGAGAGAGAGTGAGAGAGAGAAGAGGAATGGGGAAAGAGAGGAGTGGGGAAGAGGAAGAGAGAGAATACACGTCATTCAGCACTGATTGATGAGTGTGAGTGTAGAAGAACAGAGTGGATGATGGAGGATGTGAGGGATAGAGAAAGATGGAGAAATGCAGCAGACAAGGTAAATGAGAGAAGACAGGAAGGGAGAAGCTAGGAGAGGAGTGTGAGGAGAGGCGAGTCAGGAGAGAGGAGAGAGAGAGAAAGAAAGAGAAGAGGGAAGAGAGAAGAGAATGAGGAGATTAAAGATAAAGGGAATATTTATTCCCTGGGTTAATTATCAAGAATAATACAGAATGGTGGTAATGTTTAGTACAAGTAGACAGAATGGTGGTAATGTTTAGTACAAGTAGACAGAATGGTGATAATGTTTAGTACAAGTAGACAGAATGGTGGTAATGTTTAGTACAAGTAGGCAGAATGGTGGTAATGTTTAGTACAAGTAGACAGAATGGTGGTAATGTTTAGTACAAGTAGGCAGAATGGTGGTAATGTTTAGTACAAGTAGACAGAATGGTGGTAATGTTTAGTACAAGTAGACAGAATGGTGGTAATGTTTAGTACAAGTAGGCAGAATGGTGGTAATGTTTAGTACAAGTAGACAGAATGGTGGTAATGTTTAGTACAAGTAGACAGAATGGTGGTAATGTTTAGTACAAGTAGACAGAATGGTGGTAATGTTTAGTACAAGTAGACAGAATGGTGGTAATGTTTAGTACAAGTAGACAGAATGGTGGTAATGTTTAGTACAAGTAGACAGAATGGTGGTAATGTTTAGTACAAGTAGACAGAATGGTGGTAATGTTTAGTACAAGTAGACAGAATGGTGGTAATGTTTAGTACAAGTAGACAGAATGGTGGTAATGTTTAGTACAAGTAGACAGAATGGTGGTAATGTTTAGTACAAGTAGACAGAATGGTGGTAATGTTTAGTACAAGTAGACAGAATGGTGGTAATGTTTAGTACAAGTAGACAGAATGGTGGTAATGTTTAGTACAAGTAGACAGAATGGTGGTAATGTTTAGTACAAGTAGACAGAATGGTGGTAATGTTTAGTACAAGTAGACAGAATGGTGGTAATGTTTAGTACAAGTAGACAGAATGGTGGTAATGTTTAGTACAAGTAGACAGAATGGTGGTAATGTTTAGTGCAAGTAGACAGAATGGTGGTAATGTTTAGTACAAGTAGACAGAATGGTGGTAATGTTTAGTACAAGTAGACAGAATGGTGGTAATGTTTAGTACAAGTAGACAGAATGGTGGTAATGTTTAGTACAAGTAGACAGAATGGTGGTAATGTTTAGTACAAGTAGACAGAATGGTGGTAATGTTTAGTACAAGTAGACAGAATGGTGGTAATGTTTAGTACAAGTAGACAGAATGGTGGTAATGTTTAGTACAAGTAGACAGCAGAATTCAAAAGAGAAAAACACAGGGAAGAAAGCTGATGAAACAACAAATGCAGCAAACAAAGAAAGTCGAAACGATGGAACTAAGAAAACACAGAAGAGTTAAACGAGATGAGAGACACAGAAGCAAAATGAAGAGAAATAGAGAGAGATAATGAACAGAAACGGCAATAACAAACGGGAAGTGGATGAGGTACAATAACTAAGGGAAGTAAATGCAAATTGAAAGGGAGAGAGATAATACAGGAAGATTTGAGACACTTACGAAGAGACGGCGACGTAAGAGATGAGAGAAGTAAATGCCCTGAAACATGTGAGGAGGAGAGATAAGTAGAATAAGAGAGATAGTGGGAGGGAGACAAAGTTAAAGGACTACCTCTGGCCTTGGCAGGAAGAGGAGAAGGAAGAGGAAGAGAAGGAAGAAAAGGAAGAGGAGTAAGAGGAGTGGAGGAGAAGGAAGAGAGGAGGAAGAGGACGAGGAGAAAGAGGAGGAGGAGGAGGGGGAGGACGAGGAGGAGGAGGAGGCCAAGTAAAGGTATGTCCCTGGTCTTGTCAGTTGTATTTGGGTCAGTGACACAAGGACTACAGTATACTAAGAGTATATTAAGAGAATACTAAGAGTATATTAAGAGTATACTAAGAGTATATTAAGAGTATACTAAGAGTATATTAAGAGTATACTAAGAGTATATTAAGAGTATACTAAGAGTATATTAGGAGTATACTAAGAGTATATTAAGAGTATACTAAGAGTATATTAAGAGTATACTAAGAGTATATTAAGAGTATACTAAGAGTATATTAAGAGTATACTAAGAGTATATTAAGAGTATACTAAGAGTATATTAAGAGTATACTAAGAGTATATTAAGAGTATACTAAGAGTATATTAAGAGTATACTAAGAGTATATTAAGAGTATACTAAGAGTATATTAAGAGTATACTAAGAGTATATTAAGAGTATACTAAGAGTATATTAAGAGTATACTAAGAGTATATTAAGAGTATACTAAGAGTATATTAAGAGTATACTAAGAGTATATTAAGAGTATACTAAGAGTATATTAAGAGTATACTAACACAAATACACAAATATACTAGATAATCCTTAAAACACTTATGAAAAATTTGATAAAAATGTCATAAAGCATTTATAATATATTAGTTAAAAACATTTCTTGGTACTTTCTAAATATTAAATCAATACCAAATTTTCACTCTAATGCCGGACATTTATTCTAAGATGGAATATAAAATAAACATTATTTAATATGTGGCAAAATTTGACAAAACACAATAAACATTATTTAATATGTGGCAAAATTTGACAAAACACAATAAACATTATTTAATATGTGGCAAAATTTGACAAAACACAATAAACATTATTTAATATGTGGCAAAATTTGACAAAACACAATAAACATTATTTAATATGTGGCAAAATTTGACAAAACACAATAAACATTATTTAATATGTGGCAAAATTTGACAAAACACAATAAACATTATTTAATATGTGGCAAAATTTGACAAAACACAATAAACATTATTTAATATGTGGCAAAATTTGACAAAACACAATAAACATTATTTAATATGTGGCAAAATTTGACAAAACACAATAAACATTATTTAATATGTGGCAAAATTTGACAAAACACAATAAACATTATTTAATATGTGGCAAAATTTGACAAAACACAATAAACATTATTTAATATGTGGCAAAATTTGACAAAACACAAGAATGATTGCAACAATGCAACTTTGCCAGACTTATTGAAAGCTGCAAACAGACATGCAAAATTTGCACAATATTTTCTATTGCAAGGTAAGATATCAATCTGCATCTGCACTGCACCTTGCAGTTTTAAAACCAGTTCAACGTACTGTCATGCGCGACAGGAACCGTCGTAATAAGTCACGAAGTTATTGCTGTAAACAAATGAACTTAGGTTAGGGAAGGTTGGTCAGGATACAGGACAAGTGTTTCCTGACGCTGGTTTTAGTTATATGTTAACCCACCGCTGGAACTTTGGGTTATCTGACCGATGCCTTCCACTGGCTTACTGGTCCACCCCTTTAAAAAATATACTCAGGATTATAACCATTACATTAAGAAATGAACGAGACAAACAAAACAATGAGGAAAGCGTCTAGGTACTAAGTAAAACAAAGGCAATACTGACATACGCCAAACTTAGCCAAACATACCAAAGCGAGCATGCTAATAAACAAGCAAACAAGCGAGCAAAACCATAAAAGTTGCAAAACTCTCTTAGCAGTTGCAAGAGGGAGTTGTGTTTCTTTCCTGACGTCACGACGTAAACATACCTTCGTTCCATGGCAATCAATGAAACAAACATGCGCTACAAAACTTTGATTTACGAAATATAATACACGGGTACACCTGATGCTAGTACACAACACTTAGTTGTCTAGTGTAAATGTTGGGGTGGCAGAGTTTCTAACCTGTAAGAGAAAGCTTAAGGGATTTGGCTCATTAATAACTTGATAGTGTCGTCTTTATTAGCACGTAGTAGTGACTCGAGCCACTAGCATCTGTGTTATATATTAACATAACTCAACCCTGTGTTCAGGTTTTCCAGTTAAAACACAGTTTATGTGAGAGCAGAAAAAATATCTTTTATTGGCGATGTAATTGGTTTTTCCTTATAGATGAGTTTTCATATTTGTTTGTTGAGAAAATTTATTGTTTTACTGGAGCACAATACACGTCGTAAGTTGACATACAATCACACATTTTAAAGTTACAATATGCTTACCAGTGAGTCTCCACTCATAACTTCACACAGTACATAACTTCACACAGTAAACATCAAAAGAATGGCTTCAATATATTTTTTTATATGGCGTTTATAATGGAACGATCTATGTGAACTCCGTGAGCGCCCATCCTAGACAGGTTGACCCTTAACAAACACAGTCATGCACTCGCAGTCACCTGTAACCTGGCTATGCTAAGGTGAAGCTCCAACCATACACCACGACACTCACACCGACATCTAATTACGTTTACTTACATCTTCTAAAATCAGAGGCAGGAAGACTTTCCCTGGTAAAATATAATCATTCGAGACCTCATATGACGTTCTAAATGCAGTTTTATTCACACTAAGAAAAGAGGCTGGCTTCAGATAGTTACAAAACACAAAGACTCTAAGAAAACAAACATGAATATCATAATTCAGAGTACATAAGGAGACTACACAAATAACCCGCACATATACGTAAATAAAGTATCCCTGAGGCCTCGTGTTTTTTTACGGCCTTTCTGAAGCTTGAGAAGACTATCAGCCTTAAACCTAACATATTAATTTGCTAGTTCGTAGTAATGCAAACCATGTAGTACGTATTCTGAAATATAATATTCCATTTTCTTTAGATTTTCAAGCAGCAGAAAATGGGTTAAAGCTGATTATATGTTTTGTGGGAGTGAATATAAAATTGTCAACAAACATAGTTACTTAAAACCGAACGAGTGTGTAGCCTTGATGGTGCTACGTGAACGTCCGCACTTCTGAAATGAACACTAGGAAGTGGCTAGTTTATTGTTTACACCATATCCATCCTGTGGAGGGCAGCACAAGAGCATATGGATACACAAAAAGCCTAGGAACTAGTCCCCAAAAGGGGTTAACAGGAGCACATCTGGATTTGCAGTTAACAGGAGCACATCTGGATTTGCAGTTAACAGGAGCACATCTGGATTTGCAGTTAACAGGAGCACATCTGGATTTGCAGTTAACAGGAGCACATCTGGATTTGCAGTTAACAGGAGCACATCTGGATTTGCAGTTAACAGGAGCACATCTGGATTTGCAGTTAACAGGAGCACATCTGGATTTGCAGTTAACAGGAGCACATCTGGATTTACAATTAACAGGAGCACATCTGGATTTGCAGTTAACAGGAGCACATCTGGATTTGCAGTTAACAGGAGCACATCTGGATTTGCAGTTAACAGGAGCACATCTGGATTTACAATTAACAGGAGCACATCTGGATTTGCAGTTAACAGGAGCACATCTGGATTTATAGTTCACTTATCTGTTACAAGGATATTTAAGAAATTTACTTAATATATCTGGTATCTTATTTTAATTAATAAGATATCTTGAAATGTCACATTGGTTATTATACTGTCTATTTCTATATTCCTCAATAAGTGGTCAGTTAAGCAGTGTTCAAGATAGTCCCTATTATAAAAATTAAAGTAGTCTTGAATACAGGTGAATAAGTTGTATGTAGCCTTAATGACCCTCTTCTAGTTGATAGGCTTTAAAGTCCATTATGTAATCAATATAGGTGATGTAAATTACTGCGCTGTAAAGTTTAACTATGCACGTAGAGGATGTGCAGCATATCTAAACACTATAAATGCCACAAACACACAGCAACACAGTATATAAACACAGGTCACACAAGAGTTAAGTTTTGTGTGTGAATCACACTGGTGTCTTGATCGACCAGGTAGGTTGTGGTCTTGATAACCAAGTATGTTGTGGTCTTGATGGTCAGGTATGGTGTGGTCTTGATGGCCAGGTATGGTGTGGTCTTGATGGTCAGGTATGGTACGGTCTTGATGGCCAGGTATGGTGTGGTCTTGATGGTCAGGTATGGTGTGGTCTTGATGGTCAGGTATGGTGTGGTCTTGATGGCCAGGTATGGTGTGGTCTTGATGGCCAGGTATGGTGTGGTCTTGATGGCCAGGTATGGTGTGGTCTTGATGGTCAGGTATGGTGTGGTCTTGATGGCCATGTATGGTGTGGTCTTGATGGCCAAGTATGGTGTGGTCTTGATGGTCAGGTATGCTGTGGTCTTGATGGTCAGGTATGGTGTGGTCTTGATGGCCAGGTATGGTGTGGTCTTGATGGCCAGGTATGGTGTGGTCTTGATGGCCAGGTATAGTGTGGTCTTGATGGCCAGGTATGGTGTGGTCTTGATGGCCAGGTATAGTGTGGTCTTGATGGCCAGGTATGGTGTGGTCTTGATGGCCAGGTATAGTGTGGTCTTGATGGCCAGGTATGGTGTGGTCTTGATGGCCAGGTATAGTGTGGGCTTGATGGCCAGGTATAGTGTGGTCTTGATGGCCAGGTATGGTGTGGTCTTGATGGCCAGGTATAGTGTGGTCTTGATGGCCAGGTATGGTGTGGTCTTGATGGCCAGGTATAGTGTGGTCTTGATGACCAGGTATGGTGTGGTCTTGATGGCCAGGTATGGTGTGGTCTTGATGGCCAGGTATGGTGTTGTCTTGATGGCCAGGTATGGTGTGGTCTTGATGGCCAAGTATGCTGTGGTCTTGATGGTCAGGTATGGTGCGGTCTTGATGGCCAGGTATGGTGTGGTCTTGATGGCCAGGTATGGTGTGGTCTTGATGGCCAGGTATAGTGTGGTCTTGATGGCCAGGTATGGTGTGGTCTTGATGGCCAGGTATGGTGTGGCCTTGATGGCCAGGTATGGTGTTGTCTTGATGGCCAGGTATGGTGTGGTCTTGATGGCCAGGTATGGTGTGGTTTTGATGGCCAGGTATGGTGTGGTCTTGATGGTCAGGTATGGTGTGGTCTTGATGGCCATGTATGGTGTGGTCTTGATGGCCAAGTATGGTGTGGT
>NC_069432.1:14844711-14854711 GCF_026875155.1 Cherax quadricarinatus | reverse complement strand
TGTATTTCTATAATTATATTATTGGTAAATAACACTGACAAGCAAATGAGAAAGACACATGTGCCACCGTTGATCGAAGCTGTGGTACTGAACACACACGAAGACTGAGACAGTGACCACCTCAAGCTTACATCTTCTCCGTATTTCGACTGAAGAAGTCTCCCGAGCGGGAGAGAAGTCACATCTCTCAAGCTACCAAACCGCTGGACAAGTGCGTTACCCCACCTCTGTACCTCCCTCTAGATTAAAGATGATCGTGTATTACCTAGGTGTCTGGGCCAATTATAGTAAACGAGACACATGTGCAACATTTAGTTACCTTTATTCCTAACAAAAATATCCAACTATTGCACATGTGTCTTACTTATCAACCTGTCGGTAATGTATACCATTATAATATTCACAAAACCAGTAGAACAGGTTTCTGTTCTACTGTTTCTGAAGCTCTCGGCAACATAGACATTATTTTTTGAACTAATAATTTACATAGAATATAATGGTAAAGCATTTAATATCGTGTTTCTATCCCGCCTAACATTTTTTTTTACTTATTCATCCTTGCTGTCAATTCCCTTATCTGTCCTAGTTGATATTTTTATTATATATTCTACCTGAAATTTTTCTTGTCCGTCCTTCCTGACATTTTCTATTATCAACTCTCACTTGAATTCTTTCTTAATTTACCCTATCTGATCTCTCTATATACACGCCTGAGAGTTATATATGGGATGAGATGGACTCACCTATCCTTGTCCTTAGGATCAGGTGAACTCACCTATCCTAGTCCTTAGGATGAGGTGGACTCACCTGTCCTTATCCTTAGGATGAGGTGGACTCACCTGTCCTTGTCCTTGGGCAGTAAGGTGATGCCCAGAGCGTTGAGTTGCGTCTCCACGATGTTGGCCCTGCAGAGTGCCCCTCTGGGATGTACTGTGTTGGTGAGAGGGCGCGTTACCTCCAGGCCCACACTGCCCACACCCCTGTAACACACCAACACTCACTCCTCCTGCACATTACATGTGACAGATTTTCATATGTGTTAATCTCATATACGTGCCTAAGCTTGCACACACACACACACACACACACACACACACACACACACAATGATGAATAAGCATCTAGAAGAGACAAAGAGAGAAAGATAGCTCACCTGTCTAAAGACAGCCTGAGCATCTCCAGTATAGCAGAGGTTGCCAGGTTCTGGTTCCTGGTAGCGTTGTCTGCAGTCTTGGCTAGCAGGTCAGGCAGCACCTTGTCCAGGGTCGAGGTCACCTCCTTCTTCGTCACCCTGGAGGTCACAAGAGGTGCCCCCACAGGTGATGACAGGTGCACCCACAGGTGATGACAGGTGCACCCACAGGTGATGACAGGTGCACCCACAGGTGATGACAGGTGCACCCACAGGTGATGACAGGTGCACCCACAGGTGATGACAGGTGCCCCCACAGGTGATGACAGGTGCACCCACAGGTGATGACAGGTGCCCCCACAGGTGATGACAGGTGCCCCCACAGGTGATGACAGGTGCACCCACAGGTGATGACAGGTGCACCCACAGGTGATGACAGGTGCCCCCACAGGTGATGACAGGTGCACCCACAGGTGATGACAGGTGCACCCACAGGTGATGACAGGTGCACCCACAGGTGATGACAGGTGCACCCACAGGTGATGACAGGTGCCCCCACAGGTGATGACAGGTGCACCCACAGGTGATGACAGGTGCACCCACAGGTGATGACAGGTGCACCCACAGGTGATGACAGGTGCACCCACAGGTGATGACAGGTGCACCCACAGGTGATGACAGGTGCACCCACAGGTGATGACAGGTGCACCCACAGGTGATGACAGGTGTTATGGAAAGTGAGAAACAGTAATTAGTATATATATATAATTTCTGTTATGTATATATACAATACAGTGAAAAAATAAACTGGTAAACCTGTTTTAATACAGCGATTTTTATTTTGATTTTGTAAATTTAATTCAAGATTTTTTTCCAGTTACCTTAGAATAAAATTTATTGCATTTTCTACAGAAAATATTGTAGACACAATTATAAGCATTTTGGAGAAATTCTTAATCAGTTAGTTTTTGTATGACATCAGGATTTTTAAATAATATTTTTTATTTTGAAATTCCTAAGTAGAGATGGAATAGCAAGAAATTTTTCACTATGTGACAGAACCAACATATTCTTAGGTGCGTATTCTTCTATGTCCCTTCAAGGGTTGTAAAATGTATTCCTAACACAGGACACGTGTTAATGTTGATAGAATATTGGCGTCAACACACAGGCGTACAACACAACACTTAGTGCTTGAAGATTACTGATACCAACACACACAGACTTACAGCACAAGTGTTAATGCTGGAAGATTACTGATACCAACACACAGGTGTACTACACAGGTCGTAGTGCTTGAAGATTACTGATACCAACACACAGGTGTACAACACAGGTCGTAGTGCTTGAAGATTACTGATACCAACACACAGGTGTACAACACAGGTCGTAGTGCTTGAAGATTACTGATACCAACACACAGGTGTACAACACAGGTCGTAGAGCTTGAAGATTACTGATACCAACACACAGGTGTACAACACAGGTCGTAGTGCTTGAAGATTACTGATACCAACACACAGGTGTACAACAGGTCGTAGTGCTTGAAGATTACTGATACCAACACACAGGTGTACAACACAACTCTTCGTGCTGGAAGATTACTGATACCAACACACACAGACTTACAGCACAAGTGTTAGTGCTTGAAGATTACTGATACCAACACACAGGTGTACAACACAGGTCGTAGAGCTTGAAGATTACTGATACCAACACACACAGGCGCATCATAACTTCAAATGGAGCATATAAAAACCCTTGAAAGACCCTCCCGGCACAATACCAGTTTTGACTTACAAGGAAACAAGATACTTACATCCAGTGAGAACCTCCTAACATGGTGCTCAGTGCGACAAAATCCATCTCAACATATACACAGGCCTAAAAATAATTCCTCAATTTTCCATGAACGACCTCCAGGTACACGCACTTAAAAACACAATGCAAATATCTAGATATACAAACGTTATCTTTAACAAAGCAATGAATACACAAAGAGACATACAAGTGCTTAGAAACGCCCATGAATGCTTTAAGAGCACATATCTGTATTTAAACATGTGAACAAGTACAAAGGAACACACGTGTATAATTTAGAACACCTACGCATACCTAAACACTCAAACAAATACCTAGAAATACAAATATAAACCATCGTAACGCTTACACATCCCGAAAAAGCATACAAATATCTGGCAACAGGTACAAATGATTTAAGAACACGTGCACAAAAATCATACAAAATCTATAAGAAACACTCACATACGCCATAAAAGCACATACAGACGCACACACAAACCCATTCAATTAGGTACATATATATACACGTCAGTAATTCTTCCCTACATGCCTACAACATACACAGATACCAAGGAAAAAAAACAGCGAAAGGCGTGATGAAGAAAATCAATGTCTGTGTTGTAGTTAGAAAGGTCATTTGAATTATCATATTTGTGGTTCTCTGGCAAGACAGCTATTGAACGAATGATATTAAATGTATTTTGGGGGGGAGGGGGAATGGGGGTCACTCGATCTTGGAGACAGATGACAGGGGGTATAACGCGGGGGGAGATGCTAAAATAATAATGTTGTGGAAGGGACGTACTTGTGTTTGGCGATGAAATGGTTGAGAATGTGTGAGAGTGTGTCTGAGGCCAACACTCCCACACTGTACACCTTGTCTCGCAGCGCACGACGAACCAACACCACGCAACCCCGCATGTACCTGCATCAGAGTGAGAGAGACAGAAACAGAGAGAGAAGGAGAGAGAGAGAGAAGAGAGAGAGAGAGACAGAGAGAGACAGAGAGAGAGAGAGAGAGAGAGAGAGAGAGAGAGAGAGAGAGAGAGAGAGAGAGAGAAAGCAGGGTAAAATGAGAAAGAACAGATAAAATTTAAATTAACATCTCCCTCTAGGTATATAAGACGAGAGAAGAAATATATACACCCATGTAATATATATATATATATATATATATATATATATATATATATATATATATATATATATATATATTTATTTATTTATATATATATATATATATATATATATATAATATATATATATATTATATATATATATATATATATATATATAAATAAAAAGTCTAGTAGTGTGGGATGTTATGTATTGGAGGTTAAGAGAAAAGTTAAAAAGTTATATTGGTCACCTGTCTGGTCGAACACCTGAGGCCTGAGCACAGTAACTGTTTAACTCCTGCTGTAGCTGCTTCAGTCCTGCCTCCTTCTCCGAGTAGTTCTTACTGTAGATCTTCTCCACCTGTAAGAGGAAAGAGAGAGAGGTGAGTGGTGAGTGGTGCGTCTCAACACACTCCGATCATCTTCGGGTTCAGTATAATCTTCATTAGACTGCCATACTGTAGTTATATATTTTTTATTACATAACTGTTTGTGTGGGCGTGTGTTCACCTACCCGTGTATTACTTGTGTTTAACTGCATTCTCATCTGTGTACTCGTCTATTTGTACTCACCAATTTGTGGTTTCAGGGATCGAGTCATAGCTCCTGGCCCCGCCAGGGGTGTGTGTGTGTGTGTGAGCGCTACTCCCATGTGTTAGTACATAATACTTAATGTGAATTATACAATTTTTTTTCAAAATTCCAAGTCATATCTACGTCATATCTCTCACGTACGAATTTGTTATATGAATTATATATATGTATAGGTACCAACTTATCATATCAAACTAAGAGAAAAAACAGTTTTAAGATACAGTAACGGAGGATCGAGCCTCCACCAATCCTTTCCCCTTAATCACCTTAAACAAATTTAACATTTCACATAAAAAAGCAATATTGAAAATTACTAACCAGTTCCCTGCCGAAGACATCAATGGGTATCGCTGCATCAGTCTTGTCAGCTTCACTGAGGCCGTGGGTACGTCTGACGATACCCGCGGCCTCACCCTCCTCATCCGCCAGATCTGACACGTCTCGGCTATCAGGGAGAGACAATACATAGGTTTAATATAGGCTGTAAGGGAACAAACTATATAGGTCTAACGCAGGTTGTGTGGGAAGAAAGTACACAAGTGTAACAGTGTCTGTGAGGGAAGAAAGTACAAAAGTTTAACAGTGTCTGTGAGGGAAAAAAGTACACAAGTGTAACAGTGTCTGTGAGGGAAGAAAGTACAAAAGTTTAACAGTGTCTGTGAGGGAAGAAAGTACAAAAGTTTAACAGTGTCTGTGAGGGAAGAAAGTACACAAGTGTAACAGTGTCTGTGTGGGAAGAAAGTACACAATTGTAACAGTGTCTGTGTGGGAAGAAAGTACACAAGTTTAACAGTGTCTGTGAGGGAAGAAAGTACACAAGTGTAACAGTGTCTGTGTGGGAAGAAAGTACACAAGTGTAACAGTGTCTGTGAGAGAAGAATGTACACAAGTTTAACAGTGTCTGTGAGGGAAGAAAGTACAAAAGTTTAACAGTGTCTGTGAGGGAAGAAAGTGCACAAGTTTAACAGTGTCTGTGAGGGAAGAAAGTACACAAGTGTAACAGTGTCTGTGTGGGAAGAAAGTACACAAGTGTAACAGTGTCTGTGAGGGAAGAAAGTACAAAAGTTTAACAGTGTCTGTGAGGGAAGAAAGTACAAAAGTTTAACAGTGTCTGTGAGGGAAGAAAGTACACAAGTGTAACAGTGTCTGTGTGGGAAGAAAGTACACAAGTGTAACAGTGTCTGTGTGGGAAGAAAGTACACAAGTTTAACAGTGTCTGTGAGGGAAGAAAGTACACAAGTGTAACAGTGTCTGTGTGGGAAGAAAGTACACAAGTGTAACAGTGTCTGTGAGAGAAGAATGTACACAAGTTTAACAGTGTCTGTGAGGGAAGAAAGTACACAAGTGTAACAGTGTCTGTGTGGGAAGAAAGTACACAAGTGTAACAGTGTCTGTGAGGGAAGAAAGTACACAAGTGTAACAGTGTCTGTGAGAGAAGAATGTACACAAGTTTAACAGTGTCTGTGAGGGAAGAAAGTACACAAGTTTAACAGTGTCTGTGTGGGAAGAAAGTACACAAGTGTAACAGTGTCTGTGAGAGAAGAATGTACACAAGTTTAACAGTGTCTGTGAGAGAAGAATGTACACAAGTTTAACAGTGTCTGTGTGGGAAGAAAGTACACAAGTGTAACAGTGTCTGTGAGAGAAGAAAGTACACGAGTGTAACAGTGTCTGTGAGAGAAGAATGTACACAAGTTTAACAGTGTCTGTGAGGGAAGAATGTACACAAGTTTAACAGTGTCTGTGAGAGAAGAAAGTACACGAGTGTAACAGTGTCTGTGAGGGAAGAAAGTACACAAGTTTAACAGTGTCTGTGAGGGAAGAAAGTACACAAGTTTAACAGTGTCTGTGAGGGAAGAAGGTACACAAGTTTAACAGTGTCTGTGAAGGAAGAAAGTACACAAGTTTAACAGTGTCTGTGAGGGAAGAAGTACACAAGTTTAAACAGTGTCTGTGAGGAAGAAAGTACACAAGTTTAACAGTGTCTGTGAAGGAAGAAAGTACACAAGTTTAACAGTGTCTGTGAAGGAAGAAAGTACACAAGTTTAACAGTGTCTGTGAAGGAAGAAAGTACACAAGTTTAACAGTGTCTGTGAGGGAAGAAAGTACACAAGTTTAACACATCTCAGTTGTGAGAAGAGAAAGTATATGGTAATAGCATAGTCAGTTCAGGATAGAGGATAGCTATAATGTCTTACTAAATCATCTTCTAACCCTGAAGAGAGAGAGAGAGAGAGAGAGAGAGAGAGAGAGAGAGAGAGAGAGAGAGAGAGAGAGAGAGTAAGCTTAACACACCCAGCTCCAAGCAGTTTACATTAGGTTTGTTTACATTTCACTCCGAGCAACTGACGTGTATCTGCTTCTGCTGTTGAGGTGACGTCAATCCAGACTGACCAATAGTGTGTGTTCATATATCTCCTTTGCTCCCTCAACCCGCCCCCCTTCCCCTACCATCCCCGAACCCCTAGTCTCAGTACATGCTCAGAACATCGTCAGAACACTTGCTGGATGTCGTTCACTACACGATCAGAACACTTGCCGAACGATAGTCACTACTCCATCAAAACATCTGCTAGATGTCGCTGACTACGCCATCATAACACCTGCTACACGTCGCTAACTACTCCATCAAAACACCTGCTGGACGCAACACAATCTCGTTCGGCGGAGGCTTCTGATTTTCATTAAGGAAGCCATCGTGCAGAAAGTGTTAAGTAAACATTTCTCAAGAACGTGTGAATTTGCAGTGAGTAAAAGAATACAGTTATGTTTCTGTATGCATATACATACATACATACATACATATATATATATATATATGTTAAGAAAGCCTAGAGAACAAATGGATTTGTCAGTTAAAAATAGGAGAGGAGAGTTATTAAATGGAGAGTTAGAGGTATTGGGAAGATGGAAGGAATATTTTGAGGAATTGTTAAATGTTGATGAAGATAGGGAAGCTGTGATTTCGTGTATAGGGCAAGGAGGAATAACATCTTGTAGGAGTGAGGAAGAGCCAGTTGTGAGTGTGGGGGAAGTTCGTGAGGCAGTAGGTAAAATGAAAGGGGGTAAGGCAGCCGGGATTGATGGGATAAAGATAGAAATGTTAAAAGCAGGTGGGGATATAGTTTGGAGTGGTTGGTGCAATTATTTAATAAATGTATGGAAGAAGGTAAGGTACCTAGGGATTGGCAGAGAGCATGCATAGTTCCTTTGTATAAAGGCAAAGGGGATAAAAGAGAGTGCAAAAATTATAGGGGGATAAGTCTGTTGAGTGTACCTGGTAAAAGTGTATGGTAGAGTTATAATTGAAAGAATTAAGAGTAAGACGGAGAATAGGATAGCAGATGAACAAGGAGGCTTTAGGAAAGGTAGGGGGTGTGTGGACCAGGTGTTTACAGTGAAACATATAAGTGAACAGTATTTAGATAAGGCTTAAGAGGTCTTTGTGGCATTTATGGATTTGGAAAAGGCGTATGACAGGGTGGATAGGGGGGCAATGTGGCAGATGTTGCAAGTGTATGGTGTAGGAGGTAGGTTACTGAAAGCAGTGAAGAGTTTTTACGAGGATAGTGAGGCTCAAGTTAGAGTATGTAGGAAAGAGGGAAATTTTTTCCCAGTAAAAGTAGGCCTTAGACAAGGATGTGTGATGTCACCGTGGTTGTTTAATATATTTATAGATGGGTTGTAAGAGAAGTAAATGCGAGGGTCTTGGCAAGAGGCGTGGAGTTAAAAGATAAAGAATCACACACAAAGTGGGAGTTGTCACAGCTGCTCTTTGCTGATGACACTGTGCTCTTGGGAGATTCTGAAGAGAAGTTGCAGAGATTGGTGGATGAATTTGGTAGGGTGTGCAAAAGAAGAAAATTAAAGGTGAATACAGGAAAGAGTAAGGTTATGAGGATAACAAAAAGATTAGGTGATGAAAGATTGAATATCAGATTGGAGGGAGAGAGTATGGAGGAGGTGAACGTATTCAGATATTTGGGAGTGGACGTGTCAGCAGATGGGTCTATGAAAGATGAGGTGAATCATAGAATTGATGAGGGAAAAAGAGTGAGTGGTGCACTTAGGAGTCTGTGGAGACAAAGAACTTTGTCCTTGGAGGCAAAGAGGGGAATGTATGAGAGTATAGTTTTACCAACGCTCTTATATGGTGTGAAGCGTGGGTGATGAATGTTTGCAGCGAGGAGAAGGCTGGAGGCAGTGGAGATGTCATGTCTGAGGGCAATGTGTGGTGTGAATATAATGCAGAGAATCGTAGTTTGGAAGTTAGGAGGAGGTGCGGGATTACCAAAACTGTTGTCCAGAGGGCTGAGGAAGGGTTGTTGAGGTGGTTCGGACATGTAAGAGAGATGGAGCGAACAGAATGACTTCAAGAGTGTATCAGTCCTGTAGTGAAGGAAGGCGGGGGTAGGGGTCGGCCTAGGAAGGGTTGGAGGGAGGGGGTAAAGGAGGTTTTGTGTGCGAGGGCTTGGACTTCCAGCAGGCATGCGTGAGCGTGTTTGATAGGAGTGAATGGAGACAAATGGTTTTAATACTTGACGTGCTGTTGGAGTGTGAGCAAAGTAACATTTATGAAGGGATTCAGGGAAACCGGCAGGCCGGACTTGAGTCCTGGAGATGGGAAGTACAGTGCCTGCACTCTGAAGGAGGGGTGTTAATGTTGCAGTTTAAAAACTGTAGTGTAAAGCACCCTTCTGCAAGACAGTGATGGAGTGAATGATGGTTGAAAGTTTTTCTTTTTCGGGCCACCCTGCACTTGGTGGGAATCGGCCGGTGTGATAATAAAAAAAAAAAAAAATATATATATATATATATATATATATATATATATATATATATTTATATAATATATATAGATAGATAGATAGATAGATAGATTAGATAGATAGATAGATAGATAGATAGATATTAAATTGAAAGGAGGAAGTATGGATGCAGTGAACTTGTTCACATATCTGAGAGTGGTTGTATCCATGAAAGGTTATGACATTTAGGTGAACCTTGGGAATGACAAGAAAAAAGGTGGATGGTGCATTGAAGCATCTGTGGAGACAATGAACGTTATCCATGAAGACAACAGGGGAAATATATGAGAGTATAGTGATACCAAGATTCTTATATCGGTGTGAAACATGGGTTGTGAATGTTGCAGCGAGGAGGAAGAGGAGGTTAGAAGCAGTGGACAGGTCGTGTTTGAAGGCAATATGTGCTGTGAATATTGTGCGGATAATTCGTAGTTTTGAAATGAGAAGGAGGTGCAGGGTTATTAAGAGTATTATCCTGAGGGTCGAAGAGGCGTTGTTGAGGTGGTTTACACATTTAGAGATTATAGAGCACAAGAGGCTGACTT
>NC_069432.1:14789711-14834711 GCF_026875155.1 Cherax quadricarinatus | reverse complement strand
AAACTTCCCTACCTTTATCTAAATACTGTTCACACATATGCTTCAATGTAAACACTTGATCTACACATCCCCTACCCACTCTGAAACCTCCTTGCTCATCCGCAATCCTACATTCTGTCTTACCTCTAATTCTTTCAGTTATAACCCTACCGTACACTTTTCCTGGTATACTCAGTAAACTTATTCCTCTATAGTTTTTACAATCCCTTTCGTCCCCTTTCCCTTTATATAAAGGGGCTATACATGCTCTCCGCCAATCCCTAGGTACCTTTCCCTCTTTCATACATTTATTAAACAAAAATACCAACCACTCCAACACTATATCCCCCCCTGCTTTTAACATTTCTGTCATGATCCCATCAGTTCTAGCTGCTTTACTCCCTTTTATTCTATGTAATGCCTCACACACCTCCCCCAAACTCACATTCTGCTCTTCTTTACTCCTAAATGATGGTATACCTCCCTGGCCAGTGCATGAAATTACCGCTTCCCTTTCTTCGTCGACATTTAAAAGTTCCTCAAAATATTCTCGCCATCTACCCAAAACCTCCATCTCCCCATCTACTACTCCCCTACTCTGTTTTAACTGACAAATCCATTCGTTCTCTAGGCTTTCTTAACTTGTTTAACTCACTCCAAATTTTTTTCTTATTTTCATTAAAATTTCTTGACAGTGCCTCTCCCACTCTATCATCTGCTCTCCTTTTGCACTCTCTCACCACTCTCTTTACCTTTCTTTTGCTCTCCATATACTCTACTCTTCTTACAATACTTCTGCTTTGTAAAAACCTCTCATAAGCTAACCTTTTCTCTTTTATCACACCCTTTACTTCATCATTCCACCAATCACTCCTCTTTACTCCTGCCCCCACCCTCCTATAACCACAAACTTCTGCCCCACATTCTAATACTGCATTTTTAAAACTATTCCAACCCTCTTCAACCCCCCACTACTCATCTTTGCACTAGCCCACCTTTCTGCCAATAGTCGCTTATATCTCACCCGAACTTCCTCTTCCCTTAGTTTATACACTTTCACCTCCCTCTTACTTGTTGTTGCCAGTTTCCTCTTTTCCCATCTACCTCTTACTCTAACTGTAGCTACAACTAAATAGACAAGAGAAAGTAGGAGTGAAGAGATTCCAAAAGTATTTAGGAAGTGGATATGCTAACCAAGTAATGTCGTTAAAACATACAAATGACTGAGTAATTAGTGATAGTAGTAGTAGTAGTAGTAGTAGTAGTAGTAGTAGTACCAGCAGTACTAGAAGTAGTTGTACTATTAGTAGTACAAGTTAGTATTTAGAAAAAGTAGCATTAGTAGTAATAAAGGAAGAGTATTACTATAAATTAAAGTTGATCTTATTGCCCTCATTACTTTTTTTCTGACATACTTTACCACGAAAAAAAATATTCATATATACTCAAAAATTTGTGTTAATTAAAAAAATATTTTGACTAAAAAAAATATACTAATAAAAATTTAACATGATTACTACTCAGGTTTCAAAAACTTTATTGTGCAGTGAATAAAACATTAACATTTAACTTCATATATTTATAAATTCAAATTCTTCTGGACAGTTTACATCTGATCTCAAACCCGCTCCTTTTCAATTAATTAATTTCTTTGCTTAAACATATACGTTAAACTCTACTGTTATTTATCATGACAGGAGGCGCAGATCAGCGAGTATGATGGATCAACGTGTTGCACACACCTGGTACAACCAGGTACAACCTAGTACATGATGGTATAGCACACTTTTATCGCCTTATCTACACCCGTAACTTACATTCACTAGTATTAGTATGTACAAAAACATCGTTATAAAACGCTGTTTGCAAAATGCTGAACACCCATGAAAATATCGTACAGGAAAACATATCATACAGGAAAACATATCATACAGGAAAACATATCATACAGGAAAACATATCATACAGGAAAACATATCATACAGGGGAAATAATATACTGGAGAAAACAATTATAAAGAAAAGAAATGTAAATCAGGGAGAAAACAAGGCAGCACATCAATATCATCAATAATATTTAATTACACTTTGATATCCTTATGATACCACATACACTATCATAAATATACACAAGGTACATAAAACTGGAAGTGTGTGTTTTGTTTATTAGAATGTACATAGCGAGCGGAGTGTGTCTACCAGAGTACGTACAGGACAGAATTTTGCATCTCATGGTATGTACACCGACTTGTTTATGCCTGTTAGAACAGAGCATATACACCGAGAGGTGTCTGTCACTCACTGATAGACTGTTTCTCTATCAGTGTACACAGAAAGACGTGTTTTCCTCTCACTATATACGCACAGAAAGTTAATCTTTATCCCTCCATGATGGCTTAAAGTGCCTGGGATGTTAATACACAGGTGATTATAACCTTAATGACCCACATAAACTACTAAAAAAATTAATACACAAAATATAAAATACTCACTAAATTTGAGTATTAATCAACTAGAAAAATATTAACCATGACATAGCTAGAAGGTAATTAAAAACAACAGCTATTCAAACCCCTATAAAGAAATTTTAAATGGTATAAATATTAAGATTAAAACACATGCCAGCACCTCCCTCATACATGGGGGGAATATGTATTATTTTTATTATGAGAATAATATACTTATGTAGTTACATGGAGGTTTTATTGCTGATGGTGTGCGTGTGTGTGTGTGTGTGTGTGTGTGTGTGTGTGTGTGTGTGTGTGTGTGTGTGTGTGTGTGTGTGTGTGTGTGTGTGTGTGTGCTCACCTAGTTGAGGTTGCAGGGGTCGAGTCCAAGCTCCTGGCCCCGCTGGTGTGCAAGTCTCGGCGTATACAGTATATGCTGAGACACAGAGAGGAGGGTCTCTGTATATAAACAATCCAAGGAAACTCTCAGTGTAAGTACACTGAGAGTTGCCTCTCAACACACACACAACTTGCTGCACGTACACGGAGAGGTGTGTGTTCTGTGTATATACACTAAGAACTGTGTATCATTCAGAGAAATAACCCTCACCAAAGAGAAAGACGCTTTTGACGACGTTTCGGTCCGGTTTAGGCCGAAACGTAGTCATAAGTTTCTCTTTCCTATGTGCGGGTTATTTGTGTATTGTTCCAGTCATGTTATTTATTTATTATTATTATTAAATATTAGCCGGTATTCTCCCGGCCCGGGCCTTTTCCAAGTGGTGGCCCGGCCTTGGCTCCCTCTTTAGGGAGTGTCTGAGACCTAAGTCTCCCATGGGAGGAGGCACAAGGACCTCCTCATCTGTGGGACCAACTGTCCCCAGGCCTAGCCACAAGCTAGGCCTCTCTGGTCTGCCATGCCCGCCCCATGGGGGCAACTGGGAATGACAGTGTTATGAGCTAAAGGCTCCGGCTCAGGCACCTACCCTACCCTAGAAGGGCTGGGCATGGTGTCGATCTTCCAGTCATGGTATTATTTGTGTATTGTTCCAGTCATGGTATTATTCCTTGTTGTTCTCTAAGTGTGTATGTGATGACAGGTGTGTGTGTACCTATCATTACAAATTTCATTAATACTTTCTCTTAGTCTTTAATTTAGATAAAGTTTAGATAATTTTTTGAGCGTCGATAATCCACATACAGTCAATAGCCTTTAAACCTAGCACTAATCAATCTTATACAAAATTATACAGAATATACTTAAATAAATTTGCAGTAGTTTCTGATGCTAAGGTTCATGAGGCCGGAAATCAACGTTGCTGCTCAACGTTAACAAGGAGGTGGGGTCAGGAGCTGAATCTCAAAACCCGAGAACAAAAAAATGGGTGAGTGCAGAACCAAAGAAAACGGAGAGGTAAAGAAAATATTTTTTTTCTGGATAACTTGAGAAAACTAGACTGGAACTTACTGTTTGAGGGCTGGTAGTGCACGCTCGTCGTACGAGTAATAAGGTGAGTGAGAGGGCGGTGTGGTGTAGGGCGCTGGTGAGGGCGGCGCGGGCAGGTGTGCACGCCCTGGCGAGGGCGGTGGGCGTGGCGTAATGACCTGCTGGTGTGGTGGTCTTAGATCGGGCAGAGGGGCGGTGGGCGCTTTGATGGGCGGAGGTGACGGTGACTTGGGCGGCGTGGGCGGGGGTTTGGGCGGCGTGCTGGTGAGTCTCGGAGGCGGGAGGTGGGTGGGCGCGGTAGGCGTGTAGGCGGGCGCGGGCGAGGTGTCGCGAGAGTGAGCTTTGAGTCTTTGGCGAGGGGGAGCAGGGAGCTTGCGAGGTCCCTTACTGTCAACCAGGTCGTTCCTCTCCACCTTCTGTTGATGCAACACATACATCAATAACTCAACATCATACATCAATAATGTATACATACATCACTCAACGTAATACACTATAATGAACACACATACATAAATCAGAAATCAACGTATTCAACTAATATCTATCAGTAACTCAAACATTATCATTTACTTAACATCACATCCGCATCACATAAACCTATATCAGTAACTGAACATCAATGCGCATGTATACAGGAGCATAAGAGTGACAATAGAGCGACTGTAACAATTCGCTACTGATCCACAAAGTGACAGTGAAAACTGAAGCATGTTCGTTCATGCTGGATCGTTCGTAAACAGCGACTTGATGACGGCCCAGCACCGAGTTACCGCCTCCAAATGTAACCACATTTTAAGCACATCTTAAAAAAACGCGGTTACAGCCAACCTCGTGTGAGGTTACGACCTCCAGCACACCTCCCATGGCAGGTAGGAGAGGTCAGTCCATACCTCCACAGACCGCTTCTCCTGTCCTTCAGTAACCAGAGGTTCACAGGGGTTCAAAGAGATGATAACCTTCAATGAAGGGAAGGGGGGTCCCGATACCAAGGAAGGGCTCTTAATTCAAGGAATTGAAACTACCTAACCCTTACTTGACTCAAACCTGGTTACCTATCGTTCTCCAAGCACTGAATCACATGACATGGATAAGCATTTCCGTATATTAATAATAATAATAACAATAATAATAACGAAGATATCACATAAATAGATTGCACCACTTATTAAGCCTCTCTCTCCTCTATATCAAGACTCTCTCTCCTCTATATCAAGACTCTCTCTCCTCTATATCAAGACAAACAGCCTCATCTTGCATAGTGATGCTGCTGGCAACACTTTGCATGACACTGAGGAAGTTTATATCCACTCTTATAAACTGTCACAAAGTGCGTCAGTGAGTCAAAATAATGCGTATGGCAGCCCGGCGATACTAATTTTTAAACATATCTAAATACTAACTTGAAACAGTTTTGAGAAAATATACAATACTGCAAAGACTCGCTATTGTAGGTTATTTTCTAATTGGTTTTCTCAACAACAAAAAAGAGTAACATTAAAAAAAGAGTCGTCTCTTGACTCTTACAGCTTTCCAGAACAAATATATCCCCTTTAACGCCGGTGGTGTTAGTATACTTAAACCTTTGGCACATTTTCCTATTTACATATACCCAATTCAGCACAAATCTGTGCTTGTAAAAGAATTGTAAATTTGGTCCAAACGGCTTCAATTCGTTATTTATTGGTATTTTCCCCACCATATCACTCGGGGAATAATGAATCAAGAGTCACAGAGTGTCATTTTCCTGAGTGATCAAGCAGAACCCTAGCTGCTGAGCTATCGTGCACGATAGCACAACTTAGCTTTATGACTTTTAGCCTGTTGAGAAGGACTGGGCAGGGACGACAATTGGTTGTTTCTGATCGGTGGGATTGAAGTTTATGTACTAAAGTAAGATCATTAAGGCTGCATGAAATTGTTCCCCACAAAAGAAGATTACTATACTTTAATCCCCAAAATAGGGATTAAAGTAAACTCTCAGTGTATATACACTGAGGGACCTACATTTTTCAGTATATATACACTGACAGACCTACATCTCTCAGTGTATATATGTCAGTACTTCACATTTTAAATGGCTATAATTAATGTCGGTTCACCTATTTATAAATCTATTTCTAATTTGCTTAATTCAATCCCGAAATATTAAGTATCACCAAAGTTAATCTATCACAAAGAGTTTAAGTTACACGGAGTTGGTTCAATGTTCTCCCGTATTTCCTTCTTCGATCGTCCCATCTTTCCCATCTATCAGCTACACACACTTTCAACGAAAGAAATGTAACTCCGCACCATGTCTTTACGTTATGTGGCCGCAACTTCACGCAGACTGGAGTCGTGGGTAGTAACAGTTGACGTTAACTCCACGACTGCGGCTTCTGGATGACCTGGTGACCAGCCATCTCTCTGGCAAGCCAAGATGCAGTGCCGTTAAGAGACAGTACCTACTACAGAGAGTCCACTACTAACTAGCCAATCTGCTCAAGGCGGTAAGTAGCTCAACCCTTCCACTCGTCCGTCGGAAACTGGCACATCACCCTAAGCGCTGGGAGGCTGTGGTAGAGGGGGAGGAGGAGCCGCCTCATCAACATCAACAACTCCACCTCCTCGTGCGTCTCGTCCAGCGCTTCTTCATCAACATAACATTAGTTTATTCATCTTCCCACCACCGCTATCTCGTCTCTAATCAACACCAGGATTCATCATAACTGCTTTCTGAAGGGCAGGAAATTCTTCAGCTTTACTTAACTCTACCGGTCGATTTACAGACAAGGGCATCATGTGATTTCTGTATTTATATAATCGTTCACTACTTATCCATCAACTAAAGACGAAACAAGACATTTCAGTTGGTTATGGACTAGTATCAAATCGATATTAATTTGCTGAGTTTTCCAACTTCAGTATTGTGGCTTGTATAACCAGTGGAAGACATCAGCGTCCGTAGTTTTATTTTTCACTTGAATTACTCCACTGTCTAAGTACTTGACACAGTTCCACCTCGTCATAAACCGTTCCAAACTCGTAGTTTCAGTGTAGTAAATGGAAAAATCGATTTATTTGATGATCAGCAGGACCTTCGCATTAATTTCTAGTTTATCCGTGTTGCAATAACTCTAGATGGCAGCCCACACGGAAGGGCAGTCCACACGGAAGGGCAGCCCACATGGAAGGTAAGCCCATCACTCAGCGCAGTCTCCCAGACAACTGAGAAAGCGTCGCTCATACAACAGCAACATGGAAGTACTTCGACCTGCCCCGGGGGGTTCTGGCGCGCCGCGACCCTACTACAATATTGCTGGTTCTGATGCTATCCTTTAAACTTTTTCCTCTCTTAAAACCATGCGCTCGCTCCACCTCTACTGAATAAAGGTGACCACTCAGAACGTTCCGTCATCTCACTGCTCTCACTTCTGCTATTTCGAAAACTATTGAATGTTGTCTTAATGAAAAGTTTCTTAAGAACCTTGAACACTGATCATTAGAACGGTCTCGAAGTGAGAATGGAATGTTCTTATTATGGTCTCTGAACTCGGTCATCTGTTCACCCTCTCTGTCACAGTACGGCGACTCCTCGTCACAGGTTAGGTTAGGTAAGATTCGTAAGGAAACAGGACAAATGGTTCCTGGAGCTTTTGTCATTTGACCGAGGCCTTCCACTGGCTTACCGACCCTCTTTAAAAAATATAATTATCCCCTCGTCATAGCTCTCGATATTTACAAATTATTTCAGAGGCCATGACATCAATTTTTACTCATTAACGACCTTCCGTGCTATCCACTCCTATGCTGATGAATTTGATTTCATCATCATATCTGAGTCTCCAGGTTTCAGCTGCAGCTCTCATAAAGAAGGTTCTTGGAGGTTCAGTCCTCTTATATCTAGTCTTATTTCCACTTTGGTACGCGCCACTTGCAATTCTGTCAAGTACAGTCATATTAAAACATTTTTGTGTGTTATGTTAAAGCAAATTTTAATCACTTGCCATCTTTACGTCGAAAATTATTTTGAACCACAATCCTGGATCAATATATTGACAGGACATACTAATTACTCCGGCTCCTCCCTTGCTTCACAGAAGCGGCGACAAAAGGGCAGTTAGTGGGTGAACTTCACTTCCCAAGATTCCGTCAGCCCCTCTCACCCCCAAATATAAAAAATAAATAAATAAAACGCCTTTTCAAGACAAGTTCCCTGGCCTTTTTTCCTACTATGTTGCCACACCTAAGCGCCCTCCTATATATAACTTCTGGAGACGCTGTTGCTGCCTCATGTAGAGTTTTTATCAAAACAATACCTTCAGGAATATTTTCCTCAGGACGGATTTCTTCAGACAGTTTTCTTTAAACGATAGCTAATGTTTTCTTTTTTCTTTTGTGGCTGATGAAACTGCTAGACATTAGTAAGCAACTATGGCTTTCCTGTGCACTCTTCTAGAAAGAAAAAGTATTGACAGTGAGAGTGGAAGGAGGTCGTGAGTGTGTCTGCACGCGAGCTGTGAGGAAGTGTCACAGACACCACGATCCCCTGATGGTATCATGATCAGAACATATTTAATGACTATCAGGACGCTCCTGATGAAGATCAGGAAGCACTTGATAAGATCACGACGCCCTTGATGAACATTACGACGTCCTTGATGAACATTACGATGCGCCTGTTGAAGATGGGGCTGTCCTTTCTAATGTTATGCTAATAACAATGTCCTCAGCCGAAAATTTAATAAAGTGAAGATCCATGTGATAGTGTGATGACTGTCTTTGATGATGATGATAATGATGTGAAGAGGAGAACGCCAAGTGTGCAATAAGTTGCGCGTCTTAACTACAGTAAATGTTGCTACCTGTGCAAGAGTAGATAAGACTCTGTCGCCCTCACCTTAACACTCAGTGATGATTCATAGTAACATTACCCACTCACCACCACCCTCACTCACCACCACCCTCACTCACCACCACCCTCACTCACCGCCACCCTCACACACCACCACCCTCACTCACCACCACCCTCACTCACCGCCACCCTCACACACCACCCACCCCTCATCGACCACACACCACCCTCACACACCACCACACCATCACCACCCTCAACTCACCACCCTCACACACCACCACCCTCACACACCACCACCCTCACACACCACCACCCCTCACATACCCACCCCCCACACCCCACACCCCTACACACCACATACCACCCGCCACCTCCTACCTCATCCACCCCTAACACACACCATAACCTGCGCCACCCACACATACGCCATCTCCAGACCCGACCCACACACGCCACCTACCCCACCTCCACACACTCCACCTACCCCACCCCCACACACGCCATCTACTACCCCTTGACACCTCATCGCACCTACCGCTACTCTGGCTGTCTTCCTGTCTGACTGCCTGGGTGTCTACCAGACTGCCTGCCTGTATGTCTGACTGTCTACCTGACTGTCTGCCTGACTGCTAGCTTGACTCTTTATTTACATTGGCATGTCTGTCTGTTATTTACTTCTACAACTGTCTGTTAATTTATCCAACTAGTCTGTCAAGTTACCTGTCTGGCTGTTTCTCTATGTAGTTGCTTGTGTCTCTAGCTGTATAATTTGTTTGTCTTTCTGTATGGCTAACTATTTTTGTCTGTCTACTAACGTGCCTGTCTGCCTGTCTTGTCTAATTTATTTTTTGGATCCCTTCCAAACTATGTCTGTATGCTTTCCACTTCTCTGTCTGTATGTCTGTGTCTGTCTGTGTTTGCCTGCCTGACTATTGAGGTCGATATCTTTTTACCATTGTTGGTGAATCACAAGTGATGAGTCATTGGAAAGACTGATTGTAGGTCATTAATGGTGAGTCATGAGTGATGAATCACTGGTAAGATTGACTGTAGGTCACTAATGGTGAGTCACGAGTGATGAGTCACTGGTAAGACTGACTGTCGGTCACTAGTGGTGAGTCACAAGTGGTGAGTCACTGGTAAAATTGACTGTAGGTCACTAATGGTGAGTCACGAGTGATGAGTCAATGGAAAGACTGACTGTAGGTCACTAGTGGTGAGTCACGAGTGATGAGTCATTGGAAAGACTGACTGTAGGTCACTAATTGTGAGTCACGAGTGATGAGCCATTGGAAAGACTGACTGTAGGTCACTAGTGGTGAGTCACGAGTGATGAGTCACCGGTAAGACTGACTGTAGGTCACTAGTGGTGAGTCACGAGTGATGAGTCACTGGTAAGACTGACTGTAGGTCACTAGTGGTGAATCACGAGTGATGAGTCATTGGAAAGACTGACTGTAGGTCACTAATGGTGAGTCACGAGTGATGAGTCATTGGAAAGACTGACTGTAGGTCACTAATTGTGAGTCACGAGTGATGAGTCATTGGAAAGACTGACTGTAGGCCACTAGTGGTGAGTCACGAGTGATGAGTCACTGGTAAGACTGACTGTAGGTCACTAGTGGTGAGTCACGAGTGGTGAGTCATTGGAAAGTTTGATAGTAGACCATTAGTGGTGAGTCATGAGTGATGAGTCACTGGGAAGGTCACTAGTGGTGAGTCACAGTCCATAACTCATTGACTTCTGGCGATATCCCCTTTCAAAATAGGTTCCTTGATGCTGGTGAAGGGCTCTTGATCTGAGGAAGTGGAGCTATCCTCCCCTTCCTCAGAGTGAACCTACTTACATCCCATTAACCAGGAGCTGCATGACCCCTTAAGTGTTTAACGCTTTCCGATGAATATACTAAAAATTAAGTTATATTCCAGTGTATACCAGGTATCCCTGAAGGTCATACAATTAAATCCAGTTATATCCCAGCGTATATTAGGTATCCCTGAAGAGATATCTTGAAATCCAGATATACCCTTGGGTATATTTGGTACAGCTAAAGGTGATACCTTTAAGACCAGTTATATCCCGGTGTATATTAGGTATCCCTGAAGTTATGCAATTAAGGGATTGCCTGATTTTCCCTCTTAATTTTCGTATATAACTTGAGAACTCCTAGCCCGATCGGCTTCAAATTTTTATCGCTGGAGTATAGCAACTAGACGAACGTTCATGCAACGCTCGGCATACGCAGGTATCTTCTCATAAATTTTATGTACATCATTCCTACAATAACTCTAGAAAGCCTCTCCAGACCGGCTTCAAACTTTCTGAACTGAGGTATTCCTGCTTGGAAGAATGTTGGGATTATTACTGGAGTGTTTAAGTGGGTATAGGAGGGGATGATGTGGGAGGGAAGAGGAACGATTGGTGGAATGATGAGGTGAAGAGGGGTAGTAATAGTAGTAAGAGAGAGAAAAGGTTAGCAAAAATAGGTTAGATAAATACATGAGTGGGTGTGGGTGGGTGTGAGTTGGACCTGACAAGCTTGTGCTGCTGGGTCTGGTGCCGTGCTCCTTTCTTGAGCGGAGGTGACTAGACTGGGTGGGTCATTGGACTAATCCGGGGGGGGGGGACATGGACCTGCTCTGCATGGGTCAGTAGGCATGTTGCAGTGTTCCTTCTTTCTTATGTTCTTATGTTCTTATATGAGAGGATTTTACAATGCGGAAGTGATATATGGAGGGTGAAGAAAACGGAGAGTAAGAGAGAGATGAAAGATTGATGAGGGAGTGTAAAGGGAGAATCAGTAAGAGAGTGGGTGAGGTGTTATAAAAAATGCTGAAAGAAAAAGCTTTGGAGTGAGATCAATAAGTTGAGAAAGTTTAAGGAATAACTGGATTTAACAGTGAAAAATGATAGAGGAGAGTTACCAGACGGGAAGATGGAGGTGTTGGGAAGAAACTGTGAATGTTTTAAGGAATTGTTGATGAAATGTTGATGAAGAAACGGAGGCAGTGATTTCATGTATTGGGCAGGGAGATTTAACATCTTGTAGGAGTGAGGAAAATCTAATTGTGAGTGTGGGGGAGGTGCGTTAGGCAGTGGGTGCGTGAGGCAGTAGGTCGAATGAAAACGGGTAAAACAGCTGGGACAGATGGGATCAAGACAGAAATGTTAAGAGCAGGAGGGAATATAGTCTTGAAGTGGTTGGCGCGTCTGTTCAATATATGTATGAAAATAGGAAGACATCCATGGATTGGCGGAGAGCATACACAGCTCCTTTGTATAAGGGATAAAGGGGATAAACAGATTATAGGAATTGTAGGGAAAATATTTTGCGTATTTTACTTAGTTATTATTGAAAGATTTAAGCGTAAGACAGAGAGTAGAATGTCAGATGAACAAAGAGGTTTTAAGAAGGGTAGATGTGTAGACCAAGTGTTTACATTGAGATATATAAGTGGACAATTCTTAGGGTGAGACAACAAATATTTTTCTGAATTTACGGACTTAGAAAAAGCATGTGAAGGGTGGACAGAGGAGCAATGTGGCAGACGCTGCAGAAGTATGTGATAGATTGTAGGTTATTAAAAGCAGTTAAGGTTTTTCATGCACTTAGCGAGAGTCAGGTCAGTTAGCGAGAGTCAGGTCAGGTTAGGAAAGAGTCGTATTATTTTCCAGAGAAAGTAGACCTTAGATCGGGATGCGTGACGTCACCATGGTTGTTTTAATATATTTATAGATAGAATTGTAGTAGACGTGAAGGCTGGGACGTTGGGGCGAGGTGTGGGATTAATATACAGTGAATCTAATTTGAGGTGGGAGTTGTCACATTTGCTTTTTGCTGATGACATAGTTATTTTGGGACATTCTGAAGAGAAGCTGCAAATGTTGGCAGACGAATTTGGGAGGATATGCAAAAGGAAATTAAAAGTGAACATAGGAAAGAGCAATACGACGAGAATAACAATTAATCTAAATCAAAGATTGAATATATATACATATATATATATATATATATATATATATATATATATATATATATATATATATATATATATATATATATATATATATATATATATATACATAACATGATTACAGCAGCTGATTAGTCATTAGTGAAGACGTCACGTGTATACATGCGCCTGATTGGTCACTAGTTATGACCGTCATCTGTGTACATTCGTCTGATTGGTCACGAGTTATGACCTCATGAGTTTACATTCAACTCGTTGGGCCATCAATAAAAGCAGTGTATACTTACAGTTGATTGGTCACGGTGTCATCCCGTCATTTAATGTTAACACTGAAATGGGGCATCGTGAAAGGTAATTGGTTGCTGATTATACTGACGGTGAGTTATTGGTGAGTCAGAGGCGATAGGTAAGTCAGTAGTGGCGAGTCAACAGTAAAGTCAGAAGTGGTGAGTTACAGTTGAGTCACTGGTGGTATAGGTCAGAAGCCTTGGTGAGTCACTGGTAGTATAGGTCAGTAGAAGTGGTGAGTCACTGGTTGTATAGGTCTGTAGTAGTGGTGAGTCATTGGTTGTATAGGTCAGTAGCAGTGGTGAGTACTGGTAGTATAGGTCACTGCCCCACCCGGGGTCTGATCCCACACTAAGGAAAACTAGAGAAGATCCTATCCCCTGGATTAAGAACTCTGCACCTCATCAAGGGATCAGGATGTGTTAATACTAAATCATTCGTTGTATGCACGAAGATAGATATGTATTCCTCGGTGTATAGACAGAGAAATGGCTCTCGGTATGTATACACAGTGACGTATGTACTCACCTAATTGCACAATGTGTATCGTTCGGTGAGTGTATGCAGAGAGCTATGTATCGCTCGGTGTATATACATATACACAGAGGTGTTAGTCTCTCAGTGTATATTATATATACAATAAGATCACAGTAAACACGTGACATCAGTGATGTCACAGTATCAAAAAACACTGAGAAATATAGTGAAATTCCATGTGTTTTTGAGATAATGTGAGAAATCACGAAAATGCTTGGAATTTCACTATTTTTTCAGAGTGGTTGTTTTACACACACACACACACAGATACATTCATACATGCATACATATATAATATATATATAATATATATATATATATATATATATATAATATATATATAAATATATATATATATATATATATATATATACAATGAAATACACACACACACACACATACATTCATACACATACATACATATATATATATATATATATATATATATATATATATATATATTATATATAATATATATATATATATTATATATATATATATATATATATATATATATATGTGTATGTATATATGTATGTATGTATGTATATGTATAAATGTATGTTTGTGTGTGTGCGTGTGTATCACATTGTATATACAGCGGGTAGCAGAGACTGCACTAAGGGGCTATCCCATGACCATCCCAAAGGATTGCATGTACACATTCTCTCCATATGGAAGCTAGGTAAAACCTCTGCACATAAATTTGATAATCTCAGCTGTTTAATCCTTCTCGTTTTACATATCTGCCACTTTTAATGTACTGGTCCATTAGATGACTCTTTTCTCTTTTATATTTTATCTATAAATGCTTCTCGTTTTATCCAAGGGTTGTTTAAAGTCTTTTAAGATATTTTTATTAAATGTAAATTCTCCGCTGGGTAAGTAAGCTGTTGGGGCACCTTTTACACCCCTAAATAACGTCGTATTGGTAACTAGTGTCATCTTTCTCAGTCACGTCTACTTCACGATGATCCCATATCAAGTTACCCCAATCAACACTAGTCATATTACCCGCCCCCCCCCCAGTCAATACTATTCATATTACCCCAGTCAACACTAGTCATGTTACCTCAGTCAACACTAGTCATATTACCCCAGTCAACACTAGTCATGTTACCTCCCAGTTAACACTACTAGTCATGTTACCCATTAGACAACACTAGTCATGTTACCCAATAGTCAACACTAGTCATGTTACCCCAGTCAACACTAGTTATGTTACCCCCAAGTCAACACTAGTCATGTTATCTCAGTCAACACTAGTCATATTACCCCAGTCAACAATAGTCATATTACAACAGGCAACACTAGTCATGTTACCTCCCAGTTAACACTACTAGTCATGTTGCCCATTAGACAACACTAGTCATGTTACCCAATAGTCAACACTAGTCATGTTACCCCAGTCAACACTAGTTATGTTACCCCCAAATCAACACTAGTCATGTTATCTCAGTCAACACTAGTCATATTACCCCAGTCAACAATAGTCATATTACAACAGGCAACACTAGTCATGTTTACCCCCAGTCAACACTACTCATGTTACCCAAGAGTCAACACTAGTCATGTTATCCCCCAGTCAACATTAGTCATGTTACCCCAGTCAACACTACTCATGTTACCCCAGTCAACACTAGTCATGTTATCCCCCAGTCAACATTAGTCATGTTACTCCAGTCAACACTAGTCATGCTACCCTCCAGTCAGCACTAGTCATGTTACCCAAGAGTCAACACTAGTCATGTTACCCCCAGTCAACACTAGTCATGTTACCCCAGTCAACACCAGTCATGTTACCCCCCAGTCAACACTACTCATGTTACCCAAGAGTCAACACTAGTCATGTTACCCCAGTCAACACTACCCATGTTAGGTCTCTCTACCCCATATACCTGGAGTTTACCTGGAGAGAGTTCCGGGGGTCAACGCCCCTCGGCCCGGTCTGTGACCAGGCCTCCTGGTGGATCAGAGCCTGATCAACCAGGCTGTTACTGCTGGCTGCACGCAAACCAACGTACGAGCCACAGCCCGGCTGGTCAGGAACCGACTTTAGGTGCTTGTCCAGTGCCAGCTTGAAGACTGCCAGAGGTCTGTTGGTAATCCCCTTTATGTATGCTGGGAGGCAGTTGAACAGTCTCGGGCCCCTGACACTTATTGTATGGTCTCTTAACGTGCTAGTGACACCCCTGCTTTTCATTGGGGGATGTTGCATCGTCTGCCAAGTCTTTTGCTTTCGTAGTGAGTGATTTTCGTGTGCAAGTTCAGTACTAGTCCCTCTAGGATTTTCCAGGTGTATATAATCATGTATCTCTCCCGCCTGCGTTCCAGGGAATACAGGTTTAGGAACCTCAAGCGCTCCCAGTAATTGAGGTGTTTTATCTCCGTTATGCGCGCCGTGAAGGTTCTCTGTACATTTTCTAGGTCAGCAATTTCACCTGCCTTGAAAGGTGCTGTTAGTGTGCAGCAATATTCCAGCCTAGATAGAACAAGTGACCTGAAGAGTGTCATCATGGGCTTGGCCTCCCTAGTTTGAAGGTTCTCATTATCCATCCTGTCATTTTTCTAGCAGATGCGATTGATACAATGTTATGGTCCTTGAAGGTGAGATCCTCCGACATGATCACTCCCAGGTCTTTGACGTTGGTGTTTCGCTCTATTTTGTGGCCAGAATTTGTTTTGTACTCTGATGAAGATTTAATTTCCTCGTGTTTACCATATCTGAGTAATTGAAATTTCTCATCGTTGAACTTCATATTGTTTTCTGCAGCCCACTGAAAGATTTGGTTGATGTCCGCCTGGAGCCTTGCAGTGTCTGCAATGGAAGACACTGTCATGCAGATTTGGGTGTAATCTGCAAAGGAAGACACGGTGCTGTGGCTGACATCCTTGTCTATGTCGGATATGAGGATGAGGAACAAGATGGGAGCGAGTACTGTGCCTTGTGGAACAGAGCTTTTTCACCGTAGCTGCCTCGGACTTTACTCTGTTGACGACTACTCTCTGTGTTCTGTTAGTGAGGAAATTATAGATCCATCGACCGACTTTTCCTGTTATTCCTTTAGCACGCATTTTGTGCGCTATTACGCCATGGTCACACTTGTCGAAGGCTTTTGCAAAGTCTGTATATATTACATCTGCATTCTTTTTGTCTTCTAGTGCATCTAGGACCTTGTCGTAGTGATCCAATAGTTGAGACAGACAGGAGCGATCTGTTTCTAAACCCATGTTGCCCCGGGTTGTGTAACTGATGGTTTCTAGATGGGTGGTGATCTTGCTTCTTAGGACCCTTTCAAAGATTTTTATGATATGGGATGTTAGTGCTATCGGTCCTGTAGTTCTTTGCTGTTGCTTTACTGCCCCCTTTGTGGAGTGGGGCTATGTCTGTTGTTTTTAGTAACTGTGGGACGACCCCCGTGTCCATGCTCCCTCTCCATAGGATGGAAAAGGCTCGTGATAGGGGCTTCTTGCAGTTCTTGATGAACACGGAGTTCCATGAGTCTGGCCCTGGGGCAGAGTGCATGGACATGTCATTTATCGCCTGTTCGAAGTCATTTGGCGTCAGGATAACATCGGATAGGCTTGTGTTAACCAATTCTGTGGCTCTCTCATAAAAAAATCATTTTGATCTTCGACTCTCAGTCTGGTTAGCGGCTTGCTAAAAACTGAGTCATACTGGGACTTGAGTAGCTCATTCATTTCCTTGCTGTCATCTGTGTAGGACCCATCTTGTTTAAGTAGGGGCCCAATACTGGACGTTGTTCTCGACTTTGATTTGGCATAGGAGAAGAAATACTTTGGGTTTCTTTCGATTTCATTTATGGCTTTTAGTTCTTCCCAGGATTCCTGACTCCTATAAGATTCCTTTAGCTTAAGTTCGATGCTTGCTATTTCTCTGACCAGTGTCTCCCTACGCATTTCGGATATATTGACCTCTTTTAGCCGCTCTGTTATTCTTTTCCGTCGCCTGTAAAGGGAGCGCCTGTCTCTTTCTATTTTACATCAACTCCTCCTTTTTCTTAGAGGAATAAGCCTTGTGCATACATCGAGTGCCACCAAGTTAATCTTTTTCTAGGCATAAGTTGGGTCTGTGTTGCTTAGTATATCTTCCCAGCTTATATCGTTAGGACTTAGTTTACTTGGTCCCACTTTATGTTTTTGTTATTGAAGTTGAATTTGGTGAATGCTCCCTCGTGACTAGTCTCTTTAAATGTTGGTCTGGGGCTCCGCGCATACATGTCTGAACCTCAATTATGTTGTGATCTGAGTATATTGTTTTTGATATGGTGACATTTCTTATCAGATCATCATTGTTAGTGAAGATGAGGTCTAGTGTATTCTCCAGTCTAGTAGGCTCTATTATTTGCTGGTTTTAAATTGAATTTTGTGCAGAGATTTAAAAGCTCGTGTGAGTGTGAGTTTTCATCAGAGCTGCCTCCTGGTGTTATTACTGCAACAATATTATTTGCTATATTCCTCCATTTTAGGTGCCTTAAGTTGAAATTCCCCAGGAGCAAGATGTTGGGTGCAGGAGCTGGAAGATTTTCCAGACAGTGGTCAACTTTTAACAGCTGTTCCTGGAATTGCTGGGATGTTGCATCCGGAGGCTTGTAGACTACCACAATGACTAGGTTTTGGTTCTCGACCTTTACTGCTAAAACTTCCACTACATCATTTGAGGCATTAAGCAGTTCTGTGCAAACAAGTGACTCTGCAATGTACAGGCCAACCCTCCCCCCCTTTTGCCTGTTCACTCTGTCACATCTGTATAGGTTGTAACCTGGGATCCATATTTCGTTGTCCAAGTGATCCTTTATGTGGGTCTCAGTGAAAGCCGCGAACATTGCCTTCGCCTCTGCAAGCTTGATTATTAATGCGGTATTTACGTGAATTTTTAACATTCAGCTATTTACGATCCTTTTTTCCCCATCTCTCCCTTGACCCTACCATGATTATTATGGAACCACTGACATGACAGAACCAGTTCAGAACCTTGACTGGTTCTGCTGCAGTTTGTTAAGAACAATAATCCTGAACTGCCTCCAACAAGTCTCTGGATGTTTAGTTAATATTTATGTTAATTTGGCTGAAATTGAAGTACCATAATAAATCATATATTTATAATTAATTGCCTTCTTAATTTCGTCCTGTAGAGGTTCACAACACTGGATGAAGTGGATTACAACACTGGATTACCTGGGGATTACCTGGAGAGTTCTGGGGGTTAACGCCCCCGCAGCCCGGTCTGCGACCAGGCCTCATGGTGGATCAGAGCCTGATCAACCAGGTTGTTACTGCTGGCTGCACGCAAACCAACGTACGAGCCACAGCCCGGCTGGTCAGGAACCGACTTTAGGTGCTTGTCCAGTGCCAGCTTGAAGACTGCCAGGGGTCTATTGGTAATCCCCCTTATGTATGCTGGGAGGCAGTTGAACAGTCTCGGGCCCCTGACACTTATTGTATGGTCTCTTAACGTGCTAGTGACACCCCTGCTTTTCATTGGGGGATGTTGCATCGTCTGCCGAGTCTTTTGTTTTCGTTGTGAGTGATTTTCGTGTGCAAGTTCGGTACTAATCCCTCTAGGATTTTCCAGGTGTATATAATCATGTATCTCTCCCGCCTGCGTTCCAGGGAATACAGGTTTAGGAACCTCAAGCGCTCCCAGTAATTGAGGTGTTTTATCTCCGTTATGCGCGCCGTGAAGGTTCTCTCTACGTTTTCTAGGTCAGCAATTTCACCTGCCTTGAAAGGTGCTGTTAGTGTGCAGCAATATTCCAGCCTAGATAAAATGGATGACAACACTGGATAAAGTGGATGACAACACTGGATAAAGTGGATTGCAACACTGGATAAAGTGGATGACACACTGGATAAAGTGGATGACAACACTGGATAAAATGGATGACAACACTGGATAAAGTGGATGACAACACTGGATAAAGTGGATGACAACACTGGATAAAGTGGATGACAACACTGGATAAAGTGGATGACAACACTGGATAAAGTGGATTACAACACTAGGTAAAGTGAATTACAACACTGGATAAAGTGAATTACAACACTGGATAAAGTGAATTACAACACTGAAAAAGTGGATTACAACACTGAAAAAAGGTGAATTACAACACTGAAAAAGTAGATTACAACACGGAAAAATGGATTACAACACTGGATAAAGTGGATTACAACACTGGGTGAAGTGAATTACAACACTGAAAAAGTGGATTACAACACTGAAAAAGTGGATTACAACACTGAAAAAAATGGATTACAACACTGGATAAAGTGGATTACAACACTGAAAAAAGTGAATTACAACACTGAAAAAGTGGATTACAACATTGAAAAAAATGAATTACAACACTGGATAAAGTGGATTACAACACTGCATAAAGTGGATTACAACACTGGGTAAAGTGAATTACAACACTGGAAAAAGTGGATTACAACACTGAAAAAGTGGATTACAACACTGAAAAAGGTGAATTACAACACTGAAAAGTGTATTACAACACTGGATAAAGTGGATTACAACACTGGATAAAGTGGATGACAACACTGGATAAAGTGGATTACAACACTGGATAAAGTGGATTACAACACTGGATAAAGTGGATTACAACACTGGATAAGTTCACAATACTAAAATGGTGTATTACAATGCTAGATAAAGTGAATTCCTAACATGGCTGACTACACTAAATAAAGTGGCTAATAAGAGTAAATAAAGTGAATGGCAGAACTAAATAACGCTGCTGGCAACGCTTAATAAAATGTCTGGTAACACTAAATAAAGTAACTGGTGACACTAAATAAAGTAACTGGTGACACTAAATAAAGTGTCTGGTAACACTAAATAAAGTAACTGGTGACACTAAATAAAGTAACTGGTGACACTAAATAAAGTAACTGGTGACACTAAATAAAATGTCTTGTAACACTAAATAAAGTAACTGGTGACACTAGATAAAGTAATTGGTGACACTAAATAAAGTAACTGGTGACACTAAATAAAGTGTCTGGTAACACTAAAGTGACAGGTGACACTAAACAAAGTGTCTGGTAACACTAAATAAAGTGTCTGGTAATACTAAATAAAGTGTCTGGCAACACTAAAGTGACTGGTGACACTAAATAAAGCGTCTGGTAACACTAAATAAAGTGTCTGGTAACACTAAATAAAGTGTCTGGTAACACTAAAGTGACTGGTGACACTAAATAAAGTGTCTGGCAACACTAAAGTGACTGGTGACACTAAATAAAGTGTCTGGTAACACTAAATAAAGTGTCTGGTAAACATAAATAAAGTGTCTGGTAACACTAAAGTGACTGGTAACACTAAATAAAGTAACTGGTGACACTAAATAAAGTAACTGGTGACACTAAATAAAGTGTCTGGTAATACTAAAGTGACAGGTGACACTAAATAAAGTGTCTGGCAACACTAAAGTGACTGGTGACACTAAATAAAGTGTCTGGCAACACTAAAGTGACTGGTGACACTAAATAAAGCGTCTGGTAACACTAAATAAAGCGTCTGGTATCACTAAATAAAGCGTCTGGTAACACTAAATAAAGTGTCTGGTAATACTAAATAAAGTAACTGGTGACACTAAGTAAAGTGTCTGGTAACACTAAATAAAGTAACTGGTGACACTAAGTAAAGTGCTGGTAACACTAAATAAAGTGACTGGTAACACTAAATAAAGTGTCTGGCAACACTAAAGTGACTGGTGACACTAAAGTGACTGGTGACACTAAATAAAGTGTCGGGTAACACTAAATAAAGTAACTGGTGACACTAAGTAAAGTGTCTGGTAACACTAAATAAAGTGACTGGTAACACTAAATAAAGTGTCTGGCAACACTAAAGTGACTGGTGACACTAAATAAAGTGTCTGGCAACACTAAAGTGACTGGTGACACTAAATAAAGTGTCTCGCAAATACTAAATAAAGTGTCTGGTAACACTAAATAAAGTGTCTGGTAACACTATATAAAGTGTCTGGTAATACTAAATAAAGTGTCTGGTAACACTAAATAAAGTGTCTGGTAACACTAAATTAAGTGTCTGGTAATACTAAATAAAGTGTCTGGCAACACTAAAGTGACTGTTGACACTAAATAAAGAGTCTGGTAACACTAAATAAAGTGTCTGGTAACACTAAATAAAGTGACTGGTAACACTAAATAAAGTGACTGGTAACACTAAATAAAGTGTCTGGTAACACTAAATAAAGTGACTGGTAACACTAAATAAAGTGTCTGGTAACACTAAATAAAGTGACTGGTAACACTAAATAAAGTGTCTGGTAACACTAAATAAAGTGTCTGGTAACACTAAATAAAGTGTCTGGTAACACTAAATAAAGTGTCTGGTAACACTAAATAAAGTGACTGGTGACACTAAATAAAGTGTCTGGTAACACTAAATAAAGTGTCTGGTAACACTAAAGTGACTGGTGACACTAAATAAAGTGTCTGGTAACACTAAATAAAGTGTCTGGTAACACTAAAGTGACTTGTGACACTAAATAAAGTGTCTGGTGACACTAAAGTGACTGGTGACACTAAATAAAGTGTCTGGTAACACTAAAGTGACTGGTGACACTAAATAAAGTGTCTGGTGACACTAAAGTGACTGGTAACACTAAATAAAGTGTCTGGTAACACTAAAGTGACTGGTGACACTAAATAAAGTGTCTGGTGACACTAAATAAAGTTGACTGGTGACACTAAAGTGACTGGTGACACTAAATAAAGTGTCTGGTAACACTAAAGTGACATGGTGACACTAAATAAAGTGTCTGGTAACACTAAATAAAGTGTCTGGTAACACTAAATAAAGTGACTGGTGACACTAATTAAAGTGTCTGGTAACACTAAATAAAGTGTCTGGTAACACTAAAGTGACTGGTGACACTAAATAAAGTGTCTGGTAACACTAAATAAAGTGTCTGGTAACACTAAAGTGACTGGTGACACTAAATAAAGTGACTGGTGACACTAAATAAAGTGACTGGTGACACTAAATAAAGTGACTGGTGACACTAAATAAAGTGTCTGTAACACTAAAGTGACTGGTGACACTAAATAAAGTGTCTGGTAACACTAATAAAGTAACTGTGACACTAAATAAAGTGTCTGGTAACACTAAATAAAGTGACTGGTGACACTAAATAAAGTGTCTGGTAACACTAAATAAAGTAACTGGTGACACTAAATAAAGTGTCTGGTAACACTAAATAAAGTGACTGGTGACACTAAATAAAGTGTCTGGTAACATTAAAGTGACTGGTGACACTAAATAAAGTGTCTGGTAACACTAAAGTGACAGGTGACACTAAACAAAGTGTCTGGTAACACTAAATAAAGTGTCTGGTAATACTAAATAAAGTGTCTGGCAACACTAAAGTGACTGGTGACACTAAATAAAGCGTCTGGTAACACTAAATAAAGTGTCTGGTAACACTAAATAAAGTGTCTGGTAACACTAAAGTGACTGGTGACACTAAATAAAGTGTCTGGCAACACTAAAGTGACTGGTGACACTAAATAAAGTGTCTGGTAACACTAAATAAAGTGTCTGGTAACACTAAATAAAGTGTCTGGTAACACTAAAGTGACTGGTAACACTAAATAAAGTAACTGGTGACACTAAATAAAGTAACTGGTGACACTAAATAAAGTGACTGGTAACACTAAAGTGACTGGTGACACTAAATAAAGTAACTGGTGACACTAAATAAAGTGACTGGTAATACTAAAGTGACAGGTGACACTAAATAAAGTGTCTGGCAACACTAAAGTGACTGGTGACACTAAATAAAGTGTCTGGCAACACTAAAGTGACTGGTGACACTAAATAAAGCGTCTGGTAACACTAAATAAAGCGTCTGGTATCACTAAATAAAGCGTCTGGTAACACTAAATAAAGTGTCTGGTAATACTAAATAAAGTAACTGGTGACACTAAGTAAAGTGTCTGGTAACACTAAATAAAGTAACTGGTGACACTAAGTAAAGTGTCTGGTAACACTAAATAAAGTGACTGGTAACACTAAATAAAGTGTCTGGCAACACTAAAGTGACTGGTGACACTAAAGTGACTGGTGACACTAAATAAAGTGTCTGGTAACACTAAATAAAGTAACTGGTGACACTAAGTAAAGTGTCTGGTAACACTAAATAAAGTGACTGGTAACACTAAATAAAGTGTCTGGCAACACTAAAGTGACTGGTGACACTAAATAAAGTGTCTGGCAACACTAAAGTGACTGGTGACACTAAATAAAGTGTCTGGCAATACTAAATAAAGTGTCTGGTAACACTAAATAAAGTGTCTGGTAACACTATATAAAGTGTCTGGTAATACTAAATAAAGTGTCTGGTAACACTAAATAAAGTGTCTGGTAACACTAAATTAAGTGTCTGGTAATACTAAATAAAGTGTCTGGCAACACTAAAGTGACTGTTGACACTAAATAAAGAGTCTGGTAACACTAAATAAAGTGTCTGGTAACACTAAATAAAGTGACTGGTAACACTAAATAAAGTGACTGGTAACACTAAATAAAGTGTCTGGTAACACTAAATAAAGTGACTGGTAACACTAAATAAAGTGTCTGGTAACACTAAATAAGTGACTGGTAACACTAAATAAAGTGTCTGGTAACACTAAATAAAGTGTCTGGTAACACTAAATAAAGTGTCTGGTAACACTAAATAAAGTGTCTGGTAACACTAAATAAAGTGACTGGTGACACTAAATAAAGTGTCTGGTAACACTAAATAAAGTGTCTGGTAACACTAAAGTGACTGGTGACACTAAATAAAGTGTCTGGTAACACTAAATAAAGTGTCTGGTAACACTAAAGTGACTGGTGACACTAAATAAAGTGTCTGGTGACACTAAAGTGACTGGTGACACTAAATAAAGTGTCTGGTAACACTAAAGTGACTGGTGACACTAAATAAAGTGTCTGGTGACACTAAAGTGACTGGTAACACTAAATAAAGTGTCTGGTAACACTAAAGTGACTGGTGACACTAAATAAAGTGTCTGGTGACACTAAATAAAGTGACTGGTGACACTAAAGTGACTGGTGACACTAAATAAAGTGTCTGGTAACACTAAAGTGACTGGTGACACTAAATAAAGTGTCTGGTAACACTAAATAAAGTGTCTGGTAACACTAAATAAAGTGACTGGTGACACTAATTAAAGTGTCTGGTAACACTAAATAAAGTGTCTGGTAACACTAAAGTGACTGGTGACACTAAATAAAGTGTCTGGTAACACTAAATAAAGTGTCTGGTAACACTAAAGTGACTGGTGACACTAAATAAAGTGACTGGTGACACTAAATAAAGTGACTGGTGACACTAAATAAAGTGACTGGTGACACTAAATAAAGTGTCTGGTAACACTAAAGTGACTGGTGACACTAAATAAAGTGTCTGGTAACACTAAATAAAGTAACTGGTGACACTAAATAAAGTGTCTGGTAACACTAAATAAAGTGACTGGTGACACTAAATAAAGTGTCTGGTAACACTAAATAAAGTAACTGGTGACACTAAATAAAGTGTCTGGTAACACTAAATAAAGTGACTGGTGACACTAAATAAAGTGTCTGGTAACATTAAAGTGACTGGTGACACTAAATAAAGTGTCTGGTAACACTAAAGTGACTGGTGACACTAAATAAAGTGACTGGTGACACTAAATAAAGTGACTGGTGACACTAAATAAAGTGTCTGGTAGCACTAAAGTGACTGGTAACACTAAATAAAGTGACTGTTGACACTAAATAAAGTGTCTGGTAACACTAAAGTGACTGGTGACACTAAATAAAGTGACTGGTAACACTAAATAAAGTGTCTGGTAACACTAAAGTGACTGGTGACACTAAATAAAGTGTCTGGTAATACTAAATAAAGTGAGTGGTGACACTAAATAAAGTGACTGGTAACACTAAATAAAGTAACTGGTGACACTAAATAAAGTGTCTGGTAACACTAAAGTGTCTGGTAACACTAAATAAAGTGACTGGTAACACTAAAGTGACTGTTGACACTAAATAAAGTGTCTGGTAACACTAAATAAAGTGTCTGGTAACACTAAAGTGACTGGTGACACTAAATAAAGTGACTGGTAACACTAAATAAAGTAACTGGTGACACTAAATAAAGTGTCTGGTAACACTAAATAAAGTGACTGGTGACACTAAATAAAGTGACTGCTAACACTAAATAAAGTAACTGGTGACACTAAATAAAGTGTCTGGTAACACTAAATAAAGTGACTGGTGACACTAAATAAAGTGTCTGGTAACACTAAATAAAAGTGTCTGGTAATACTAAATAAAGTGTCTGGTAACACTAAATGAAGTGTCTTGTAACACTAAATAAAGTAACTGGTGACACTAAATAAAGTGTCTGGTAATACTAAATAAAGTGTCTGGTAACACTAAATAAAGTAACTGGTGACACTAAATAAAGTGTCTGGTAATACTAAATAAAGTGTCTGGTAACACTAAAGTGACTGGTGACACTAAATAAAGTGACTGGTAACAATAAGTAGAGTGGCTGGTAATACACACTCACACACCAGGAGCTGTGGCTCGACCCATGCAACCACAAACACATGAGTACACACACAGTGCATAAAGGCCCTTTTGAATCGTAGCTCCCATACAAGCAATACAAGACAGACATACACGGAGCCTGTATATCAATCATACAGACATACACCTCTGGACATATGGCGCTTAATACACCTTACACACACTATACCTCATCATCCACCTGACTAGTTATAGAATAATCAGTGCTGTAGTCTTAAAATACGTCTGTTTAGTCTTACTAACCACAAAATGTAGACTGTAGATGGGTAACTAGAGTCTGGAAGACAAGACAATAATTTATGGACGAAAATACAACATTAGAACCTTGCAACTTGTTAATAATGCTAAAGATAATCACCTGGAAAACACCCACTCTCCCCTCAGCATCCACTCTCCCCTCAGCATCCACTGTCACCTCAGCATCCACTGTCACCTCAGCATCCACTGTCACCTCAGCATCCACTGTCACCTCAGCATCCACTGTCACCTCAGCATCCACTGTCACCTCAGCATCCACTGTCCCCTCAGCATCCACTGTCCCCTCATCATCCACTGTCACCTCAGCATCCACTGTCACCTCAGCATCCACTGTCACCTCAGCATCCACTGTCCCCTCAGCATCCACTGTCACCTCAGCATCCACTGTCACCTCAGCATCCACTGTCACCTCAGCATCCACTGTCCCCTCATCATCCACTGTCACCTCAGCATCCACTGTCACCTCAGCATCCACTGTCACCTCAGCATCCACTGTCCCTCAGCATCCACTGTCACCTCAGCATCCACTGTCACCTCAGCATCCACTGTCACCTCAGCATCCACTGTCACCTCAGCATCCACTGTCACCTCAGCATCCACTGTCACCTCAGCATCCACTGTCACCTCAGCATCCACTCTTACCACAGCATCCACTCTCTCACCTCAGTATCCACTCTTTCACCTCAGCATCCACTCTCTCACTTCTGCATCCACGAGCACAGGATCCGAACTGTTTACACAATTCTACACATGACAATATTCACTGAACACTTACCCCCTTCCTTTCCAGCAGGTCTTCAATTTCTAGCGCCTTGTAGACCTGTTCTCTGTACTCCTCTGCCTGCTCCTTCTTTATCTTGGCGCGCTCGTAGTTTTCTGTGTCTATTGCATGTCTTTTCTCGATCTCGTACTTGCCCAGCCGTTCCCCGGCCGTGCGTAGTTGACTCACTGCCGCCGCCAGTTTATTGGCGTACTCGTAGCGCTTCTCTGGGCGGGGCGACGCGCAGAAAACGAACCATCGTAGAAAGTGGGAGTCGGTAAGAGAGAGAATGAGAGAAAACGGGCAGAATTTCTTTTTTTTTATGTGCGAAATCTTGACATATAGATGGTAGAGAAACATAAAATAATGAAGATGAAAGTAAATTAGTGAAATGTGCGTCGTTATTTCATTGTCCAATGCACACACACACGCACACACACACACACACACACACACACACACACACACACACACACACACACACACACACACACACACACACACACACACACACACACACACTAGCCTAACAAGTGTAAACATCATTTGAGGTCAAATTTTTGAGATAAGAAATTCAAGCGTGTCTTTTTTTATAACATCAGATGTGTATAAATCTCATTATTCTGGACTTTAGAGGAAGTGCTTGAGTGGAATATAAATTAGTAACTAGTGATATGGTCCTCAGACAAATAGAGAAACTAAAACCTAACAAATCCCCAGGCCCTGATGAACTGTTGGCAAGGGTGTTAAAGGAATGTAAAGAGGAACTTAGCATACCTTTGGCTAATCTTTTTAACATATCACTACAAACTGGCATAGTGCCTGATAAGTGGAAAATGGCAAATGTAATACCTCTTTACAAGGCAGGTGACAGGTCCTTAGCTTCGAACTATGGACCAATAAGCCTTACCTCCATAGTGGGAAAATTTATGGAATCAATAATTGCCGAAGCAATTCGTAGCCATCTCGAGAGGCATAAATTGATTAATGAATCTTAGCACGGTTTTACAAAGGGGCGTTCCTGTCTTACGAAATTACTTTCTTTACTAAGGTATTTGAGGAGGTAGATCATGGTACTGAATATGATATTGCGTATATGGGCTTCAGTAAGACTTTCGATAGAGTTCCACATCAGAGGCTATTGAGGAAACTTAAGGCACACGGAATAGGAGAATTTTTTTCTTGGGTTGATGCATAGTTAACAAATAGGCAGCAGAGAGTTTGCATAAATGGGGAGAAATCAGAATGAGGGGACGTCACAAGCTGTGTTCCACAGGGGTCAGTGTTGGGCCCCTTGTTGTTCACAGTCTACATAAGCGACATAGATGAGGAAATAAATAGCGACATATGCAAATTTGCTAATGACACCAAAATAGGCCATCCAATTCATTGTAATGATGACACTAGAGCACTCCAGGATGATTTGAATAGACTGGTGCAATGGTCGGAGAAGTGGCAGATGCAGTTTAATATAGACAAATGCAAAGTTCTAAATATTTGACAGGAAAATAACCATGCCATATATAAACTAAATAATGTAGATCTAAATATTACGGATTGCGAAAAGGATTTAGGAGTTCTGGTTAGCAGTAATCTAAAACCAAGACAACAGGGCATTAGTGTTCGCAATAAAGCTAACAGAATCCTTGGCTTCATATCAAGAAGTATAAATAACAGAAGTCCTCAGGTTGTTCTTCAACTCTATATATCTTTGGTTAGGCCTCATTTAGATTATGCTGCTCAGTTCTGGTCACCGTATTACAGAATGGATATAAATGCACTGGAAAACGTACAAAGGAGGATGACAAAGTTGATCCCATGTATCAGAAATCTTCCCTATGAGGATAGACTAGACTGAGGCCCTGAATCTGCACTCTCTAGAAAGGCATAGAAATAGGGGGGAATTAATAAAGGGGATGTAAATAGCATGCTAAAAATATCCAACATAGACAAGACTCGCAGCAATGGCTTTAAACTGGAAAAATTCCGATTCAGGAAGGATATAGGAAAGCACTGGTTTGGAAGTTATGGATGAGTGGAACAAACTCCCGAGTACCGTCATAGAAGCTAAGACGTTGTGTAGTTTTAAAAATAGGTTGGATAAATACATGAGTGAGTGTGAGTGGGTTTGAGTTGGAAATGACTAGCTTGTGCTACTAGGTCGGAGGCAGTGCTCCTCCCTTAAGTGACGTGTCTGACCTCACTAGGTCAAGACATTGGCTTAAGCCAGTGAGTGAATTGGACCTGCCTCGCATAGGCAGTAGGCCTGTTGCAGTGTTCCTTCTTTCTTATGTTCTTATGTTTTAGGTATTAAAGTATTCTTGACTGGTGGTGAACAATTACGCGCAGCCTTAATGACCTTCAGTCAAGTTGATAGGCTCTAAAGCCAATTAAACAAATTACTAGGCAATTCCGGGTGAGGAACCTAGACGGTTGTTTACCAGCTTAAAAAGAGACAGGTATAACATGTGTTACTGCTGCTATGTATCTATGTTCAGTAGTTGATGAATAAAACACATGTGCAGCACTTGGGATTCTTTATATTGCACATCTGTCTTATTCGTCAATACCTGTGCAACGTCGGTTAACTTCATTAAAGAAACGTTTCGCCCTCAGGGATCCTTATCAGTCCAGTATGGAAACAAAAAAGAGTGATGTGTATAGTAGCGCAGATGTCAGCTGTAGCGCAGGTTAGGTTAGGTTAGGTAAGGTTCGTCAGGAAACAGGACAAATGTTTCCTGACGCGGGTCTTAGTCAGATGATGACTCGCCTTTGGAGCTTTTGGTCATCTGACCGAGGCCTTCCGCTGGCTTACCGGTCCACCCCTTTAAAAATTATGGTCATTTATAACCAGTCTGTCTATATACCTTAATGTGTAGCGCAGGTGAGCTGCTATAAGCGGTGAGTGATGTCACCTGTTAACTGTGTTCTGATGGCCATAAATCAAGTTAGATAAAACTCTGGAGACAATGAAATCAACTGTGTTGCCATGACCAATAACCACAGACTCTAGGCAGCGACGTCTCCGCAGTCTCTCTTTCTTGATGTTAAGCTCAGCGTCATTCGACTTCATTAAGTGGTTGTGGCTGTTTATATAAACAATAAAAGCATTATTTACATAGCTATGATGCGCTGAATATATCTTCTTCACAATGCCTAAGAGGTTAAAAATCTGCCACCTGACACCGAGACGCAACGCGGTTAAGTGAGAAGTTTGAAGACAGATTTCCCTTCCGTGATGTGCTCCTACTTGGGTTTTTGCATTAAACTGTTCTTCAGGGTGTATCGTAAACCAATGAATAAAAGCGATTTAATATACTTTCACCCGAACCATAACAACAAGAGGTTGCGTTAGGTAAGTTTCGTCAGGAACTGGGACAAGTGTTTCCTGACGCCGGTATTAGTCATATGATGACCCGTAGCTGGAGCATGTGATCATTTGACCGAGGCCTTCCGCTAGCTTACCCGTCCACCCCTTTAAAAATTGATATACACTTAACAAGAGAAAACGAGGAGTTGTCAGTGGATTCAAGCTGAGGGTGAACAATGTCTGCAGCACTGAGTACCTGCAAGATATTTTTACAAGATTATGTCCCTGAAGTGGCTAGTTTATTGTGCACCCATAAATATCCTGTGGACGGTAGGGTGAGAGGATATTGCGGATCTCTTCTGTTCCATTAACCTAACTGTGCCTTTAGTTCCTTATAATTCTTCACCAGTTGAGATACAAATGGATGCTCGATGTTTGGAGAACTGGTTTTAACACCAAGATTTTCATCCATTACCAAACGGAGAATCCTGTCCAGAACGTGATGCTGACAATTGATAAATTAAAATTTGCTAATCCCTTTGTCTGAGAACATTCGTTGCTGTTTAACAACAACTGCATTCTTTTTCCCTGTGTTAACGTTAGGCTATACCTGTAAATATATTGTCAGACAAGCGGTGCTCACTGATACACTCCTCTGTGAAATATAATGAGAAAATGACAACAGGAGCAGACGCCAGTATATACAGTTGCCAATTAGTAATTTTCTGAGTTGCTACTTATGATTAGTAACGTAAATATATGATGATTAATATTGTTCGTTAATTTGAGTTGCCAATTAGTACTTTCACGACCCTCGAGAAACTGTAGCCAAACAGATTATGTGTTCGATGTTTCTAATCTTATATCATGTCTAAGACAACAATTTAAATTTTCTCTGACATACATCGCCACTCCACTACCCTTCCTGTTGCCCCTATCAGTGTGGAATAGTTTATAACCCTGTATATTGCATTCAGAAGGCATTTCTCTATCTTTCAGGTTGAACCAGGTCTCTGTTATACCAATAATATCTATATTATCTACACTTGCAAGTAATCTTAGCTCATCTATCTTATTTTTTAGACTCCTACTATTTGTATAGTAAACCTTAAGGGAGCTAGTCACTCTCTTCCCTTTATTGTCTCTCTTTGTTTGTTGATAAATGGATTTGCCTTTATTAGCAACTTTATTTTGAAAATTGTCTTTTAAACATATCCCTGAGGTATCCTGGTAATATCTACTGTTTTCAGCTCTAATGCTGCAGCCTGAGTGTTTCCCACAAACACCCATACCTCTATAATCTATCAGTTTAAAGTCCTACACAAGTCATCAATTACCCCCTCAATCGAATTGGATAATGTAACCACTCCAGCCCTAGAGAGATGAACTCCATCCCTTCCATACATATCACGTTTGCCATAGAAGTTGTCCCAGTTACCAATGAATGGGACTGCAAGTTACTTGCAGTACCTGTCCAGCCAGCAATTTATACTAATTGCCCTAGACATCCATTCATTGCCCACTCCCTTTCTAGGCAAGATGCTACATATGACTGGGATCCCTCCCTTAGACCTGACTACTTCTATGGCTGACTGTGTTTATCCAGCACCTCCTGTCTCCTGCCCTTCCCAGTATTATTACCCCCAGCACTAAGACAGATAATGGCTTGTTCCCATTACCTGACATAATATTATCCAACCTGCTATGTCACCAACACCACCTCCTGGGAGGCACACTCTCTGTCTGACCTTTCTATCTCTGTTAGGAAAAGCATGGTCCACATATCTTACCTGAGAATCTCCTACAATCAGAATATTCTTACCTTAATTAGCAGGGGGAATCAGTGGTACCTTCAACCTCACTAACCACTGAAGCACACTCGTCCTGGAGAACAGAGAATCGATTTCCTACCTTCACATCTTCTCTATTAACTCTCCTTTTCTTCCTTCTTCCTGAACTGTGAACCACTTGCCACTTAAAGTGGCTGCCACTCTCAGTGCTGGTGACCATTTCCTCCTTACCAGCTAAATTCATCTCGCACTCACTCCCAAACCCATCTATGCGAAGCTTCAGCCTCCTATTTTCCTCCTGAAGAAGTAGAACCTCCTTCTTCAACACTTGAACCTGAGATTCTAAAACACTACAACAAACCATGGTGCTTGGTAACAGCCACGCTAACTCCCAAGAGCTTAGGCAGGTATGACCACACGTGGGGAGGTGCATGTTACACCATGTGTAGAGTGTGGGGAGGTGCATACCACACTGTGTGTAGAGTGTGGGGAGGCACTGGCCAGAGAAATAAGAAATGTAGAACCTAAGCTTAAGGAATCATACAGGAGCCAAGAAACACAGGAAGAACTTAAAGCCATAAATGAAATTTAAAAAAAAAAAATTCGTACGCCGAATCCAGGTAAAAAACCCACATCCAGTATTGGACTCCTGCTTCAACAAGATGGGACTTACACAGATGACAGCAAATAAATGAGTGAGATACAGTGAGCCGTTAATCAGACTATGGGTCGACAATCTAAATAAATTTTTTATGACCGAGACTCAAAATTTGGTTAATTCAAGAATTTCTGATATAATCCTAATACCCCAAGACTTCGAAAAAGCAAAAAATGACATGCCCATTCACTCTTCCCCAGGCCCAGACTCGTGGAACTCCGTGGTCATCAAGAACTGCAAGAAACCCCTTTCACGTGCCTTAAATATTATATGGAGAGGGAGAATAGACACAAGAAGTCATCCCACAGTCACTAAAAGCAACAAATATAACAGCATTCCACAAGGATGGCAGTAAAGCAATTGCAGAGAATTACAGACTGATAGCACTAACGTCACACATCATAAAAATCTTTGAAAGGGTTCTAAGAAACAAGATCGCCAACCACTTGGATTCTCATCAGTTGCACAACCCAGGACAGCATAGGTTTAGAACAGGTCGTTAATGCCTCTCACAACTACTAAATCATTATGACATGGTCTTCGATGCTCTGGAGAACAATTAAAATGTAGTTGTAGTACACGCAATCTTTGCGAAAGACTTCGATAAGTGCGATCATGGTGCAATAACACACAAAATGCGTCATAAAGGAATAACAGGAAAAATTGGTAGATGGATCTATAACTTTCTAACAAACAGAGCTCAAAGATTAATAGTAAACAGAGTAAAGTCAGAGGCGGCTACAGTGAAAAGGTCTGTTGCACAAGGTACAGTGCTTGTTCCCCTTGTTTTTCTTCATCCTCATATCTGAGATATACATGTGCACTGTGTTCTCCTTTGCTGACAGTACCAAAATAAGTGAGAAGTGATGGATTTGAGAGGGACCTACCCTATAATTATTATATTTTTTCTGCTACTAGTGGACTGCGCCTCACCTTTGACAGTATATAAATCTCCATACTGTTGATTCAGCTTCACATTGTTCCAGACTATGGAGTCAAACTTTTCTCCAGGCTGAGGGACTGATCACCTCAAACCTACGTCTTCAAGGGTGATGGACTGATTACATCGTCTTTACATCTCTACTGCTTCTGCTGACTTCTCCGTACTCGACTGAAGAAGCCTACTGTGTAGACTGAACGTTTCGGAATAAAGATACCTAACTGTTACACATGTATCTTACTTACTATACTAGAATTTACATGACAATGTCATCCATCGATAACACCGCAAATTTCCAAGCAGACATTAACCAAGTCTTTAAATGGGCATCAGAAAATAATATGAAGTTCATTGAAGACAAATTTCAATTACTCCTCTATGGAAAACTCGAGGAAATAAAACCGAGATCGGACCGTAAAACAAATTCCAACCTCACAAAAGAGAGGAAAACTAATGTGAAGGACCTGGGAGCGGTAATGTCAGAGAATCTCACTTTCAAAGATCACTCCAATGTACCTAACACATCTGCTAGGAAAATGAGACGATGGATAATGAGAACCTTCAAAACTGCGGGTGTCAAGCCAATGATGATTCTCTTCAAATTGTTTGGTTTCTCTAGGCTGGAATATTACTGTACACTAACGACCTCTTTCCAGGCAGGCGAAACAGCAGACTTGGAGAATGTACAGAGAACATTCACTGCACGAATAAGTACAATAAAGCATCTAAATTACTGGGAACGATTGAAGTCCCTTGACCTGTACTCCCTGGAACGCAGGCGAGAAAGATACATGATAATACACACTTTGAAAATCATAGAGGGACTAGTCCCAAATCTGTTCATTGAAAGCACTGCTTAAGACAGGAGAAGACTCGACAGGCGGTGCAATATCCCAGAATGAAAAGCAGGGGCGCCACGAGAATGGTAAGAGACAACAAAATAAATTTTAGGGGCCCAAGACTGTTCAACTGCCGCCCAGCATTAATAAGGGGGATTCCCAATAGACCCCTGGCTGTCTTCAAGAGGGAGCTGGACAGGCACCTAAAGTCAGTACCTGACCAGCCGGGCTGTGGTTCGTACGTCGGTGTTACGTCCGGACAGCAGTAACAGCCAGGTTGACTAGGCCATGAAGTGGAATGAGAGGAAAACTGTGCGTCGACATACATAGTACTCTCCACGAGTGCTGCTACTCTCCACAAGTGCTGCTACTCTCCACAAGTGCTGCTACTCTCCACAAGTGCTGCTACTCTCCACAAGTACTGCTACTCTCCACAAGTGCTGCTACTCTCCACAAGTGCTGCTACTCTCCACAAGTGCTGCTACTCTCCACAAGTGCTGCTACTCTCCACAAGTGCTGCTACTCTCCACAAGTGCTGCTACTCTCCACAAGTGCTGCTACTCTCCACAAGTGCTGCTATTCTCCACAAGTGCTGCTACTCTACACAAGTACTGCTACTCTCCACAAGTGCTGCTACTCTCCATAAGTGCTGCTACTCTCCACAAGTGCTGCTACTCTCCACAAGTGCTGCTACTCTCTACGAGTGCTGCTACTCTCCACAAGTGCAGCTACTCTCCACAAGTACTGCTACTCTACACAAGTACTGCTACTCTCCACAAGTGCTGCTACTCTCCACAAATGCTGCTACTCTCCACAAGTGCTGCTACTCTCCACAAGTGCTGCTACTCTCCACAAATGCTGCTACTCTCCACAAGTGCTGCTACTCTCCACAAGTGCTGCTACTCTCCACAAATGCTGCTACTCTCCACAAGTGCTGCTACTCTCCACAAGTGCTGCTACTCTCCACAAGTGCTGCTACTCTCCACAAATGCTGCTACTCTCTACGAGTGCTGCTACTCTCCACAAGTGCTGCTACTCTCCACGAGTGCTGCTACTCTCCACAAGTGCTGCTACTCTCCACAAGTGCTGCTACTCTCCACAAGTGCTGCTACTCTCCACAGGTGCTTCTACTCTCCACAAATGCTGCTACTCTCCAAGAGTGCTGCTACTCTCCACGAGTGCTGCTACTCTCCACGAGTGCTGCTACTCTCCACGAGTGCTGCTACTCTCCACAAGTGCTGCTACTCTCCACAAGTGCTGCTACTCTCCACAAGTGCTGCTACTCTCCACAAATGCTGCTACTCTCTACGAGTGCTGCTACTCTCCACGAGTGCTGCTACTCTCCACAAGTGCTGCTACTCTCCACAAGTGCTGCTACTCTCCACAAGTGCTGCTACTCTCCACAAGTGCTGCTACTCTCCACAAGTGCTGCTACTCTCCACAAGTGCTGCTACTCTTCACAAGTGCTGCTACTCTCCACAAGTACTGCTACTCTCCACAAATGCTGCTACTCTCCACAAGTGCTGCTACTCTCCACAAGTGCTGCTACTCTCCACAAATGCTGCTACTCTCTACGAGTGCTGCTACTCTCCACGAGTGCTGCTACTATCCACAAGTGCTGCTACTCTCCACAAGTGTTGCTACTCTCCACGAGTGCTGCTACTCTCCACGAGTGCTGCTACTCTCCACAAGTGCTGCTACTCTCCACAAGTGCTGCTACTCTCCACAGGTGCTGCTACTCTCCACAAGTGCTGCTACTCTCCACAAGTGCTGCTACTCTCCACAAGTGCTGCTACTCTCCACAAGTGCTGCTACTCTCCACAGGTGCTGCTACTCTCCACAAGTGCTGCTACTCTCCACAAGTGCTGCTACTCTCCACAAGTGCTGCTACTCTCCACAAGTGCTGCTACTCTCCACAAGTGCTGCTACTCTCCACAAGTGCTGCTACTCTCCACAAGTGCTGCTACTCTCCACAGGTGCTGCTACTCTCCACAAGTGCTGCTACTCTCCACAAGTGCTGCTACTCTCCACAAGTGCTGCTACTCTCCACAAGTGCTGCTACTCTCCACAAGTGCTGCTACTCTCCACAAGTGCTGCTACTCTCCACAGGTGCTGCTACTCTCCACAAGTGCTGCTACTCTCCACAAGTGCTGCTACTCTCCACAAGTGCTGCTACTCTCCACAAGTGCTGCTACTCTCCACAAGTGCTGCTACTCTCCACAAGTGCTGCTACTCTCCACAACTGCTGCTACTCTCCACAAGTGCTGCTACTCTCCACAAGTGCTGCTACTCTCCACAGGTGCTGCTACTCTCCACAAGTGCTGCTACTCTCCACAAGTGCTGCTACTCTCCACAAGTGCTGCTACTCTCCACAAGTGCTGCTACTCTCCACAAGTGCTGCTACTCTCCACAAGTGCTGCTACTCTCCACAAGTGCTGCTACTCTCCATAAGAAATACTGCTCTTCGTGTACGAAGATAAATCATGCAGGGGAATAGGTTGCCACATGATATTCAAAGCCTTTCCTGGTACCCAGAAGTTATCAAGGCTGCTCGTCACCTATTAACCACGGTGAAAAATATACTCTAATACCTAAAATAGGTATGTGCATCAAGAATGACATGTTTATTAAATTATATACAAAGCCAGGGGGAACTATATTATCAGTAGCAATTATGGTACACTTACAAAACATAAAAAATAAAGAGTAGAGCAAGACGGATTAAACTTTTATCCAAATAATATTAAATCTCTTTATATTACATCTGAAACCACAAGACAAATGAGGAAATAAAAATGAAAGAGAGAGAGAGACACAAGAGAGAGACTGTGGAAGTAAATAAAGTTAGCGAGAGAAAACAGGACGCTAACTTCTTGTCACATGAGTCAGTCTTTACACGAGGAAGTTGAAAAATATAACCTCTTGTGGTGTTTCTGGTCGATAGCTGAGTGCTTTACCTTGTGTGGTGTGTGGTATGTGGTATGTGGTGTGTGGTGTGTGGTGTGTGGTGTGTTGGTGTGTGGTGTGTGTTGTGTGGTGTGTGTTGTTGTGGGTGTGTGTGTATGGTGTGTGGTGTGTGGTGTGTGTGTGTGTGGTGTGTGGTGTGTGGTGTGTGGTGTGTGGTGTGTGGTGTGTGGTGTGTGGTGTGTGGTGTGTGGTGTGGTGTGTGTGTGTGTGTGTGTGTGTGTGTGTGTGTGTGAGGTGTAGTATTGAATACCACTAGTATTGAATACCACTAATATTGAATACCACTAGTATTGAATACCACTAATATTGAATACCACTAGTATTGAATACCACTAATATTGAATACCACTAGTATTGAATACCACTAATATTGAATACCACTAGTATTGAATACCAATAATATTGAATACCACTAGTATTGAATACCACTAATATTGAATACCACTAGTATTGAATACCACTAGTATTGAATACCACAAATATTGAATACCACTAATATTGAATACCACTAATATTGAATACCACTAGTATTGAATACCACTAATATTGAATACCACTAATATTGAATACCACTAATATTGAATACCACTAGTATTGAATACCACTAGTATTGAATACCACTAATATTGAATACCACTAATACTGATACACTAGTATTGATACACTAATATTGAATACCACTAATATTGAATACCACTAGTATTGAATACCACTAGTATTGAATACCACTAATATTGAATACCACTAATACTGAATACCACTAGTATTGAATACCACTAGTATTGAATACCACTAATATTGAATACCACTAATACTGAATACACTAGTATTGAATACCACTAGTATTGAATACCACTAATTGATACCACTAATACTGTACTTGTATTTTAACCACTAATATTGAATACCACTAATATTGAATACCACTATATGAATACCACTAGTATTGAATACCACTAATATTGAATACCACTAATATTGAATACCACTAGTATTGAATACCACTAATTGAATACCACTAATATTGAATACCACTAGTATTGAATACCACTAATATTGAATACCACTAGTATTGAATACCACTAATATTGAATACCACTAATATTGAATACCACTAGTATTGAATACCACTAATATTGAATACCACTAGTATTGAATACCACTAGTATTGAATACCACTAATATTGAATACCACTAGTATTGAATACCACTAATATTGAATACCACTAATATTGAATACCACTAGTATTGAATACCACTAAATATTGAATACCACTAGTATTGAATACCACTAATATTGAATACCACTAGTATTGAATACCACTAGTATTGAATACCACTAGTATTGAATACCACTAATATTGAATACCACTAATATTGAATACCACTAGTATTGAATACCACTAGTATTGAATACCACTAATATTGAATACCACTAATATTGAATACCACTAATATTGAATACCACTATATTGAATACCACTAGTATTGAATACCACTAATATTGAATACCACTAGTATTGAATACCACTAATATTGAATACCACTAATGTATTGAATACCACTAGTATTTTAATACCACTAATATTGAATACCACTAATATTGAATACCACTAATATTGAATACCACTAGTATTGAATACCACTAGTATTGAATACCACTAATATTGAATACCACTAATATTGAATACCACTAGTATTGAATACCACTAGTATTGAATACCACTAATATTGAATACCACTAATATTGAATACCACTAATATTGAATACCACTAGTATTGAATACCACTAATATTGAATACCACTAATATTGAATACCACTAATATTGAATACCACTAGTATTGAATACCACTATATTGAATACCACTAGTATTGAATACCACTAGTATTGAATACCACTAATATTGAATACCACTAGTATTGAATACCACTAATATTGAATACCACTAATATTGAATACCACTAGTATTGAATACCACTAATATTGAATACCACTAGTATTGAATACCACTAGTATTGAATACCACTATATTGAATACCACTAATATTGAATACCACTAGTATTGAATACCACTAGTATTGAATACCACTAGTATTGAATACCACTAGTATTGAATACCACTAATATTGAATACCACTAGTATTGAATACCACTAATATTGAATACCACTAATATTGAATACCACTAATATTGAATACCACTAATATTGAATACCACTATATTGAATACCACTAATATTGAATACCACTAATATTAGAGATACCACTAATATTGAATACCACTAAATATTGAATACCACTAATATTGAATACCACTAATATTGAATACCACTAATATTGAATACCACTAATATTGAATACCACTAATATTGAATACCACTAGTATTGAATACCACTAATATTGAATACCACTAATATTGAATACCACTAGTATTGAATACCACTAGTATTGAATACCACTAATATTGAATACCACTAATATTGAATACCACTAGTATTGAATACCACTAATATTGAATACCACTAGTATTGAATACCACTAGTATTGAATACCACTAAATATTGAATACCACTAATATTGACTACCACTATATTGAATACCACTAATATTGAATACCACTAGTATTGAATACCACTAGTATTGAATACCACTAGTATTGAATACCACTAATATTGATACCACTAATATTGAATACCACTATATTGAATACCACTAATATTGAATACCACTAATATTGAATACCACTAGTATTGAATACCACTAATATTGAATTACCACTAGTATTGAATACCACTAGTATTGAATACCACTATATTACTGCTCTACCACTTATTATGTGACATCATTTATATTTGAATTTTCAACAAAATTGTTTAGTATTAAACAAATTTAAAATTGAATTTCCACTTGTTACTCTTACTTCACAAATTTCTGCTCATTCTTTCATTTTCTTATTTCTTCTGAACTTTGAATTTAATCTTAACTAAGTTCAATATTTAAGTTTTCTTGTTATCCATTCCATCTCAAATTCCTTTCTACATTTCCATTATTCACATCTCCTTAATCTCAACATTCATTAAACCACATTCATATAAACCCAGACCTATTCCATTAACATCACACATTCCATTAAACCACACATTCCATTAAACCACACATTCCATTAAACCACACATTCCATTAAAACCACACATTCCATTAAAACCCCACATTCCATTAAAACACACATTCCATTAAACCACACATTCCATTAAACCACACATTCCATTAAACCACACATTCCATTAAACCACACATTCCATTAAACCACACATTCCATTAAACCACACATTCCATTAAACCACACATTCCATTAAAACACACATTCCATTAAACGACACATTCCATTAAACCACACATTCCATTAAACCACACATTCCATTAAACCACACATTCCATTAAACCACACATTCCATTAAAACACACATTCCATTAAAAACACATTCCATTAAACCACACATTCCATTAAACCACACATTCCATTAAACACACATTCCATTAAACACACATTCCATTAAAACCACACATTCCATTAAAACCCCACATTCCATTAAACCACACATTCCATTAAACCACACATTCCATTAAACCACACATTCCATTAAAACCCCACATTCCATTAAACCACACATTCCATTAAACCACACATTCCATTAAACCACACATTCCATTAAACACTACATCCATTTATACCCCCTTATGAAACCACACGTTCCATTAAAAACAACATTATTTAAGCCTATTACATTATAACCAAGCTTGTATATAGGTTCTTTTATTTTTAAACCAGTTTTTATCCATTTAATTCACCCTTGAATATGTAGTAATTTGTTAAAACGAAATTATTGAGGGTGTTTGGTACATATTATTCGTAAGCTTTGTTATTAGTGTTCTGTTTAATTTCTTAAAAATTTTTGACCATGTAATTACAATTCACCTTATAGGTGCCACCTTTCTGTTAAAACATGCACGTATGTGTTGTGGTGTGTTGTGTGTCTTGTGTTTGTCGTTGTGTCTTGACTTTCACTGAATTATCAGTAATTTTTAAGCAAATCTTATGGCATTTTAAATTAACGCAGGAGGCATGCACCCTTTTCAGTTTATTCAGTTTTCGGTGTTGTGTGTGTTTTGTTTTGGATATTATGTTGATTAGCTACCTTCACTGATATTATCCCGAAGGGTATTACAAAAAATCATGGCGTATGGATTTTTAAAATATAAACAAATTGGGTTTGGGTGTGACCTATTTCAACAGAATAATCCATTTATAAGTACTTACTAATATGGATAATTAAAATTTTGAGATATCAAAATCACATAAGTAAATAATCAGAAATTGAAAAACCTGATTTTGAACAATTAGAAGAAGGACTTTATGAATTTCATTGGGTTGAAAAAACAATATTGTAAATGTTGATCGCAATAATTGCAATTAACCTTGCTACCGATTATTAAGTACTAATGGATTAGTAAAACTTGTGAATTATAAGAGTAATCAATATGTAAAACAAGTCAGATTAATATTTGATTAACCTGATTACTTAGAACTAATTAGCAAAGAAGGAAACTAATAAACTAGAAATACTCACATTATGTTGAGGAACACAAGTATGGATGTAACAATGATTGAGAAAGTACTGTAGCAGAGTTAACCTAAGTACTGTAGCAGAGTTAACCTAAGTACTTAGCAGAGTTAACCTAAGTAATGTAGCAGAGTTAACCTAAGTACTGTAGCAGAGTTTACCTAAGTAATGTAGCAAAGTTAACCTAAGTACTGTAGCAGAGTTAACCTAAGTAATGTAGCAGAGTTAACCTAAGTACTGTAGCAGAGTTAACCTAAGTAATGTAGCAGAGCTAACCTAAATAATGTAGCAGAGTTAACCTAAGTAATGTAGCAGAGTTAACCTAAGTAATGTAGCAGAGTTAACCTAAGTAACTGTAGCAGGTTAGTTAAAGTTAACCTAAGTACTGTAGCAGAGTTAACCTAAGTAATGTAGCAGAGTTAACCTAAGTACTGTAGCAAGAGTTTAACCTAAGTAATGTAGCAGAGTTAACCTAAGTAATGTAGCAGAGTTAACCTAAGTAATGTAGCAGAGTTAACCTAAGTAATGTAGCAGAGTTAACCTAAGTAATGTAGCAGAGTTAACCTAAGTAATATAGCAGAGTTAACCTATGTACTGTAGCAGAGTTAACCTAAGTACTGTAGCAGAGTTAACCTAAGTAATGTAGCAGAGTTAACCTAAGTATGTAGCAGAGTTAACCTAAGTAATGTAGCAGAGTTAACCTAAGTAATGTAGCAGATGTTAACCTAAGTACTGTAGCAGAGTTAACCTAAGTAATGTAGCAGAGTTAACCTAAGTACTGTAGCAGAGTTAACCTAAGTAATGTAGCAGAGTTAAACCTAAGTAATGTAGCAGAGTTAACTAATACTGTAGCAGAGTTAACCTAAGTAATGTAGCAGAGTTAACCTAAGTAATGTAGCAAGGTTAACCTAAGTAATGTAGCAGAGTTAACCTAAGTAATGTAGCAGAGTTAACCTAAGTAATGTAGCAAAGTTAACCTAAGTAATGTAGCAAAGTTAACCTAAGTAATGTAGCAGGTTAACCTAAGTAATGTAGCAAGTTAAACCTAAGTAATGTAGCAGAGTTTAACCTAAGTAATGTAGCAAAGTTAACCTAAGTAATGTAGCAAAGTTAACCTAAGTAATGTAGCAAGGTTAACCTAAGTAATGTAGCAGAGTTAACCTAAGTAATGTAGCAGAATTAAGCCAAGTAATGTAGCAAAGTTAACCTAAGTAATGTAGCAGAGTTAACCTAAGTAATTTAGCAGAGTTAACCTAAGTAATGTAGCAGAGTTAACCTAAGTAATGTAGCAGAGTTAACCTAAGTACTGTAGCAGAGTTAACCTAAGTAATGTAGCAGAGTTAACCTAAGTAATGTAGCAGAGTTAACCTAAGTAATGTAGCAAAGTTAACCTAAGTAATGTAGCAGAGTTAACCTAAGAAATGTAGCAGAGTTAATCTAAGTACTGTAGCAGAGTTAACCTAAGTAATGTAGCAGAGTTAACCTAAGTACTGTAGCAGAGTTAACCTAAGTAATGTAGCAGAGTTAACCTAAGTAATGTAGCAGAGTTAACCTAAAGTACTGTAGCAGAGTTAACCTAAGTAATGTAGCAGAGTTAACCTAAGTAATGTAGCAAGGTTAACCTAAGTAATGTAGCAGAGTTAACCTAAGTAATGTAGCAGAGTTAACCTAAGTAATGTAGCAAAGTTAACCTAAGTAATGTAGCAAAGTTAACCTAAGTAATGTAGCAGAGTTAACCTAAGTAATGTAGCAAAGTTAACCTAAGTAATGTAGCAGAGTTAACCTAAGTAATGTAGCAAAGTTAACCTAAGTAATGTAGCAAAGTTCACCTAAGTAATGTAGCAAGGTTAACCTAAGTATTGTAGCAGAATTAACCTAAGTAATGTAGCAGAGTTAACCTAAGTCATGTAGCAGAGTTAACCTAAGTAATGTAGCAGAGTTAACCTAAGTAATGTAGCAAAGTTAACCTAAGTAATGTAGCAGAGTTAACCTAAGTAATGTAGCAGAGTTAACCTAAGTAATGTAGCAAAGTTAACCTAAGTAATGTAGCAGAGTTAACCTAAGTAATGTAGCAGAGTTAACCTAAGTACTGTAGCAGAGTTAACCTAAGTAATGTAGCAGAGTTAACCTAAGTAATGTAGCAGAGTTAACCTAAGTAATGTAGCAGAGTTTACCTAAGTAATGTAGCAGAGTTTACCTAAGTAATGTAGTAGAGTTAACCTAAGTAATGTAGCAGAGTTAACCTAAGTAATGTAGCAGAGTTAACCTAAGTAATGTAGCAGAGTTAACCTATGTAGCAGAGTTAACCTAAGTAATGTAGCAGAGTTTACCTAAGTAATGTAGCAGAGTTTACCTAAGTAATGTAGCAGAGTTAACCTAAGTAATGTAGCAGAGTTTACCTAAGTAATGTAGCAGAGTTTACCTAAGTAATGTAGCAGAGTTAACCTAAGTAATGTAGCAGAGTTTACCTAAGTAATGTAGCAGAGTTAACCTAAGTACTGTAGTATAGTTAACCTAAGTAATGTAGCAGAGTTAACCTAAGTAATGTAGCAAAGTTAACCTAAGTAATGTAGCAGAGTTAACCTAAGTAATGTAGCAGAGTTAACCTATGTAGCAGAGTTAACCTAAGTAATGTAGCAGAGTTTACCTAAGTAATGTAGCAGAGTTTACCTAAGTAATGTAGCAGAGTTAACCTAAGCAATGTAGC
>NC_069432.1:14719711-14784711 GCF_026875155.1 Cherax quadricarinatus | reverse complement strand
TGTATTGTACTCCCCGGGATAACCCCACTCAACAACCTGCGCCTCCCCCACCTAATTCCCAGGGGAAGTTTTCCCCTTCCCCTCCCAGCCCCTCAAACTCCACCAGGCCACCACGGTCAAGTTCACTACCTTCCACGCACCATACCCACCCAGCATGTCATATTCCACTCCTATTGTCTAGTCTAGCAGATGAATGCCAACCAGGAGGAAGCAAGCAGCCAGGGAAATGGCACGGCTGGCAATACCATGAGAGGCAAGTGTCGGTCATGCTTACAGCTTGTTGTCTTCGAACTCTATGGTTTCCTCCGCAAACACGGTAGTTGCCCTGGTTCAGGATTGTCTCCTGTGGAAATGTGATATCCAGAGCCACCTCAGCGAACCTGGCAACCCACCTCCAACAGACTTCATCTCATCAGACAAATCTCTTGGAAGCAATTAAGCAACGGATACGAGGACCACTCACACATATTCCCAAAGCAGCCCGTCACACGCAGCTGGATAACTTACTGACCTCCTGAAAAAGTAAACGATGGTTCCACTACTCTTAAATGCCTCTCCACCAACCCATCAAGGCATGGCACAACTTGCTATTTTTTGGCAATGTCTGGCATTAGCTGTGGCGGATAAGAAGGCGGCAAAGAGGCTAGCATCAATGATAATTAAATCCTTTAAGCGATTTTCCTAGATGTTTTAACCTCATTTCGCCTTCCCGTCAACACTAAACATAGGGAGGAGCGCAGAACCCCACTCATCTACTGGACAGTGAAAAGTCAGAACGAGTCCATGGTGAGCAGGGAAAATTGAAGAGGGCAAAACAGTGGGGCATCAGAATTATTACCCAGTGTAAGATACAGGTGCTCCCAGGGATGCTGAACGGCTGAAGCCACTAGACGGAAAGCCTACCCTGCAAGGAGGGAAACCAGGGCACCAACAGTTCCAAACACCCTCTGTCCCCACTATGGAACCATTGATTGTGGGAAGAACTTCAGACATTTACATAAGCATAATGTCGTTCCCATCTGCTCTGGCTGGGGTTTACACTGGAATAAGGCCACAGCATTTAAAGGAAATGGTTAATCTCCCAGTTATTGGGGAAAATTGACGAGACCTGCTTTCAAGATATCACAAGGTTCACAAACAATTCCTTGCGCTGGTCTGAATTTTTCCTGGATGAAATTTGACCTTTCTTTTTTGGTTGAAAACTTTGTGCCTTAAAAAGAAGGATGAGAATTCGGCCAACTTGCAGTAGGCAAACACGTTACGCCCGCCTCCGTACTCAAAGCTGCGTCCGAGTATTCGTGCACAGGCATCCATGATGCTTCAACCAAATCCGCTTGGATTTGGGGTATCTCTCAAGGGAGTGACAGCAGCGGTTCATGAACAAGGGCGTTTATCAACAACACCTGCCTGCAGGGACACAATGCCCAGTGGTTAAACATTAGATTTCACAGAATGTGTTCATTTCTCCTGAAAAGGAGACGTTGGTATTAGCAGCAGTACAAGAACATTTCCTGGTCTCTTCCTTATTGTTTCAGCAGCGGGTTATGTAGCAAGGTGTATCAATGCATTCTCTTAGGAGAGCATGATATCCACATATCGTGTGGGTGTCCAAAATGGAGATCCCTCTTGTCACCATTTCTCTTCTGTATAGCAGTTAGGGAAATACAGTTTCAGGACTGACCAGCGAGCTTAACATCTGGTTTCCTAGATGAGGCCCACTAGCACAGGTACAAAGGTGTCCCTCCTACATGACCTTACACAGCGTTAATGCACGGGGACAGGAAATGGGTCTCATCCTGAATCCATCTCAAATGTTGAAATATCTCAGTCAGTCAAACAAGTGATAAATTGCATGTGAGATCAATAACTACCAGGGCAGCAGTCATTTGCCCACAAAATAGCGTCTTGCTAGGACGCACCTCTGGGACCAGAATGCATGACACAATTCTCCAGGAAAGAAATTGGAAGAGTTAGGGAAGATAGGAACGCAAGTATGAATAGTCAATCTGGACACCACAGATGCCTGTACCTTCTCACAAAGTGCTTGGAGTCTGCCCCAGGTTTGAGACTTATTTCCTAAGATGTGCACCTTCATTGTTAACCCTATACTGCACCGAATATGGACAGTATTTGAGCAGATTTTTACGAAAGTACTTAACCTTACTCTAGAAGACGGCGTGGAACCCATGCTACACTTCAGTCAGACTAGGAGGGTCATTGGTTGTTCCGCAAAGTCATGCACAAGATTGCATACAAATACCTTGCACTTTTCTGTACTCGTGTATTGTCATACAGCAGAGCTCTTGTAGCCATTGACTTCTCACTGGACAAACTCTTAGGGACAAGATTGGAGTCAAGGACCAAATATTCATTGACGGAGCAATGATCTGGGTTAATCTAAACGTGGCTCTGAACCAGTCCCTGCCTCCCCCAAACAACTACAAAACATCGCATGGGATGGTCCATAGTGGAAAATATTGCCTCAACCCACAAAAAAAAATTGCTTTCAGAGTGTATCAGGGGAAGGATAGCAGCCGCAGCCCGCTCCTGGCAGTGAGAGCCCCTCATGCTGGGGACTATCTGTTGGCTGTTCCCAACTCCAGCCTTGGCACATGGCCCTCGACCCACAGACCATCCAGCTCGGTGTTGCCCCTTCGACTTGCCGCCCCTATTCTCGCGAACACAGGTGTTAATTTGTGCCAGTGAAGCAGCAGACCGATTTGCGGTACCTTGGCGGGCGGCTTGTGTGCCGTAAATCGGGGAAAAGATTGCAAGACATGAGGAGGTTATTAAGAGATTACCAAGAGAGCCTTCACAAACAGTGGAATGCCCAAGCAGTAAGAGAGCCACCCAACTATGCAGATCTGATGGCCAGCCAGAAGCGTCCAGATGGTATCACCTTCAAGCCTGGACAGATGGGAAGCACTGGTTGGTTGTGGGACTAGTACATCGTGCATCTACCTTGTGCTCGATACCTATCTCCAATACACCTAGGTGAAGGAAGGAGGGGCAGCTGCACCAGCTCAGGGAGTCCCATAAGTCTAGAAAAAGAAAATATGGAGAACATTGCTCACATCAATTATATGTTTGTTCCTTTAGGTCTCAGAGACATCTGCTCATGGCGGAAAGAGTTGCATCTAAAATTCCCTTGAAGGAGCTGGGACAAAAAAAGACTCATCCAGGGTAAACTAGGGATCCCAGGGCAGATATGTTTTCTGTTCCAGCGGCTCAGTGCAGGCTGTTCTAAGGGGTATTGGCCTGCTTTATTTTGGGCCACACGCCCCTGCTCTGAGGAGCCTGGATGAGATTTTCGCCTTATAATCGGTGATAACACACGTAACAAATGTACCAGTATAGCCAAGACTTTATATCAACAATGTATCTCTTAAATCTTCTTGTACATATTATGTTAAGTAAAACTATTCCTATTGGTAACAAAAAATATACATCTAAAAGGATCGGGGTGGTAGGGGAAGTAGGAATATTCAAAACGGCTTCACGGAAAGAAATCCAATTATTCTTCCTTGAGCCTTTTTATACCACGTCTTCGAGGCTGTGGGCGTCCCACCAATTTACACAGAAGGTGGACCCCATTATATATATATATATATATATATATTATAGATTATATATATATAATACTATATATATATATTATATATTTATGTATATGATATATATATATATATTATATATTCTTATAAATATAATAATATATATATAAATATACTATATTTTCTATTATATATTAATCATAATACTATATATATATATATATATTATAAATCTATTATTATATAATATATATTATATATTTGCACTGTTTAGAATCTGACTTCAGCACTTTATCCAGGTTTAGACTCTGATCTTCCAGGTCTTCTAATAACCCCTCAGGCGAGCCCTGGTAGCTTATGATAGAGAACCTTCAGCTACACGTCACTTGCTAAGTTATCCAGCCGTCCAGGAGCCAAGTAACAGTCCACTGCTACATTCTGCAGTGCACACGGTGTACAACTTGCAAGTGCCACACATTGCAGATCCTTTAGTGCTACATCATAGAAACACTCTGTAGTGGATACGCGGTGCAGTCTGCGATTGTACACAATGTAATACTGCAGTGTACACCCTGCAGTGTAACAAACCTGCAGTGCTATTCCCTGCCTCTGTGTACACCCTGCAGTGGTACACCGTGCAGTGTACAATCCCTAGCCAGTGTACACCCTTGCAGTGCTACACCGTGCAGTGTATACCCTGCAGTGTACACCCTGCAGTGTACACCCTGCCAGTGTGCACCCTGCAGTGCTACACCCTGCAGTGTACACCCTGCAAGTGTACTACCGTGCACGTGTACACCCGCAGTGTAATCCTGCAGGGCACCTTGCAGTGGTACACCCTGCAGTGCACACCCTGCAGTGCACACGTGCAGAGTACACCGTGCAGTGTACACCGTGCAGTGTACACACGTGCAGTGTACACCGCGTGGCAGTATACCACCGTTGCAGTATACACACGTGCAGGTGTACACCGTGCAGTGTACACACGTATGCAGTGTACACACTGCATGTACACCTGTTGCCATGTGTACACCGTGCAGTGTACCACCTGCAGTGTACCCCCTGCAGTGTAACCCTGCAGTGTACATCCGGCGCAGTGTACACCGTGCGCAGTGTCACCTGCAGTGTACACCCTTGCAGTGTACAACCGTGCAGACCGTACACCCTGCAGTGTACACCCTGCAGTGTACACCTGCAGTGTACACCCATTGCACAGTGTTACACCCTGCAGTGTTCACCGTGTGCAGTATCACCCTGCAGTGCACACCCTGCAGTTGTACACCCGCAGTGTTACACCGTGCGCAGTGCTCACCCTGCAGTGCTACACCCTGCAGTGTTCACCACCGTGCAGTGCATCACCCTGCAGTGACACGTTTGCAGTGTTACCCGTGCAGTGTACACCCTGCAGTGTACCACCGTGCAGTGTACACCCGTGCAGTGTTCTACCGTGCAGTGCATCACCCTGCAGTGTACTCCGTGCAGTGTACACCTCGTGCATTGTACCACCCTGCAGTGTACCACCTAGCAGTGTACACCGTGCAGTGTACACCCTGCAGTGTACACGTTTGTGCAGTGTGTACACCGTGCAGTGTACCTACCGTGCTGGTGCACGACCCTGAGTGTTCACCGTGCAGTTGACCACCGTATGAGTGTACACCGTGCAGTGTACACCGTTGCAGTGCACACCCTGCCAGCTGTACACCGCTGCAGTGTACACCGTGCCAGTGTACACCCCTGCAGTGTTACACGTTTGCAGTGCACACCCCTGCAGTGTACACCGTGCAGTGTACACCGTGCAGTGTACACCCTGCAGTTGTACACCAGTTTTGCAGTGCACACTGCAGTGTACACCCCTGACAGTGTACACGTGCAGGTACACCCTGCAGTGTCACACCGTGCAAGTGCATTCCACCGTGCAGTGTACACCGTGCAGTGTACACACACGTGCCAGTGTCACCTGCAGTGTACACCTGCAGTGCACACCCTGCAGTTGTACACCCTGCAGGTGCTACACCTGCAGTGTACACCCTGCAGTGTACACCGTTGCAGTGTAGCAACCTGCAGTGTATCACCACTGCAGTGCACCACCCTGCAGTTGTACACCTGCAAGTGCACACCCCGCAGTGTAACACCCTGGCAGTGTACACCGTGCAGCTGTTACACCCTGCAGTTGCTTGTACCACCGTGCATGTGCACACCGTGCAGTGTAACACCGTGCAGGTGTACACCGTGCAGTGTAGTACACCCTGCTGTGTGACACCCTGCAGTTGACACCCTGCAGTGTACACTCACTGCAGTGTACACCCTGCAGTGTACACTCCCTGCAGTGTAAACCCTGCGTGTACACCGTTGCACAAGTGGACACCCTGCAGTGTACACCATGCAGTGTACACCCTTGCAGTGTACACCCTGCAGTGCTACACCGTTTGCAGTGAACACCGTGCGTGTAACCCTGCAGTGTACACCCCTGCAGTGCACACCCTGGCAGTGTACAACCCTGCACGTGTACAACCCTGCAGTGCACACCCTGCAGTGTACACCGTTGCAATGCAGTGTACACCGTGCTCAGTGTACACCCTGCAGTGCACACCCTGCAGTGTACACCTGCGTGTACCACCCTGCAGTCACACTCTGCAGTGTACACCGTGCAGTGGACACAGTGCAGTGTACACCTGCACGTGCACACCCTGCGTGTACACCCTGCAGTGTACACCCTGCAGTGCACACCCCTTGCAGTGTAACCATGCAGTGGTAACTTGCAGTGTTAACACCCTGCATGTACAACCTGCCAGTGCTCACCTGCAGTGTACACCTGCGAACTGTACACCTGCCAGTGTACACCCTGCAGTGCACACCCTGCTCAGTGTATCCCAACACCTGCACAGTGTACACCCTGCAGTGACACCTTGGCAGTGTACACCCTGCAGTGCACACCCTCAAGGGTCACCCTGCAGTGCACACACTGCAGCTGTTACACACTGCAGTGTACACCTGCAGTGTACACCTGCAGGTGTACACCCTGCAGTTCGCAACCCTGCAGTTACACCTGCAGTTGTACCCCTGCACGTGTACACCCTGCAGTGTACACCCTGCAGTGTACACCCTGCAGTGCACACCCTGCAGTGTACACCCTGCAGTGCACACCCTGCAGTGTACACCCTGCAGTGTACACCCTGGCTGTGTACACCCTGCAGGGCTACACCCTGCTGTGTACACCTGCAGTGCACACCACTGCAGTGTACCACCCTGCAGTGTACACCCTGCAGTTGTCACCCTGCAGTGTACACCCTGCAGTGTACACTCTGCAGTGCACCACCTCGCTGCAGTGTACAATCTGCAGTGTACACCCTGCTCAGTGCACAACCCTGCAGTTGCACACCCTGCAGTGCACACCCCTGCAGTGTCTTTCCACCCCTGGCAGTGTCACACCCTGCAGTGTACACACTGCAGTGTTACACACTAGGATGCTCTTCCCTCACCTTCAGATTAATAACAATTATCGGTCTATATAACTCAAGTATTTGTGTGCTACTTTCTACTAAATATTGTAAACTGACCTTGACAATATTTCAGAAGCTTTTCCTAGCTAAAATTCGCTAAGAAAAGGCTTCTCTTTTCTTCGTGTTATTTACTCGCCTTATAAGTATTAACTCTTTTCCTGTTCAGCTGAGAATTATAATATTAATAATAATAATAATAATAATATAATAATAATAATATAATAATAATAATAATAATATCAATATGATAATAATAATAATAAATGATAATTAATAATAATAATAATTAATAATAATAATAATAATGATAATATAATAATAATAATATTAATAATAATAATAATATTAATAATAATAATATAATAATAATAATTAATATTAATAATAATTAATAATAACAAAATATAATTAATAAAACATTAGTAGCGTACTCTTTAAGGCCCGTTGTTCTCGCACTAAGTAACACTTAACTCGACCTTAGCTGGTAAACCCAGGCGGCCAACACCAGAGGGTGTCTTTATCAGATCAAAACAGAGATCGATGACAGTGGGATAGGTGAGGTAACCAGTCCCCCAGTCTTGCAGAACTAGCCCACTAACACACACTTGAAAGGTGATGCGGATTGATTACTCACCTAAATCTTGGAAAATATGTTCTTTTAGGAAAATGGTATGGATGATACGAAGAATGATGTGGAACATGGACACTCTGTACATAAGTGTCTTTTTCCACACAATATCGTTCTTTGTAATTAATGGAATAAAAGGCCCTGCTGTGGAGAAAACCCTTTAAATAAAGTACCCCAGGTGTTGTATACCTTGGTTAATAAATACGACAGGTTGGTTTAGAAAGGACACGTATTGAAACACGCGTTATAACATATTTATTAGAAAACGTTTTCGGTCCTGGGACCCTTGATCAGCTTCAACATACCAGAGTAGAAAAGACATTATATATAGGCGGAGTGTGAATGTGACGCCACGTCGACCTGAGGAAAGTCATAGAACATAAGAATGGAGGAAACACTGTAGAAGGCCTAATGGGCCCATGCGAGGCCAGGTCCTTATCAAAACAACCTATGCCTATGATGAGGACCAGTAGACTGATTGAAAATCATGTGACTCCTGTGTGTTGGGTTGGTGCCTGCTTTAAGTATCATGTATGCCAATGTTTTTGAAATTTTGTAGTTTCCAAGTGTTGCGTTCTATAGTGTCGGTGACGGTGATTAGTGAGGCTGTTCTAGGCACGTCGGGTCTGAGGTCTGCGTTCGGTTGGGAGAACGAGTTGTTAGCCTCGTTTCCAGGTCAATCAAAATTGACCCAGTGGAGTCTTTGTGGAGGACACAGGCGTACCTTTCATCGTCCTCTGTTAGAGGCATTTCGATGCTCTTTCAGGCGCGACTGCAAGATCTTTATGTCTTGTCTCGCCTACATATTTCTTGGGGACAGAACCCACAGGGGATAGTGTAGACGCCTGCTGTAGAAGTTAGAGCGAGTTGTGGGGCTCTGCGTTGATAGATATATTGGTTTTCCTATCCAATATCACAGGCCCTTTCTCAACAAGATCCATGCGTTTGAACCATCAATATAGTTTACACTTGAACTCGAACAATGATGGCAAACTTCCTTCTCCCTAGACGTTTCTATCGGTGCCAGATCTCCACGCAGTGAATCAAACTTCTCTTCAAAGTGTATAGAAAAACCTATACCCAACAAGGACGATCTTATTCATTTTATTCACACCGTCTAAATCCCGCACTATAGGAGGAGTCCCTCATTGTGCTTTCTTCTTTGAGAGCTCCTTCGCATCTCCAGCCCTCTTGTTTTCTAGAGAAGAATGCACCTTACATAAACCCAAAGCCCTTTACAAGTCTTCAGTTCCCATTTTTTCTTCATGCGAGAATTGCAGACTCAAGGCACAAGCTATTCCTCAACAAACCGCCCATGGAACAGCCCCTTCCTAAACAGTTCACTAGTACTCCCATGTGGCGATGTTGCACCCAATCACTCGCCGGGCACTTGCATGAGTAACATCAACACATCCTCTATCAAAGACCCATCACTACTATACGGCAGCCCCACCACCTCTAAATTCTACAGGCAGGCGGTCTACACTATCCCTGTGGGTTATGTCCCAAGAAATTTGCTAGGCGAGACAGAAGAGATCTTGCAGGGTCCGCCTGATTTATGAGCATCGAACAAATGCCTCTAACAGAGACGATGTAAGGTACCGCCTTAGTGTCCTCCACAGAGACTCCACGGGGCATTTGATAGAACTGGAAAGAACGGAGCACAACTCGTTCTCACCGAACCAGAACCTCAGACGCGACGGTGTCCTAGGAACAGCCTCACTAATCCCGTCCACCGACAATATAGAACGCAACCCACAGGAAACTACAAAATTTCAAAACATTGGCATACACTGATACTTAAGCAGCACCACCCAACAAAACACAGGAGTCACATGATTTATCGTCTACTGGTCCTCATCACTAGGCAGAGGATGGTTGTGATAGGACCTGCCATCGCATGGGCCAGGTAGGCCCCTTTCTACAGTGTTCTCCATTCTTTGTTCTCTATGGCACTTCCTCAGGTCACGTGGTCAATCACATCTCACTCTTCGCCTATATATAATGTTCTTTCTACCCTCTCGTATGTTAGAAGTGATCAGGTCCCAGGACCGAAATGTTTTCTAATAAATATGTTATAGTGTTGCTTACGTGCATTTCTGTAAACAACCTCTGGCTGTATGCCACATGTGTTAAATTTCCCATCTTGTCGCCATGGTATAAACCACATTATCATATAAACATTCCCAAACTCTTAATCATAATGCTTGAAGAGATTCTACTCGCCGTACAGAAGATCGCTTACTATGAGGAAGGAGCAATCTTACCGTACAGAAAGATTAACTTGTTTAGAAAGACACGTAAGAAACACTATAAATATATATTAGAAAACCTTTCGGTCTGAGGACCTTGATCACTTCTAACATTAGAGGTAGAAAGACAGAACAGACCATAAACACATCATCTACAAAAGCACCTACACTACGAAACGCAGCCCACACCTCTAACTTCTTCAGCAGGACGTCTACACTATCCCATGGGGTTTCTGTCCAGAAATATAGTAGGCGACGACAGGCAGAGATTTGCAGTCCGCCTGAAATGCAGCATCGAAATGCCTCTACAGAGCGATGGAAGATACGCCTGTGTCCTCCACAGAGACTCCACGGGGCATTTTGATTGAAATGGAACGAGGCACAGAACTCGTTCTCACCGGAACCAGACCTCAGACGCGGACGGTGCCTAGAACCTCACTAACACCGTCAGACACTATAGAGACGCAACACTGGAAAACTACAAAAATTTCAACAACATTGGCATACATGTTACTTATAGCAACACCAACCCAACAACACAGGGAGTCACATGATTTCCTTCGTCTACCCGTGCTCATCATAGGTATAGCGTTGTTTTGATAAGGATGTGCCTCGCATAGGCCAGTAGGCCTTTCTTACAGTGTTCCTCCATTGTCTTATGTCATTATGACATTCCTCAGGTCAAGTGCGTCAACACCTCACTCTCCCCATATATTATATAATGTCTTTCTACTCTGTATGTTAGAAGTGATTCAAGCGTCCCCAGGACGAAACGTTTTCTAATAAATAATGTTATAGTGTTTGCTTACGTGTCTTTCTAAACAACTTGTCGGTATTTATTACCAAGGGTTTATACCGATGAATAACTAATTAATATATTTACTATTATTATTGTTATTATTATTATTATTATGTTATTATTTATTTTTATTTTATTATTATTTTATTTATTATTATTATTTTTATATTATTTATTTTTTTTCATTTTATTAGTATTATGATTATTATTACTTTTCATTAGTATTATTATTATTTTTATCTGCATCATCATGGTAAAGAGATCTGTGTATTCAAGAAACAATAACATAACACTCTCACCTTCTGCCTTAAAGATGGCAGTCTTCAAGGAGTTACTTAACTATCCTGGTTGAAAGAGCTGTTCCTGTGAGGTGGTTCTTGATGGCAGGACGCAGACTTGAGGAAGGCTGACCTGTGCAAACTCCACCGTACTGACTTCAGCTCCGCGCTTGAACTGCGAGTGCTTCGTTGTCTGAGGAGCGAGACGTAGCCTCAGCAGAGCGAACTTGGGTATGAAGAGAGCATCTCCTTCCCCGGCATCACGTCCCCGATGTGCAACTCAACTTTTCTCAGCTGCATGATCCACTCAGTGGTAGTATATATCATCCACGAAATACTCAGGCATATTTGAAATTTATAGCTGCAATAAGTATATAAACATAAAGTGAAGAGAAATAAAGATTTTTTTAGTATTACTAGGAAATACATGAAGGTTAGGATTCGGGTCTCGTTACCCTAAAGAAATCTCTCTACTTCTGTCTGAGGATAGTCTGACTAAATTCGATAGATTTATATATATTTTTATATATATAATTATATATATATATACTATATATATCATTTATATACTATACTATATAATATTTATATATATATATATATATATATAAACATTGATATAAAAAATTTCCAAATACATTTTAAGGCAGTGTAATATTAATGAAGGTTCTTTTACAGAAGATTTAAAGACAACAAACCACTTTCTGACAAAACTAATCATCTTATGAAAGCTTTGATAGCGGCTCTCTGGGGGTGTTAAGCTGCGGCTCCAATGGGGGTGAGGCAGTTGGAGGCTTCCATGGGGGGTCAAGCTGCGGCTTCCCTTAGGGAGGCAACAGTTGGCCAGTGAGGCTCCCGTGGGGGGCGTCAAGCTGCGGGCTCCCTGGGGAGGCAGTTTTTGAAGGCTCCCTGGGGGTGTCATATGCTAGCGGCTCCCTGGGGAGGACAGTTGAGTGCTCCCTGGGGGGTCAAGCTGCGGCTCCCTGGGTGAGGCCAGGGTTTGAGGCTCTCTCTGGGGGGTCAAGCTGCGGGCTCCCTGGGCCGAGGCCAGATGTTGAGGCTCTCCCTGGGGAGGATCAAGCTGCGGCTCCCTGGAGGCGAGGCCAGTGAGGCTCCTTGGGGGAGGTTCAAGCGCGGTCACTGGGGAGGACCAGTTGAGCTCTCCTGGGGGGTTCACAGCTGCGGCTCCCTGGGGAGGCCAGTTGAGGCTCCCTGGTGGGGGGGGTTTAGGGCAGTCCAAGCTGCGGCTCCCCTGGGGAGCGCCCTAGTTGAGGCTCTTGCGTGGGTTCAAAGCTGCGGCTCCCTGGGGGTGGGTCAGTTGAGGCTCCCTGGGGTGAGTCAAGTGCGGCTCCCTGGGGAAAGGCCAGTTGAGGGCTCCCTGGGGGTCAAAGCTGCGCCTCCCTGGGCGGTAGGCCAGTTGAGGTCCCTGGGGTCATGCTGACGGCTCCCTGGGCCGAGGCCAGTTGAGGCTCCTGGGGGCGTACAAGCTGCGGCTCCCCTGGGGAGGCCAGTTGAGGCATCCTTGGGGCGTACAAGCAGTGCGCGGCTCCCTGGCATGACGGCCAGTTGAGGCTCCCCTGGGGGGTCAAGCAGCGGCTCCCTGGGGAGGCCAGGTTGAGGCTCCCTGTGGGGGTCAGCTTGCGGCTCCCTGGGTGAGGCCAGGTTGAGGCTCCCCTGGGGCGAGGCCAGGTCTACTGCTCAAGTGGGGTAGGCCCAGCTGCGACTCTTCTGGAGATGGTAGGTTCAAGCTGCGGCTCCCTCTGGCGGGTGTCAAATGGGCTCCCAGGGGGTGTCAAACTGCGGACTCCCAGGGGGTCAAACGTGCGTACTCCCAGAGGGGTCAAACTGCGGCTACCAGGGGGGCCCAAACTGCGACTCCCGGGGGGTCAAACTGCGACTCCAGGTGGTCAAATGCGGCACCCAGGGGGGTCAAACTGCGGCTCCCGAGGATCGAAAACTGCGGCTCCTCAGGGGGTCATACTGCGGTCCCTGGGGGGTCAAACTGCCGACTCCCAGGGGGCAGTCAAATGCGATCCCAGGGGGTCAAACTGCGCTCCCAGGGGGTCAAACTGCGACTCCCAGGGGATTCAAACTGCGGCTCCACAGGGGAGGTCAAACTTGCGGCTCCCAGGGGAGTCAAACTGCGGCTACCAGGGGGGTCAAACTGCGGACTCCCAGCGGGGTCAACCACTCCCCCTCAAACAAACATTTGTCACCTCACATAAAAACTATTTAAACAGGTTTTATCCTTCTGTAAATCCTTTTTGTAAATACAGTTGTGTCGTAGGGAGAAGAGAGAGAGAGAGGAGAGAGAGAAGAGAGGAGAAGAGAGAAGCCAATACAAGAGTCTTGCTGTTCTTAATATACGGTAAATGACAGTTCAGATCTGTTGAAACCAACTTTAAGTGTTTATTCAGGAACGTTGAAATTAAGAAAGGATAGAAAGAACGGAAGCGTTGGAGACCTGAACATGCAGCCCAGAGGTGGTGAATCAAGTGGCTGTTGGAGTTTGTCGATCCAAAACAAGAAAAGGTCATGCATCCAGGAGAGAGGCTGGACGATGATCCAATATGAGAACAAACTACGAGGGAGAAATTATTCTCTCGTCCTGTGATTCGTCAGGACCCGAACTTAAGTGAAGCAACTTGTGACGTATTTCGGTCTATCCTGGACACTGTATCCGAATGATGATCCAGGAAGGATCGAAACATCGTCCACAAGATTCCAAGTGCGGGTTTGTTGGTGAATGTTCCAAGCAGGGTGTTGTGACTTATATTTATTCACTGTGTGATAATGAGGCAGAACCTTGGTAAGGTTTACTGAACTCCAATACAACTCTACTGGAGAAGTTGTTGGTGTTGTTGCGTACCATCGTCGGCCCCCCCCCACCCCCCCCCCCCCCCCCCCCCCTCCCCCCCGAGCAGTGGCGGAGAGGAGGACGCAGGTAACTTATCATTGTTCACAACTGGAGCATTTTGGAGTAGTGAACAGTGTGGGGGCTTGAAGGCAATGTGGGGGTCAGCAAATGGATTAAATGTTGAAGTAATCTCAAGGAATAAGCGGAGCAAAAATTGAGGGGAGAAGTGATGTAGTAGTGAGGGAGGAGGTTTTGAGTAATGAAGGAGGAATCTTGAACAGTGAAGGAGTGTTGAGCAGTTGATGGAACAGTGTAGGGAAAGGGATTACTGAGCAGAGAGAGGAGTGTGCCGCAGTAAAGGCAGGGGTATTGAGCGAGATGGAGCAGTGACAGGAATGAGGTATTGCAGCAGTGATGGAGCAAGTGAAGGGAGAGGTAATTTGAGCAGTGATCGGTGCAGTGAAGGGAGAGGTATAGACGCGGTGTTGGAGCAGTGAAGGAGAGGTATTGCAGCAGTGATGGAGCAGTGAAGGAGAGGTATTAAGCCAGTGATGGCAGCCAGTGAAGGAGAGGTATTGAGCACGTGATTGGAGCAGCAGTGATGGAGAGGTTGAGCAGTGATGGAGAGGTATTGACGCAGTGATTAGAGCAGTCGAAGGAGAGGTTTGAGCAGTGAGGGGAGCAGTGATGGAGAGGTATTGAAGCAGTGATGGACGATGGGTATTGAGCAGTGATAGAGCAGTGAAGGAGAGGTTTTGAGCAGCCGATGGAGCGTGAAGGAGAGGTATTGACGCAGTGATGTGCAGTGTGAGGAGGTAGAGTTATTGAGCAGAGATGGAGAGGTATTTGAGCGTGATAGAGTAGTAGCAGTGAAGAGAGGAGGTATTGAGCAGTGATGGGGCAGTGAAGGAGAGTTATTGTGAGCAGTGATAGAGCAGTGAAGAGAGGTATTGCAGCAGTGATGGAGCAGTGAATGGAGAGTATGCAGCAGTGATGTGGAGCAGTGACGGGCTAGGTATTGGAGCAGTAGATTATCCGAGAGAGTGATAAGGAAGAAGGCATGGAGCAGTGATGGAGCAGTGAAGGAGGAGGTTATTGAGCAGTTGATGGCAGCAGTGACGGGAGACGGTATTGAGCAGTGATGGAGAGTGACTGGAGCAGTAGGGACGAGTATTGAGCATTGATGGACGCAGTGAAGGAGAGGTATTGAGCAGTGATGGAGAGCAGTGATGGAGGAGGTTATTGAGCAGTGATAGAGGCAGTGAAGAGAGGTATTGAGCAGTGAGGAGCAGTGAGGAGAGGTATTGAGCAGCGATGGAGCAGTGAAGGAGAGGTATTGAGGCCAGTGATTGGGCAGGAGGGAGAGGTACTGAGCAGTGATGGAACAGTTGAGGGGAGAGTGTATTGCAGCAGTGATGAGCAGTGAAAGGGGAGGTATGGAGCAGTGATGGAGCAGTGAAAAAGGAGAAGGATTGTGTGCAGTGAGTGGTGCAGTGATGGAGAGGTACTGAGCAGTGTGGAGCAAGGGTTGAATGGAGCAGTGAGGGAGAGGTACCTGCGAGCAGTGATGGAGCACGTGTAGTGGAGAGAGGTACTGAGCAGTGATGGAGCAGTGATGGGAGAGGTACTGAGCAGTGATGGAGCAGTGATGGAGTATGCTTGAGAGCACTGAGGCAGGACACACCAGGGACGTGAACTTTAACCTGTAAATTATTCAGTGTTCTCTGAGACCAACCCCTGTGTGTTGTGTGTGTGTATGTGTGTGTGTATGTGTGTGATATGTGTGTGTGTATGGGGTTGTGTGTGTATGTGTGTGTGTAATGTGTGTGTGTGTGTATGTGAGTGGGTGTGTGTCTGTTGATGTGTGTGTGTGTATGTGTGTGTTGTGTGTGTGTGTGTGTGTGTGTGTGTGTGTGTGTGTGTGTGAGTGTGTGTGTGTATGTGTGTGTGTATGTGTGTGTGTATGTGTGTGTATGTGTGTGTGTGTATGTGTGTGTGTGTGTGTGGGTAAATTGCTAGGACAGTGTTTGCGCAGTTTGTGATGTTGGTGAGTGGTGGTGGTGAGGAAAGACGGCCTGTGGACGGGGTGGGGGGAGTTCAAGACTACACTGTGTATGAGTACCGGCCAAGTTTTTCGTACATGCAGACCCGAAAAGCTCTTATAAAAACATGTATATCCAGCACCATGCATGCACCATGCTTCAGTTAACTTGGAAATGTTGTGTCGATGCATGGACTATTTAGAGGCTTATGTTACGCGAAAACAATGTGAAATTAATGTTAACGAGGGGTGCGACCAGTCAGTGCACCTACACCCCACGTCACGGGGGTGGGTGGGGAAGACGGTGGAATATGTGTAACTAGATGAGTGAGTGAAACACATTGGTTCAGCAGTGCCCAATACCCACATCTGTTCATAGTTGTACATGTGGAAACAAATAAAGTTATGTGTATTGTAAGGTCAGTGTGACAATATTAGTGTGCAAGTACCATGTGTATTGTATACTCCCCGGGATAACCCAACAGCAACCTGCGCTCCCCCCACCTAAATTCCCAGGGGACAGTTTTTCCCTTCCCCTACCAGCCCCTCAAACTCCACAAGGCCACCACGGTTCAAAGTTCACTATACCTTCCACGCAAAAACCCCATACCCCACCTTCAATGCATGTCATATTCCACTCCTATTGTCTAGTCTAGCAGATGAATGCCCAACCAGGAGGAAGCAAAGCAGCCAGGGGAAATGGCACGGCTGGCAATACCATGAGAGGCAAGTGTCGGTCATGCTTACAGCTTGTTGTCTTCGAACTCTATGGTTTCCTCCGCAAACACGGTAGTTGCCCTGGTTCAGGATTGTCTCCTGTGGAAATGTGATATCCAGAGCCACCTCAGCGAACCTGGCAACCCACCTCCAACAGACTTCATCTCATCAGACAAATCTCTTGGAAGCAATTAAGCAACGGATACGAGGACCACTCACACATATTCCCAAAGCAGCCCGTCACACGCAGCTGGATAACTTACTGACCTCCTGAAAAAGTAAACGATGGTTCCACTACTCTTAAATGCCTCTCCACCAACCCATCAAGGCATGGCACAACTTGCTATTTTTTGGCAATGTCTGGCATTAGCTGTGGCGGATAAGAAGGCGGCAAAGAGGCTAGCATCAATGATAATTAAATCCTTTAAGCGATTTTCCTAGATGTTTTAACCTCATTTCGCCTTCCCGTCAACACTAAACATAGGGAGGAGCGCAGAACCCCACTCATCTACTGGACAGTGAAAAGTCAGAACGAGTCCATGGTGAGCAGGGAAAATTGAAGAGGGCAAAACAGTGGGGCATCAGAATTATTACCCAGTGTAAGATACAGGTGCTCCCAGGGATGCTGAACGGCTGAAGCCACTAGACGGAAAGCCTACCCTGCAAGGAGGGAAACCAGGGCACCAACAGTTCCAAACACCCTCTGTCCCCACTATGGAACCATTGATTGTGGGAAGAACTTCAGACATTTACATAAGCATAATGTCGTTCCCATCTGCTCTGGCTGGGGTTTACACTGGAATAAGGCCACAGCATTTAAAGGAAATGGTTAATCTCCCAGTTATTGGGGAAAATTGACGAGACCTGCTTTCAAGATATCACAAGGTTCACAAACAATTCCTTGCGCTGGTCTGAATTTTTCCTGGATGAAATTTGACCTTTCTTTTTTGGTTGAAAACTTTGTGCCTTAAAAAGAAGGATGAGAATTCGGCCAACTTGCAGTAGGCAAACACGTTACGCCCGCCTCCGTACTCAAAGCTGCGTCCGAGTATTCGTGCACAGGCATCCATGATGCTTCAACCAAATCCGCTTGGATTTGGGGTATCTCTCAAGGGAGTGACAGCAGCGGTTCATGAACAAGGGCGTTTATCAACAACACCTGCCTGCAGGGACACAATGCCCAGTGGTTAAACATTAGATTTCACAGAATGTGTTCATTTCTCCTGAAAAGGAGACGTTGGTATTAGCAGCAGTACAAGAACATTTCCTGGTCTCTTCCTTATTGTTTCAGCAGCGGGTTATGTAGCAAGGTGTATCAATGCATTCTCTTAGGAGAGCATGATATCCACATATCGTGTGGGTGTCCAAAATGGAGATCCCTCTTGTCACCATTTCTCTTCTGTATAGCAGTTAGGGAAATACAGTTTCAGGACTGACCAGCGAGCTTAACATCTGGTTTCCTAGATGAGGCCCACTAGCACAGGTACAAAGGTGTCCCTCCTACATGACCTTACACAGCGTTAATGCACGGGGACAGGAAATGGGTCTCATCCTGAATCCATCTCAAATGTTGAAATATCTCAGTCAGTCAAACAAGTGATAAATTGCATGTGAGATCAATAACTACCAGGGCAGCAGTCATTTGCCCACAAAATAGCGTCTTGCTAGGACGCACCTCTGGGACCAGAATGCATGACACAATTCTCCAGGAAAGAAATTGGAAGAGTTAGGGAAGATAGGAACGCAAGTATGAATAGTCAATCTGGACACCACAGATGCCTGTACCTTCTCACAAAGTGCTTGGAGTCTGCCCCAGGTTTGAGACTTATTTCCTAAGATGTGCACCTTCATTGTTAACCCTATACTGCACCGAATATGGACAGTATTTGAGCAGATTTTTACGAAAGTACTTAACCTTACTCTAGAAGACGGCGTGGAACCCATGCTACACTTCAGTCAGACTAGGAGGGTCATTGGTTGTTCCGCAAAGTCATGCACAAGATTGCATACAAATACCTTGCACTTTTCTGTACTCGTGTATTGTCATACAGCAGAGCTCTTGTAGCCATTGACTTCTCACTGGACAAACTCTTAGGGACAAGATTGGAGTCAAGGACCAAATATTCATTGACGGAGCAATGATCTGGGTTAATCTAAACGTGGCTCTGAACCAGTCCCTGCCTCCCCCAAACAACTACAAAACATCGCATGGGATGGTCCATAGTGGAAAATATTGCCTCAACCCACAAAAAAAAATTGCTTTCAGAGTGTATCAGGGGAAGGATAGCAGCCGCAGCCCGCTCCTGGCAGTGAGAGCCCCTCATGCTGGGGACTATCTGTTGGCTGTTCCCAACTCCAGCCTTGGCACATGGCCCTCGACCCACAGACCATCCAGCTCGGTGTTGCCCCTTCGACTTGCCGCCCCTATTCTCGCGAACACAGGTGTTAATTTGTGCCAGTGAAGCAGCAGACCGATTTGCGGTACCTTGGCGGGCGGCTTGTGTGCCGTAAATCGGGGAAAAGATTGCAAGACATGAGGAGGTTATTAAGAGATTACCAAGAGAGCCTTCACAAACAGTGGAATGCCCAAGCAGTAAGAGAGCCACCCAACTATGCAGATCTGATGGCCAGCCAGAAGCGTCCAGATGGTATCACCTTCAAGCCTGGACAGATGGGAAGCACTGGTTGGTTGTGGGACTAGTACATCGTGCATCTACCTTGTGCTCGATACCTATCTCCAATACACCTAGGTGAAGGAAGGAGGGGCAGCTGCACCAGCTCAGGGAGTCCCATAAGTCTAGAAAAAGAAAATATGGAGAACATTGCTCACATCAATTATATGTTTGTTCCTTTAGGTCTCAGAGACATCTGCTCATGGCGGAAAGAGTTGCATCTAAAATTCCCTTGAAGGAGCTGGGACAAAAAAAGACTCATCCAGGGTAAACTAGGGATCCCAGGGCAGATATGTTTTCTGTTCCAGCGGCTCAGTGCAGGCTGTTCTAAGGGGTATTGGCCTGCTTTATTTTGGGCCACACGCCCCTGCTCTGAGGAGCCTGGATGAGATTTTCGCCTTATAATCGGTGATAACACACGTAACAAATGTACCAGTATAGCCAAGACTTTATATCAACAATGTATCTCTTAAATCTTCTTGTACATATTATGTTAAGTAAAACTATTCCTATTGGTAACAAAAAATATACATCTAAAAGGATCGGGGTGGTAGGGGAAGTAGGAATATTCAAAACGGCTTCACGGAAAGAAATCCAATTATTCTTCCTTGAGCCTTTTTATACCACGTCTTCGAGGCTGTGGGCGTCCCACCAATTTACACAGAAGGTGGACCCCATTATATATATATATATATATATATATTATAGATTATATATATATAATACTATATATATATATTATATATTTATGTATATGATATATATATATATATTATATATTCTTATAAATATAATAATATATATATAAATATACTATATTTTCTATTATATATTAATCATAATACTATATATATATATATATATTATAAATCTATTATTATATAATATATATTATATATTTGCACTGTTTAGAATCTGACTTCAGCACTTTATCCAGGTTTAGACTCTGATCTTCCAGGTCTTCTAATAACCCCTCAGGCGAGCCCTGGTAGCTTATGATAGAGAACCTTCAGCTACACGTCACTTGCTAAGTTATCCAGCCGTCCAGGAGCCAAGTAACAGTCCACTGCTACATTCTGCAGTGCACACGGTGTACAACTTGCAAGTGCCACACATTGCAGATCCTTTAGTGCTACATCATAGAAACACTCTGTAGTGGATACGCGGTGCAGTCTGCGATTGTACACAATGTAATACTGCAGTGTACACCCTGCAGTGTAACAAACCTGCAGTGCTATTCCCTGCCTCTGTGTACACCCTGCAGTGGTACACCGTGCAGTGTACAATCCCTAGCCAGTGTACACCCTTGCAGTGCTACACCGTGCAGTGTATACCCTGCAGTGTACACCCTGCAGTGTACACCCTGCCAGTGTGCACCCTGCAGTGCTACACCCTGCAGTGTACACCCTGCAAGTGTACTACCGTGCACGTGTACACCCGCAGTGTAATCCTGCAGGGCACCTTGCAGTGGTACACCCTGCAGTGCACACCCTGCAGTGCACACGTGCAGAGTACACCGTGCAGTGTACACCGTGCAGTGTACACACGTGCAGTGTACACCGCGTGGCAGTATACCACCGTTGCAGTATACACACGTGCAGGTGTACACCGTGCAGTGTACACACGTATGCAGTGTACACACTGCATGTACACCTGTTGCCATGTGTACACCGTGCAGTGTACCACCTGCAGTGTACCCCCTGCAGTGTAACCCTGCAGTGTACATCCGGCGCAGTGTACACCGTGCGCAGTGTCACCTGCAGTGTACACCCTTGCAGTGTACAACCGTGCAGACCGTACACCCTGCAGTGTACACCCTGCAGTGTACACCTGCAGTGTACACCCATTGCACAGTGTTACACCCTGCAGTGTTCACCGTGTGCAGTATCACCCTGCAGTGCACACCCTGCAGTTGTACACCCGCAGTGTTACACCGTGCGCAGTGCTCACCCTGCAGTGCTACACCCTGCAGTGTTCACCACCGTGCAGTGCATCACCCTGCAGTGACACGTTTGCAGTGTTACCCGTGCAGTGTACACCCTGCAGTGTACCACCGTGCAGTGTACACCCGTGCAGTGTTCTACCGTGCAGTGCATCACCCTGCAGTGTACTCCGTGCAGTGTACACCTCGTGCATTGTACCACCCTGCAGTGTACCACCTAGCAGTGTACACCGTGCAGTGTACACCCTGCAGTGTACACGTTTGTGCAGTGTGTACACCGTGCAGTGTACCTACCGTGCTGGTGCACGACCCTGAGTGTTCACCGTGCAGTTGACCACCGTATGAGTGTACACCGTGCAGTGTACACCGTTGCAGTGCACACCCTGCCAGCTGTACACCGCTGCAGTGTACACCGTGCCAGTGTACACCCCTGCAGTGTTACACGTTTGCAGTGCACACCCCTGCAGTGTACACCGTGCAGTGTACACCGTGCAGTGTACACCCTGCAGTTGTACACCAGTTTTGCAGTGCACACTGCAGTGTACACCCCTGACAGTGTACACGTGCAGGTACACCCTGCAGTGTCACACCGTGCAAGTGCATTCCACCGTGCAGTGTACACCGTGCAGTGTACACACACGTGCCAGTGTCACCTGCAGTGTACACCTGCAGTGCACACCCTGCAGTTGTACACCCTGCAGGTGCTACACCTGCAGTGTACACCCTGCAGTGTACACCGTTGCAGTGTAGCAACCTGCAGTGTATCACCACTGCAGTGCACCACCCTGCAGTTGTACACCTGCAAGTGCACACCCCGCAGTGTAACACCCTGGCAGTGTACACCGTGCAGCTGTTACACCCTGCAGTTGCTTGTACCACCGTGCATGTGCACACCGTGCAGTGTAACACCGTGCAGGTGTACACCGTGCAGTGTAGTACACCCTGCTGTGTGACACCCTGCAGTTGACACCCTGCAGTGTACACTCACTGCAGTGTACACCCTGCAGTGTACACTCCCTGCAGTGTAAACCCTGCGTGTACACCGTTGCACAAGTGGACACCCTGCAGTGTACACCATGCAGTGTACACCCTTGCAGTGTACACCCTGCAGTGCTACACCGTTTGCAGTGAACACCGTGCGTGTAACCCTGCAGTGTACACCCCTGCAGTGCACACCCTGGCAGTGTACAACCCTGCACGTGTACAACCCTGCAGTGCACACCCTGCAGTGTACACCGTTGCAATGCAGTGTACACCGTGCTCAGTGTACACCCTGCAGTGCACACCCTGCAGTGTACACCTGCGTGTACCACCCTGCAGTCACACTCTGCAGTGTACACCGTGCAGTGGACACAGTGCAGTGTACACCTGCACGTGCACACCCTGCGTGTACACCCTGCAGTGTACACCCTGCAGTGCACACCCCTTGCAGTGTAACCATGCAGTGGTAACTTGCAGTGTTAACACCCTGCATGTACAACCTGCCAGTGCTCACCTGCAGTGTACACCTGCGAACTGTACACCTGCCAGTGTACACCCTGCAGTGCACACCCTGCTCAGTGTATCCCAACACCTGCACAGTGTACACCCTGCAGTGACACCTTGGCAGTGTACACCCTGCAGTGCACACCCTCAAGGGTCACCCTGCAGTGCACACACTGCAGCTGTTACACACTGCAGTGTACACCTGCAGTGTACACCTGCAGGTGTACACCCTGCAGTTCGCAACCCTGCAGTTACACCTGCAGTTGTACACCCTGCAGTGTACACCCTGCAGTGTACACCCTGCAGTGTACACCCTGCAGTGCACACCCTGCAGTGTACACCCTGCAGTGCACACCCTGCAGTGTACACCCTGCAGTGTACACCCTGGCTGTGTACACCCTGCAGGGCTACACCCTGCTGTGTACACCTGCAGTGCACACCACTGCAGTGTACCACCCTGCAGTGTACACCCTGCAGTTGTCACCCTGCAGTGTACACCCTGCAGTGTACACTCTGCAGTGCACCACCTCGCTGCAGTGTACAATCTGCAGTGTACACCCTGCTCAGTGCACAACCCTGCAGTTGCACACCCTGCAGTGCACACCCCTGCAGTGTCTTTCCACCCCTGGCAGTGTCACACCCTGCAGTGTACACACTGCAGTGTTACACACTAGGATGCTCTTCCCTCACCTTCAGATTAATAACAATTATCGGTCTATATAACTCAAGTATTTGTGTGCTACTTTCTACTAAATATTGTAAACTGACCTTGACAATATTTCAGAAGCTTTTCCTAGCTAAAATTCGCTAAGAAAAGGCTTCTCTTTTCTTCGTGTTATTTACTCGCCTTATAAGTATTAACTCTTTTCCTGTTCAGCTGAGAATTATAATATTAATAATAATAATAATAATAATATAATAATAATAATATAATAATAATAATAATAATATCAATATGATAATAATAATAATAAATGATAATTAATAATAATAATAATTAATAATAATAATAATAATGATAATATAATAATAATAATATTAATAATAATAATAATATTAATAATAATAATATAATAATAATAATTAATATTAATAATAATTAATAATAACAAAATATAATTAATAAAACATTAGTAGCGTACTCTTTAAGGCCCGTTGTTCTCGCACTAAGTAACACTTAACTCGACCTTAGCTGGTAAACCCAGGCGGCCAACACCAGAGGGTGTCTTTATCAGATCAAAACAGAGATCGATGACAGTGGGATAGGTGAGGTAACCAGTCCCCCAGTCTTGCAGAACTAGCCCACTAACACACACTTGAAAGGTGATGCGGATTGATTACTCACCTAAATCTTGGAAAATATGTTCTTTTAGGAAAATGGTATGGATGATACGAAGAATGATGTGGAACATGGACACTCTGTACATAAGTGTCTTTTTCCACACAATATCGTTCTTTGTAATTAATGGAATAAAAGGCCCTGCTGTGGAGAAAACCCTTTAAATAAAGTACCCCAGGTGTTGTATACCTTGGTTAATAAATACGACAGGTTGGTTTAGAAAGGACACGTATTGAAACACGCGTTATAACATATTTATTAGAAAACGTTTTCGGTCCTGGGACCCTTGATCAGCTTCAACATACCAGAGTAGAAAAGACATTATATATAGGCGGAGTGTGAATGTGACGCCACGTCGACCTGAGGAAAGTCATAGAACATAAGAATGGAGGAAACACTGTAGAAGGCCTAATGGGCCCATGCGAGGCCAGGTCCTTATCAAAACAACCTATGCCTATGATGAGGACCAGTAGACTGATTGAAAATCATGTGACTCCTGTGTGTTGGGTTGGTGCCTGCTTTAAGTATCATGTATGCCAATGTTTTTGAAATTTTGTAGTTTCCAAGTGTTGCGTTCTATAGTGTCGGTGACGGTGATTAGTGAGGCTGTTCTAGGCACGTCGGGTCTGAGGTCTGCGTTCGGTTGGGAGAACGAGTTGTTAGCCTCGTTTCCAGGTCAATCAAAATTGACCCAGTGGAGTCTTTGTGGAGGACACAGGCGTACCTTTCATCGTCCTCTGTTAGAGGCATTTCGATGCTCTTTCAGGCGCGACTGCAAGATCTTTATGTCTTGTCTCGCCTACATATTTCTTGGGGACAGAACCCACAGGGGATAGTGTAGACGCCTGCTGTAGAAGTTAGAGCGAGTTGTGGGGCTCTGCGTTGATAGATATATTGGTTTTCCTATCCAATATCACAGGCCCTTTCTCAACAAGATCCATGCGTTTGAACCATCAATATAGTTTACACTTGAACTCGAACAATGATGGCAAACTTCCTTCTCCCTAGACGTTTCTATCGGTGCCAGATCTCCACGCAGTGAATCAAACTTCTCTTCAAAGTGTATAGAAAAACCTATACCCAACAAGGACGATCTTATTCATTTTATTCACACCGTCTAAATCCCGCACTATAGGAGGAGTCCCTCATTGTGCTTTCTTCTTTGAGAGCTCCTTCGCATCTCCAGCCCTCTTGTTTTCTAGAGAAGAATGCACCTTACATAAACCCAAAGCCCTTTACAAGTCTTCAGTTCCCATTTTTTCTTCATGCGAGAATTGCAGACTCAAGGCACAAGCTATTCCTCAACAAACCGCCCATGGAACAGCCCCTTCCTAAACAGTTCACTAGTACTCCCATGTGGCGATGTTGCACCCAATCACTCGCCGGGCACTTGCATGAGTAACATCAACACATCCTCTATCAAAGACCCATCACTACTATACGGCAGCCCCACCACCTCTAAATTCTACAGGCAGGCGGTCTACACTATCCCTGTGGGTTATGTCCCAAGAAATTTGCTAGGCGAGACAGAAGAGATCTTGCAGGGTCCGCCTGATTTATGAGCATCGAACAAATGCCTCTAACAGAGACGATGTAAGGTACCGCCTTAGTGTCCTCCACAGAGACTCCACGGGGCATTTGATAGAACTGGAAAGAACGGAGCACAACTCGTTCTCACCGAACCAGAACCTCAGACGCGACGGTGTCCTAGGAACAGCCTCACTAATCCCGTCCACCGACAATATAGAACGCAACCCACAGGAAACTACAAAATTTCAAAACATTGGCATACACTGATACTTAAGCAGCACCACCCAACAAAACACAGGAGTCACATGATTTATCGTCTACTGGTCCTCATCACTAGGCAGAGGATGGTTGTGATAGGACCTGCCATCGCATGGGCCAGGTAGGCCCCTTTCTACAGTGTTCTCCATTCTTTGTTCTCTATGGCACTTCCTCAGGTCACGTGGTCAATCACATCTCACTCTTCGCCTATATATAATGTTCTTTCTACCCTCTCGTATGTTAGAAGTGATCAGGTCCCAGGACCGAAATGTTTTCTAATAAATATGTTATAGTGTTGCTTACGTGCATTTCTGTAAACAACCTCTGGCTGTATGCCACATGTGTTAAATTTCCCATCTTGTCGCCATGGTATAAACCACATTATCATATAAACATTCCCAAACTCTTAATCATAATGCTTGAAGAGATTCTACTCGCCGTACAGAAGATCGCTTACTATGAGGAAGGAGCAATCTTACCGTACAGAAAGATTAACTTGTTTAGAAAGACACGTAAGAAACACTATAAATATATATTAGAAAACCTTTCGGTCTGAGGACCTTGATCACTTCTAACATTAGAGGTAGAAAGACAGAACAGACCATAAACACATCATCTACAAAAGCACCTACACTACGAAACGCAGCCCACACCTCTAACTTCTTCAGCAGGACGTCTACACTATCCCATGGGGTTTCTGTCCAGAAATATAGTAGGCGACGACAGGCAGAGATTTGCAGTCCGCCTGAAATGCAGCATCGAAATGCCTCTACAGAGCGATGGAAGATACGCCTGTGTCCTCCACAGAGACTCCACGGGGCATTTTGATTGAAATGGAACGAGGCACAGAACTCGTTCTCACCGGAACCAGACCTCAGACGCGGACGGTGCCTAGAACCTCACTAACACCGTCAGACACTATAGAGACGCAACACTGGAAAACTACAAAAATTTCAACAACATTGGCATACATGTTACTTATAGCAACACCAACCCAACAACACAGGGAGTCACATGATTTCCTTCGTCTACCCGTGCTCATCATAGGTATAGCGTTGTTTTGATAAGGATGTGCCTCGCATAGGCCAGTAGGCCTTTCTTACAGTGTTCCTCCATTGTCTTATGTCATTATGACATTCCTCAGGTCAAGTGCGTCAACACCTCACTCTCCCCATATATTATATAATGTCTTTCTACTCTGTATGTTAGAAGTGATTCAAGCGTCCCCAGGACGAAACGTTTTCTAATAAATAATGTTATAGTGTTTGCTTACGTGTCTTTCTAAACAACTTGTCGGTATTTATTACCAAGGGTTTATACCGATGAATAACTAATTAATATATTTACTATTATTATTGTTATTATTATTATTATTATGTTATTATTTATTTTTATTTTATTATTATTTTATTTATTATTATTATTTTTATATTATTTATTTTTTTTCATTTTATTAGTATTATGATTATTATTACTTTTCATTAGTATTATTATTATTTTTATCTGCATCATCATGGTAAAGAGATCTGTGTATTCAAGAAACAATAACATAACACTCTCACCTTCTGCCTTAAAGATGGCAGTCTTCAAGGAGTTACTTAACTATCCTGGTTGAAAGAGCTGTTCCTGTGAGGTGGTTCTTGATGGCAGGACGCAGACTTGAGGAAGGCTGACCTGTGCAAACTCCACCGTACTGACTTCAGCTCCGCGCTTGAACTGCGAGTGCTTCGTTGTCTGAGGAGCGAGACGTAGCCTCAGCAGAGCGAACTTGGGTATGAAGAGAGCATCTCCTTCCCCGGCATCACGTCCCCGATGTGCAACTCAACTTTTCTCAGCTGCATGATCCACTCAGTGGTAGTATATATCATCCACGAAATACTCAGGCATATTTGAAATTTATAGCTGCAATAAGTATATAAACATAAAGTGAAGAGAAATAAAGATTTTTTTAGTATTACTAGGAAATACATGAAGGTTAGGATTCGGGTCTCGTTACCCTAAAGAAATCTCTCTACTTCTGTCTGAGGATAGTCTGACTAAATTCGATAGATTTATATATATTTTTATATATATAATTATATATATATATACTATATATATCATTTATATACTATACTATATAATATTTATATATATATATATATATATATAAACATTGATATAAAAAATTTCCAAATACATTTTAAGGCAGTGTAATATTAATGAAGGTTCTTTTACAGAAGATTTAAAGACAACAAACCACTTTCTGACAAAACTAATCATCTTATGAAAGCTTTGATAGCGGCTCTCTGGGGGTGTTAAGCTGCGGCTCCAATGGGGGTGAGGCAGTTGGAGGCTTCCATGGGGGGTCAAGCTGCGGCTTCCCTTAGGGAGGCAACAGTTGGCCAGTGAGGCTCCCGTGGGGGGCGTCAAGCTGCGGGCTCCCTGGGGAGGCAGTTTTTGAAGGCTCCCTGGGGGTGTCATATGCTAGCGGCTCCCTGGGGAGGACAGTTGAGTGCTCCCTGGGGGGTCAAGCTGCGGCTCCCTGGGTGAGGCCAGGGTTTGAGGCTCTCTCTGGGGGGTCAAGCTGCGGGCTCCCTGGGCCGAGGCCAGATGTTGAGGCTCTCCCTGGGGAGGATCAAGCTGCGGCTCCCTGGAGGCGAGGCCAGTGAGGCTCCTTGGGGGAGGTTCAAGCGCGGTCACTGGGGAGGACCAGTTGAGCTCTCCTGGGGGGTTCACAGCTGCGGCTCCCTGGGGAGGCCAGTTGAGGCTCCCTGGTGGGGGGGGTTTAGGGCAGTCCAAGCTGCGGCTCCCCTGGGGAGCGCCCTAGTTGAGGCTCTTGCGTGGGTTCAAAGCTGCGGCTCCCTGGGGGTGGGTCAGTTGAGGCTCCCTGGGGTGAGTCAAGTGCGGCTCCCTGGGGAAAGGCCAGTTGAGGGCTCCCTGGGGGTCAAAGCTGCGCCTCCCTGGGCGGTAGGCCAGTTGAGGTCCCTGGGGTCATGCTGACGGCTCCCTGGGCCGAGGCCAGTTGAGGCTCCTGGGGGCGTACAAGCTGCGGCTCCCCTGGGGAGGCCAGTTGAGGCATCCTTGGGGCGTACAAGCAGTGCGCGGCTCCCTGGCATGACGGCCAGTTGAGGCTCCCCTGGGGGGTCAAGCAGCGGCTCCCTGGGGAGGCCAGGTTGAGGCTCCCTGTGGGGGTCAGCTTGCGGCTCCCTGGGTGAGGCCAGGTTGAGGCTCCCCTGGGGCGAGGCCAGGTCTACTGCTCAAGTGGGGTAGGCCCAGCTGCGACTCTTCTGGAGATGGTAGGTTCAAGCTGCGGCTCCCTCTGGCGGGTGTCAAATGGGCTCCCAGGGGGTGTCAAACTGCGGACTCCCAGGGGGTCAAACGTGCGTACTCCCAGAGGGGTCAAACTGCGGCTACCAGGGGGGCCCAAACTGCGACTCCCGGGGGGTCAAACTGCGACTCCAGGTGGTCAAATGCGGCACCCAGGGGGGTCAAACTGCGGCTCCCGAGGATCGAAAACTGCGGCTCCTCAGGGGGTCATACTGCGGTCCCTGGGGGGTCAAACTGCCGACTCCCAGGGGGCAGTCAAATGCGATCCCAGGGGGTCAAACTGCGCTCCCAGGGGGTCAAACTGCGACTCCCAGGGGATTCAAACTGCGGCTCCACAGGGGAGGTCAAACTTGCGGCTCCCAGGGGAGTCAAACTGCGGCTACCAGGGGGGTCAAACTGCGGACTCCCAGCGGGGTCAACCACTCCCCCTCAAACAAACATTTGTCACCTCACATAAAAACTATTTAAACAGGTTTTATCCTTCTGTAAATCCTTTTTGTAAATACAGTTGTGTCGTAGGGAGAAGAGAGAGAGAGAGGAGAGAGAGAAGAGAGGAGAAGAGAGAAGCCAATACAAGAGTCTTGCTGTTCTTAATATACGGTAAATGACAGTTCAGATCTGTTGAAACCAACTTTAAGTGTTTATTCAGGAACGTTGAAATTAAGAAAGGATAGAAAGAACGGAAGCGTTGGAGACCTGAACATGCAGCCCAGAGGTGGTGAATCAAGTGGCTGTTGGAGTTTGTCGATCCAAAACAAGAAAAGGTCATGCATCCAGGAGAGAGGCTGGACGATGATCCAATATGAGAACAAACTACGAGGGAGAAATTATTCTCTCGTCCTGTGATTCGTCAGGACCCGAACTTAAGTGAAGCAACTTGTGACGTATTTCGGTCTATCCTGGACACTGTATCCGAATGATGATCCAGGAAGGATCGAAACATCGTCCACAAGATTCCAAGTGCGGGTTTGTTGGTGAATGTTCCAAGCAGGGTGTTGTGACTTATATTTATTCACTGTGTGATAATGAGGCAGAACCTTGGTAAGGTTTACTGAACTCCAATACAACTCTACTGGAGAAGTTGTTGGTGTTGTTGCGTACCATCGTCGGCCCCCCCCCACCCCCCCCCCCCCCCCCCCCCCTCCCCCCCGAGCAGTGGCGGAGAGGAGGACGCAGGTAACTTATCATTGTTCACAACTGGAGCATTTTGGAGTAGTGAACAGTGTGGGGGCTTGAAGGCAATGTGGGGGTCAGCAAATGGATTAAATGTTGAAGTAATCTCAAGGAATAAGCGGAGCAAAAATTGAGGGGAGAAGTGATGTAGTAGTGAGGGAGGAGGTTTTGAGTAATGAAGGAGGAATCTTGAACAGTGAAGGAGTGTTGAGCAGTTGATGGAACAGTGTAGGGAAAGGGATTACTGAGCAGAGAGAGGAGTGTGCCGCAGTAAAGGCAGGGGTATTGAGCGAGATGGAGCAGTGACAGGAATGAGGTATTGCAGCAGTGATGGAGCAAGTGAAGGGAGAGGTAATTTGAGCAGTGATCGGTGCAGTGAAGGGAGAGGTATAGACGCGGTGTTGGAGCAGTGAAGGAGAGGTATTGCAGCAGTGATGGAGCAGTGAAGGAGAGGTATTAAGCCAGTGATGGCAGCCAGTGAAGGAGAGGTATTGAGCACGTGATTGGAGCAGCAGTGATGGAGAGGTTGAGCAGTGATGGAGAGGTATTGACGCAGTGATTAGAGCAGTCGAAGGAGAGGTTTGAGCAGTGAGGGGAGCAGTGATGGAGAGGTATTGAAGCAGTGATGGACGATGGGTATTGAGCAGTGATAGAGCAGTGAAGGAGAGGTTTTGAGCAGCCGATGGAGCGTGAAGGAGAGGTATTGACGCAGTGATGTGCAGTGTGAGGAGGTAGAGTTATTGAGCAGAGATGGAGAGGTATTTGAGCGTGATAGAGTAGTAGCAGTGAAGAGAGGAGGTATTGAGCAGTGATGGGGCAGTGAAGGAGAGTTATTGTGAGCAGTGATAGAGCAGTGAAGAGAGGTATTGCAGCAGTGATGGAGCAGTGAATGGAGAGTATGCAGCAGTGATGTGGAGCAGTGACGGGCTAGGTATTGGAGCAGTAGATTATCCGAGAGAGTGATAAGGAAGAAGGCATGGAGCAGTGATGGAGCAGTGAAGGAGGAGGTTATTGAGCAGTTGATGGCAGCAGTGACGGGAGACGGTATTGAGCAGTGATGGAGAGTGACTGGAGCAGTAGGGACGAGTATTGAGCATTGATGGACGCAGTGAAGGAGAGGTATTGAGCAGTGATGGAGAGCAGTGATGGAGGAGGTTATTGAGCAGTGATAGAGGCAGTGAAGAGAGGTATTGAGCAGTGAGGAGCAGTGAGGAGAGGTATTGAGCAGCGATGGAGCAGTGAAGGAGAGGTATTGAGGCCAGTGATTGGGCAGGAGGGAGAGGTACTGAGCAGTGATGGAACAGTTGAGGGGAGAGTGTATTGCAGCAGTGATGAGCAGTGAAAGGGGAGGTATGGAGCAGTGATGGAGCAGTGAAAAAGGAGAAGGATTGTGTGCAGTGAGTGGTGCAGTGATGGAGAGGTACTGAGCAGTGTGGAGCAAGGGTTGAATGGAGCAGTGAGGGAGAGGTACCTGCGAGCAGTGATGGAGCACGTGTAGTGGAGAGAGGTACTGAGCAGTGATGGAGCAGTGATGGGAGAGGTACTGAGCAGTGATGGAGCAGTGATGGAGTATGCTTGAGAGCACTGAGGCAGGACACACCAGGGACGTGAACTTTAACCTGTAAATTATTCAGTGTTCTCTGAGACCAACCCCTGTGTGTTGTGTGTGTGTATGTGTGTGTGTATGTGTGTGATATGTGTGTGTGTATGGGGTTGTGTGTGTATGTGTGTGTGTAATGTGTGTGTGTGTGTATGTGAGTGGGTGTGTGTCTGTTGATGTGTGTGTGTGTATGTGTGTGTTGTGTGTGTGTGTGTGTGTGTGTGTGTGTGTGTGTGTGTGTGAGTGTGTGTGTGTATGTGTGTGTGTATGTGTGTGTGTATGTGTGTGTATGTGTGTGTGTGTATGTGTGTGTGTGGGGGGGATGTTCCCTCACCTAAATTTTTGGGAAAAATCGTCTTTGAGGAAATGGTATGGTGATACCGAGAAGATGTGGAAAAAGACACTTGTACATAAGTGTCTTTTTCCACACAATATCGTCTTTGTATTAATGGATAAAGCCACTGCTGTGAGAAACCTCTTTAAATAAAGATACCCCAGGTGTTGGTATAAACCTTGGTAATAAATACCGACAAGTTGGTTTAGAAAGACACGTAAGCAAACACTATAACATATTTATTAGAAAACGTTTCGGTCCTGGGACCTTGATCACTTCTAACATACAGAGGTAGAAAGACATTATATATAGGCGGAGAGTGAAATGTGACGCACGTGACCTGAGGAATGTCATAAGAACATAAGAATGGAGGAACACTGTAGAAGGCCTACTGGCCCATGCGAGGCAGGTCCTTATCAAAACAACCTCTGCCTATGATGAGGACCAGTAGACGATGAATCATGTGACTCCTGTGTTGTTGGGTTGGTGTGCTTAAGTATCATGTATGCCAATGTTTTTGAAATTTTGTAGTTTCCAGTGTTGCGTTCTATAGTGTCGGTGACGGTGATTAGTGAGGCTTCTAGGCACCGTCGGCGTCTGAGGTCTGGTTCGGTGAGAACGAGTTGTGCCTCGTTCCAGTTCATCAAATGCCCCGTGGAGTCTCTGTGGAGGACACAGGCGTACCTTACATCGTCTCTGTTAGAGGCATTTCGATGCTCATTCAGGCGGACTGCAAGATCTCTGTCTGTCTCGCCTACATATTTCTTGGGACAGAACCCACAGGGGATAGTGTAGACGCCTGCTGTAGAAGTTAGAGGTGTGGGGCTGCGTTGATGATATATTGGTTTTCTATCCAATATCCAGGCCCTTCTCAACAAGATCAATGCAGTTGAACCATCAATAAAGTTTACACTTGAACTCGAAAATGATGGCAAACTTCCTTTCCTCGACGTTCTACTGTGCAGATCTCCCGACAGTGACAAACTTCTCTTCAAAGTGTATAGAAAACCTACCAACAAGGACGATCTTATACACTTTTATTCACACCAAGATACCCGCACTAAGAGAGGAGTCCTCATTGGCTTCTTCTTGAGAGCTCTTCGCATCTCCAGCCCTTGTTTTCTAGAAGAAGAATGCACTTACATAACACAAGCCTTTACACGTCTTCAGTTCCCATCTTTCTTCATCCGAGATTGCAGACTCAAGGCACAAGCTATCCTCAACAAACCGCCCATGGAACAGCCCCTAAACAGTTCATAGTACTCCCATGTGGCGATGTTGCCACGAATACTCGCCGGGCACTTGCTATGAGTAACATCAAAAACATCCTCTATCAAAGACCTCACTACTAACGCAGCCCACACACCTCTAACTTCTACAGCAGGCGTCTACACTATCCCCTGTGGGTTCTGTCCAAGAAAAATTTTAGGCGAGACAGACAGAGATCTTGCAGTCCGCCTGAATGAGCATCGAAATGCCTCTAACAGAGACGATGTAAGGTACGCCTGTGTCCTCCACAGAGACTCCACGGGGCATTTGATGAACTGGAACGAGGCACAACTCGTTCTCACCGAACCAGACCTCAGACGCCGACGGTGCCCAGAAGCCTCATAATCACCGTCACCGACACTATAGAACGCAACACTGGAAACTACAAAATTTCAAAAACATTGGCATACATGATACTTAAGCAGCACCAACCCAACAACACAGGAGTCACATGATTTCATCGTCTACTGGTCCTCATCATAGGCAGAGGTTGTTTTGATAAGGACCTGCCTCGCATGGGCCAGTAGGCCTTCTACAGTGTTCCTCCATTCTTATGTTCTTATGACATTCCTCAGGTCACGTGCGTCACATCTCACTCTCCGCCTATATATAATGTCTTTCTACCTCTGTATGTTAGAAGTGATCAAGGTCCCAGGACCGAAACGTTTTCTAATAAATATGTTATAGTGTTTGCTTACGTGTCTTTCTAAACCACCTCAGGTGTTGCACATGTGTTAAATTTCCCATCTTGTCGCCATGGTAAACCATTATTATAAACATTCCCAACTCTTAAACATCTGCTTGAAGAGATTCCAACTCGCCTTACAGAAGAATCGCTTACTATGAGGAAGGAGCAATCTTACCGTACAGAAAGATAACTTGCTTTAGAAAGACACGTAAGCAAACACTATAACATATTTATTAGAAAACCTTTCGGTCCTGGGACCTTGATCACTTCTAACATACAGAGGTAGAAAGACAGACAGACCATAAACACATCATCTATCAAAGACCTCACTACGAAACGCAGCCCCACACCTCTAACTTCTACAGCAGGCGTCTACACTATCCCCTGTGGGTTCTGTCCCAAGAAATATGTAGGCGAGACAGGCAGAGATCTTGCAGTCCGCCTGAATGAGCATCGAAATGCCTCTAACAGAGACGATGTAAGATACGCCTGTGTCCTCCACAGAGACTCCACGGGGCATTTGATGAACTGGAACGAGGCACAACTCGTTCTCACCGAACCAGACCTCAGACGCCGACGGTGCCTAGAAGCCTCACTAATCACCGTCACCGACACTATAGAACGCAACACTGGAAACTACAAAATTTCAACAACATTGGCATACATGATACTTAAGCAACACCAACCCAACAACACAGGAGTCACATGATTTCATCGTCTACCCGTCCTCATCATAGGTAGAGGTTGTTTTGATAAGGATGTGCCTCGCATAGGCCAGTAGGCCTTCTACAGTGTTCCTCCATTCTTATGTTCTTATGACATTCCTCAGGTCACGTGCGTCACACCTCACTCTCCGCCTATATATATAATGTCTTTCTACCTCTGTATGTTAGAAGTGATCAAGGTCCCAGGACCGAAACGTTTTCTAATAAATATGTTATAGTGTTTGCTTACGTGTCTTTCTAAACCAACTTGTCGGTATTTATTACCAAGGTTTATACCAGAAAGATAACTAATTAATATATTTACTATTATTATTGTTATTATTATTTATTATTATTATTATTATTATTATTATTATTATTATTATTATTATTATTATTATTATTATTATTATTATTATTATTATTATTATTATTATTATTATTATTATTACTTTTCATTATTATTATTATTATTATTATCTGCATCATCATGGATAAAGAGCTCTTGATTCAAGAACATCATAACACTCTCACCTTCTGCCTTAAAGATGGCAGTCTTCAAGGGAGTTACTTAACTAACCTGGTTGAAGAGATTGTTCCTGTTGAGGTGGTTCTTGTGGAGGAGCAGCTTGAGGAAGGTGCCTGTGCACTCCACCGTCACTGACTTCAGCTCCCGCCCCTTGGAACTGCGAGTGTTCTTGTCGAGAGGAACTTTTAGCCTAGCAGAGCGACTTGGCGTTAAAGAGGCAATCCCCTTCCCCCGGCATACGTCCCCAATGTGCAACTCAACTTTCTCAGCTGCTTTTTTTATCCTCAGTTAAAATATATCCCGAAATACTCAGGATATTTAAAATTTTAGCTGCAATAAATATTAAACATAATTTTTTTTTTGTATACGTAAAATACATAAAAAGGTTAGGATCGTCTCGATTAAAAAAGAAATCTCTCTATTTTTCCCTGAGGGATAGTCCTGAAAATTTTCGATATAGTTAATAAAATATATAAATTATATATATTTTATATATATATATATATTTATATATATATATATATAAAAATAAAAAAAAAAAAAAAAACTTAAAAAAATTTTCCCCAAATAATTTTAAACAAATTTATGAAGGTTCTTCGAAAAAAACAACCAAAACACATTCTGACAAAATTAACTCTTAAAAAAGTTCGAGGGGGCTCTCTGGGGGGTCAAGCTGGGGGGCTCCCTGGGGGGGCCGTTGAGGCCCCGGGGGGTTAAAGGGCTGCGGCCCCCGGGGGGGCCAGTTGAGGCCCCTGGGGGGGTCAAGCTGCGGCCCCCCTGGGGAGGCCAGTTGGGGCTCCCGGGGGTAAGCTGAGGCTCCCGGGGGGCCCATTGAGGCTCCCGGGGGGTTTTCAACTGCGGCTCCTGGGGGGGCCCAGTTGAGGCCCCGGGGGGGGGTCAAGTGGGGCTCCCTGGGGAGGCCATTTGAGGCTCCCTGGGGGGTCAAGCTGGGGCCCCCCTGGGGGGGCCCATTTTACCCCTGGGGGGTCAAGTGGGGCCCCCGGGGGAGGCCATTGAGGCCCCCGGGGGGTCAAGTTTTCGGCTCCTGAGGAGGCCATTTTGAGGCTCCCTGGGGAGGCCAGGCTACGGCTCCGTGGGGGGGCCCCAGGCTGCAACCTCTGGAAGGTAAAGGGGCTGCGGCTCCCAGGGGGGTCAAAGGGGCTCCCAGGGGAGGGTCAAACTGCGGCTCCCAGGGGTCAAACTGCGACTCCCGGGGCCCAAAAACTGGGCCCCAGAGGGGTCAAACTGGGCTCCCAGGGTTTCAAACTGCGACTCCCAGGGGGGTCAAACTGCGACTCCCGGGGGGCAAACTGCGACCCCCAGGGGGGGTCAAACGGCGGCTCCCAGGGGGGTAAAACTGGGCCCCCCGGGGGGGTCAAACTGCGGCTCCCAGGGGGATAAAATGCGGCCCCGGGGGGGTTCAAACGCGACTCCCAGGGGGTCAAAACTGCGACCCCCAGGGGGGTCAAACTGCGGCTCCCAGGGGGATAAAACTGCGGCTCCCGGGGGGGTTCAAACTGCGCTCCCGGGGGGGGTCAAACTGCGACCCCCAGGGGGGTCTCACTCCCCAAAAACTTTAGCACTCACAAAAACTATTAAAAGTTTTATCCTTCTGTAAATCCTTTTGTAAATACCTTTTGTCTTTTGGGAGAGAGAGAAGAGAGAGAGAGAGAGAGAGAGAGAGAGGGAAAGGAAGAGAGAAGCCAATAAAAGAGTCCTTGCTTTTCTTAATATACGTAAATGACAGTTAGATGTTTGAAACCAATGTATTTTATTCGGCAACGTAAAATTAAGAAAGGAAAAAAACAGGGAAAGGTTGGAGCCCTGAACATGCAGCAGAGGGGTTTGAATCAAGTGGCTGCTGGAGTTCGACCCAAAAACAAGAAAAAGGTCATCACCCCGGAGAGGCTGGAAGATGACCACATAAAGAGCAAAAAATAGAGAGGAAAAATTTAATTCTCTCGCTCGTTGTTTCGTCAGGCCCCCGAACTTAAGGAAGCAATTGTGAGATTTTTCGGTCAATCCTAGACCATGAACCAAATGATATCCAGGAAGGATCGAAACATAGTCACAAGTTTCCCCAAGGGGCGGGTTTGTTGTGAATTTTTCCCAAGCCAGGGTGTTGTGACTTTTTTATTCACTCGTGTATATGGGCCAGAACCTTTTTAAAAGGTTATGACTCAAAACAACACTACTGGGAAGGTTGGGTTGCGTCCTGTCGGAGCAGGGGCGGGGGAGGGGACGCAGTAAACTTATCATTTTTCACAACTGGAGTCATTTTGGGTATGCAGTGGGGGGTTTTAAAGGAATGTGGGGGTAGAATGGATAAATGTTGAAGTAATCTCAAGGAATAGCGGAGCAATGAGGGAGAAGTGATGTATAGTGAGGAGGAGTTTTGAGTAATGAAGGAGGAGTCTTGGGGTGAAGGGGTGTTTGGGAGTGATGGGAAAAGTGTAGGAAGGGTACTGAGCGGGAGTGTTGAGCGTAAAGGAGGGGTATTTACAGTGAGGAGGGTATTGGGGGCAGTGGGAGAAGTGAAAAAAGGATTGACAGTGAAACGATGTTGAGCGTGAGGGGGCAGTGTAGAAAAGGGGATTGAGCAGAGAAGGAGTGTTGAGCAGTGAAGGAGGGGCATTGAGCAGTGTGGAGCGTGAAGAATAAATTTAGCAGTGAAGGGGAAAGGAACTAGGGGAGTGATGGAGCAGTGAAGAAGAGGTATTGAGCAGTGATGGGAGGGATTGAGCAGTGATGGAGAGGTTTGAGCAGTGAGGAGTATGAGGAGAGGTATTGAGCAGTTGGGCAGTGAAGGGGAGGAAATTTAGCAGTGATGGAGCGGAAAGGGGAGGTATTTAGCAGTGATGGAGTAGTATGGAGAGGTTTGAGCAGTGATGGTTGAAAAAGAGGTATTTACAGTGAAGGAGAGGTACTGGCAGTGATGGAGAGGTATTGAGCATGATGGGAGTTATTGAGCAGTGATGGAGCAGTGATGGAGAGGTATTGAGAAGTGATGGAGCAGTGAAGGAGAGGTATTGAGCAGTGATGGAGCAGTGAAGGAGAGGTATTTAGCAGTGAGGGGGTGAAGGAGAGGTATTTAGGGTGATGGAGCAGTGAAGGAGTGTATTGAGCAGAGATGGAGCATGAAGGAGAGGTTTTTAAGCAGGATGGAGCAGGAAGGAGAGGGATTAGCATGATGAAGCGTGAAGGAGAGGTATTGAGCAGTGAGGGAGCAGTGATGGAGAGGGGATTGAGCGTGATGGGCAGTGAAGGAGAGGTATTGGGCAGTGATGGAGCGTGATGGAGCAGTGAGAAAAGGATTGAGGGGATGATGAGGGAGTAAGAAGAGGCATTGGCATTTATGGACAGTGAAAGAGAGGGATTGGCAGTGTGGAGCAGGGGGAGAGGTATTGAGCAGTGAGGGCAGTGAGGGAGAGGTATTGGCATGAGGAGAGTGAAGGAGGGTATTTAGCAGTGATGGAGGGGAGTGATGGAGAGGTATTGGCAGTGAAGAGCAGTGAAGGGGGAGGTATTGAGCAGTTATGGAGCAGTAAGGAGAGGGTATTGAGCAGTGATGGACAGTGAAACGGGGGGGTTTGAGCATGATGGGGCAGTGAGGGGGAGGTACTGAGCAGTGATGGAGCAGTAAGGGGAGGGATTGAGCATGATGGAGCAGTGAAGGGAGGGATTGAGCAGTGAGGAGCAGGAGGGAGAGGTACTGACAGTGAGGAGCAAGGGAAAGGGGAGGTACTGAGCATATGGAGCAGTGAAGGAGAGGGATTTAGCAGTGATGGGCAGTGATGGGCGCTTGAGAGACCCGAGGACAGACACAAGAGTGGGGCACCTTTAACCAGTTATTATTCAGTTTTCTTGAGCAACCCTGTGTGTATTTTGGTGTATTGTGTGTTGTGTGTTGTAGTGTGTGTGTATTGTGTGTATGTGTGTGTGTATGTGTGTGTGTATGTTGTGTTGTGTGTGTGTGTGTGTGTGTATGTGTGTGTGTATGTGTGTGTGTGTGTGTGTATGTGTGTGAGTATGTGTACTCACCTAGCTGAGGTTCGGGGGTGGTTTTCCGGGGTCCTGGGCCCCGCCTCTTACTGATCGCTATAGGGGCACTCTCCCCGACCTGAGTTTATATACCTCTGCTTAAAGCTATTTGGATCCCGCCTCCACTCATCGCTTCCCAAACTATTCCACTTTCTGACTACTCTGTGGGGTGAAGAAATACTTCCCAACATCCCCTTTATTCATCTGTGTCTTCAACTTCCACTGTGTTTCCCCTTTTACTGTGTTTTAAACCTGGAACATCCCGTCTTTGTCCACCTTGTCAATTCCTTCAGTATTTTTTATGTCGTTATCATGTCCCCCCTATCTCTCCCGTCCTCCATGTCGTCAGGTTGATTTCCCTTAACCTCTCCCCGTAGGGCATACCTTTAGCTCTGGGACTAGTTTTTTGGGAAACCTTTGTCTTTCTCTGTTTTTTTACGTGTTGTGTGTGTGTGGTGTGTGTGTGTGTGTGTTTTTGTTTGTGTGTGTGTGTGTGTGGTGTGTGTGTGTGTGGTGTGTGTTGTGTGTGTATTTTTGTGTTGGGGTGTATGTGTGTGTGTAGTGTGTGTGCATGTGTGTGTTTATGTGTGTGTGTACTCCCTATTTGTACTCACCTATTTGGGTTGCAGGGGGTCGAGTCCTAGCCCTCCCCCGCTCCCCCGGTTGCTACTAGGCCCTCCCCTTTTCCCCCGCCCCTGAGCTTTACAAACCTCGTCTTAAAATGTGTATGGTTCCTGCCTCCACTACGTCTTTTTTGGGGTATTCCACTCCTTACAACTCTATGACTGAAGAAATACTTCCTACTATCTCTCTGACTCATTTGTGTCTTCAACTTCCAATTGGCCTCTTGTTTCTGTGTCCCCTCCCGGGAAACATCCTGTCCTTGTCCCCCTTGTTTTTCCCACGCAGTATTTTATATGTCTTATCATGTCTCCCCTGACCCTCCTGCCCTCCAGTGTGGTCAGGCCGTTTTCCCAAAATCTTTCTTCATAGGCATTCCCCTTAGTTTTGGAACTAACCTTGTTGCAAACCTTTGTACTTTCTCTATTTCTTGACGTGCTTTATAAAGTGCGGGTTTCCCAAACAGGTGCTGCATACTCCAGTATGGGCTGACATACAGGGTTTGTACTTGTCTTAATTTTCCCTTGCTAAGGTATCGGAATGTTTTCTCGGTTTGCCGGCGCCCATATCTGCGCAGTTATCTATTAGTGTGCTCCGGGAATCTCGGTGTTATACTCCCCCCAAAGATTTTTCCCCTTGAGTGAGGTTTGCAGTCTTTGTCCCCTAGCCTATACTCTGTCTGCGGTCTTCTGTGCCCCTTTCCCCCATCTTCATGACTTTGCATTTGGCGGATTAAATTCGAGAAGCCATTTTTTTGGACCAGGTGTCCCGTCTGTCCCGGTATTTGTGTGTATGTGTGTGTGATGTGTATTGTTGTAGTGTGTGTTTTTGTGTGTATTGTTGTGTGTGTGGTTGGGATGTGGTGTATGTGTTATCACCTATTTGTATCACCTATTTGTGGTTGGGAGGGGTCGATTCATAGCTCCTGGCCCCGCCTCTTCGCTGTTGCTACTAGGTCCCTCTCTCCCTGCTCCTGAGCTTTATCATACTCGCCTTTTAAAAATATGTTGGTTCCCGCCCCCACTACTTCACTTTCTAGGCTATTCCACGGGTTGACTACTCTATGACTGAAGAAATACTTCCTAACATCCCTTTGATTCATCTGAGTCTTCTACTTCCAATTGTGACCTCTTGTGTCTGTGTCCCATCTCTGGAACATCCCGTCTTTGTCCACCTCGTCTATTCCGCGCAGTATTTTATATGTCGTTATCATGTCTCCCCTGACCCTCCTTGCCTCCAGTGTCGTCAGGCCGATTTCCCTCAACCTTTCTTCGTAGGACAATCCCCGTAGCTCTGGGACTAGTCTTGTTGCAAACCTTTGCACTTTCTCTAATTTCTTGTCGTGCTTGACTAGGTGTGGATTCCAAACTGGTGCTGCATACTCCAGTATGGGCCTGACGTAAATGGTATACAGAGTCTTGAACGAATCCTTACTGAGGTATCAGAACGCTGTCCGTAGGTTTGCCAGGCGCCCGTATGCTGCAGCAGTTATCTGATTGATGTGCGCCTCGGGAGATATGCTCGGGTGTTATACTCACCCCAGATCTTTTTCCTTGAGTGAGGTTTGCAGACTTGTGCCGTCTAAGCTATATTGTGTCTGCGGTCTTCTTTGCCCTTCCCCAATCTTCATGACTTTGCATTTGGCAGGGTTAAACTCAAGGAACCAGTTGCTGGACCAGGCCTGTAGCCTGTCCAGGTCTCTTTGTAGTCCTGCCTGATCCTCATCCGATTTGATTCTTCTCATTAACTTCACATCGTCCGCAAACAAGGACACTTCTGAGTCTATCCCATCCGTTATGTCATTCACATATACCAAGAACGGCACAGGTCCTAGGACTGACCCCTGTGGAACCCCGCTTGTCACAGGCGCCCACTCTGACACCTCGTCACGTACCATGACTCGTTGTTGCCTCCCTGTCAGGTATTTTCTGATCCATTGCAGTGCCTTTCCTGTTATGTGTGCCTGATCCTCTAGCTTTTGCAGTAACCTTTTGTGAGGAACTGTGTCGAAGGCCTTCTTGCAGTCCAAAAAAATGCAGTCGATCCACCCCTCTCTCTCTTGTTTTACTTCTGTCACCTTGTCATAAAACTCTAGTAGGTTTGTGACACAGGATTTTCCCTCCCTGAAACCATGCTGGTTGTCAATTATGCACTTATTTCTTTCCAGGTGCTCCACCACTCTCCTCCTGATGATCTTCTCCATGACCTTGCATACTATACACGTTAGTGATACAGGTCTGTAGTGTAGTGCCTCATGTCTGTCTCCGTTTTTAAAAACTGGGACTACATTTGCCATCTTCCATACCTCAGGGAGTTGCCCAGTTTCAAGTGATGTGTTGAAGATCTTTGTTAACGGTACACACAATATCTCTGCTCCCTCTTTAAGGACCCACGGAGAGATGTTGTCTGGTCCCACCGCCTTTGAGGTGTCAAGTTCGCATAGCAGCTTCTTCACCTCCTCCTTGGTTATATGTACCTCATCCAGCACTTGCTGGTGCACCCCCCTGTTCTGATTTAATGGAGTCCAACTAGTTTCCACTGTAAATACTTCTTTAAATCTTGTGTTGAGCTCCTGACATACCTCCCGGTCGTTTCTTGTGAATTCCCCATCACCCTTCCTCAGTCTGATTACCTGGTCCTTGACTGTTGTTTTCCTCCTGATGTGACTGTACAACAGCTTCTGGTCAGTCTTGACTTTCGATGCTATGTCATTTTCGTATTGCCGCTGAGCCTCCCTTCTTATCTGTGCATATTCGTTATTTTCCTGAGTTCTCTGTCTTCTGTACCTTTTCCATTCTCTAGTACACCTAGTTTTTGCCTCCCTACACCTTTGGGTGAACTAAGGACTCGTTCTGTTCTTCCCATTATTTCTGTTTCCCTAGGAACAAACCTCTCCTCTGCCTCCTTGCATTTTGTTGCCACATAGTCCATCATTTCTTGTACTGGTTTTCCTGTCAGTTCCCTCTCCCACTGAATGTCTTGAAAGAAGTTCCTCAAGCCTGAGTAGTTCCCCCTTTTGTAGTTTGGTTTTCCACCCTATTCCTGCTGCTCTCTCCCTTGGAGCTCAACTATGTAGTCGAAGCACAGAACCACATGATCACTAGCTCCCAGGGGCCTTTCATACATGATATCCTCGATGTCAGAACTACTCAAGGTGAATACAAGGTCCAGTCTTGCTGGTTCATCCTCTCCTCTCTCTCTGGTAGCGTCTCTAACATGTTGATGCATGAGATTTTCCAGTACCACATCCATCATCTGGCTCTCCATTTCGGACCCCCATGGGGCTCCAGTTTTCCAGTCAATCTCCTTGTGATTGAAATCACCCATAACTAGTAACTTTGCTCCCCCATGTGTGCTCTCCTGGCCACCTCGGCTAGTGTGTCGACCATTGCTCTGTTGCTCTCATCGTATTCTTCTCTTGGCCTCCTGCAGTTCTGTGGTGGGTTGTACATTACTGCAATATCACCTTTGTCCCTCAGACTAGATTGTTCCTACTAAGTAGTCCCTTGTCGCCCGTGCCATCCATTCTTCCATTTTCTCAAACCCCACTGGTTTTTAATGAGCAGTGCAACTCCTCCTCCCCTCTCCTCCCTCTGTCTTTCCTGAGGATTTGATATCCGGGTGGAAAGATTGAATCTGTTATTATTCTGGTGAGTTTTGTTTCTGTGAGTGCTATTATGTCTGGGGATGTCTCCTTGATTCTTTCGTGCCACTCCTCATACTTATTTGTCATTCCATCTGCATTTGTATACCACACCTTCAACTTCTTTTCTAAGATTGTGGTCTGGGAGGTGTATTGGGGTTGGGGAAGTGGGAGACCTGATAAGGAACTATGGGTGGTTGCTGTGGGGGTGGAGTTTGTAATGCAGTGGGTGGGGGCATTGGATGTGGCATGGGTGTTTTGGTTTAGAGTGTTTGGTTGCACTGGGGTTGACCTGGTTGGGAGGCTTCTATAGGAAGTTGTGAGGGAGGCTGTATTTGATCTTCCTGTGTCTGGGATCTCCTGTCTGTCTTCTCCATCCCTCTCTTTCCTCCTTTCGCCTTTGTACCATCTCTCTCTGTTTCTGCCTTTCTGCTTGTGTTCTGTCGCGGTCGAGATACACCTTCCTGTATGCCGGCATGTCCCTTAATCGTGCTTTCTCCTGCAGGATCCTGTTTCGAGTCGATTCTGCCTTGAAGGTCACTTTCACTGGCCGGGTTCTTTTTTTTACAAACCCCCCTATTCTCCGAAAATTTTCCAGCTGGGTCATATCTTCTCCTATTGCTTTCATGATGCTTTCAATTGCTGTGTGTATGTGTGTGTGTGTGTAGTGTGTGTGTGTGTGTGTGTGTGTGTGGTGTGTGTGTGTGTGTTGTGTGTACTCACCTAGTTGTATCACCTAGTTGAGGTTGCGGGGGTCGAGTCCGAGCTCCTGGCCCCGCCTCTTCACTGATCGCTACTAGGTCACTCTCCCTGAGCCGTGAGCTTTATCGTACCTCTGCTTAAAGCTATGTATGGATCCTGCCTCCACTACATCGCTTCCCAAACTATTCCACTTACTGACTACTCTGTGGCTGAAGAAATACTTCCTAACATCCCTGTGATTCATCTGTGTCTTTAGCTTCCAACTGTGTCCCTTGTTACTGTGTCCAATCTCTGGAACATCCTGTTTTTGTCCACCTTGTCAATTCCTCTCAGTATTTTGTATGTCGTTATCATGTCCCCCCTATCTCTCCTGTCCTCCAGTGTCGTCAGGTTGATTTCCCTTAACCTCTCCTCGTAGGACATACCTCTTAGCTCTGGGACTAGTCTTGTTGCAAACCTTTGCACTTTCTCTAGTTTCTTTACGTGCTTGGCTAGGTGTGGGTTCCAAACTGGTGCCGCATACTCCAATATGGGCCTAACGTATACGGTGTACAGGGTCCTGAACGATTCCTTATTAAGATGTCGGAATGCTGTTCTGAGGTTTGCTAGGCGCCCATATGCTGCAGCAGTTATTTGGTTGATGTGCGCTTCAGGAGATGTGCCTGGTGTTATACTCACCCCAAGATCTTTTTCCTTGAGTGAGGTTTGTAGTCTCTGACCCCCTAGACTGTACTCCGTCCTGCGGCCTTCTTTGGCCCTTCCCCAATCTTCATGACTTTGCACTTGGTGGGATTGAACTCCAGGAGCCAATTGCTGGACCAGTTCTGCAGCCTGTCCAGATCCCTTTGTAGTTCTGCCTGGTCTTCGATCGAGTGTATTCTTCTCATCAACTTCACGTCATCTGCAAACAGGGCCCACCTCAGAGTCTATTCCTTCCGTCATGTCGTTCACAAATACCAGAAACAGCACTGGTCCTAGGACTGACCCCTGCGGGACCCCGCTGGTCACAGGTGCCCACTCTGGACACCTCGCCACGTACCATGACTCGCTGCTGTCTTCCTGAAAAGTATTCCCTGATCCATTGTAGTGCCTTCCCTGTTATCCCTGCTTGGTCCTCCAGTTTGTGTGTGTGTGTGTGTGTGTTTTGTGTGTGTGTGGTAGGTGTGTGTATGTGTGTGTGTATGTGTGTGTGTGTGTGTGTATGTGTGTGTGTATGTGTGTGTGTATGTGAGTGTGTATTGTTTTTGTGTGTGTGTGTGTGTAGTGTGTGTATGTGTGTGTATGTGTGTGTATGTGTGTGTGTATGTGTGTGTATGTGTGTGTGTATGTTTTGTGTGTTTTGTGTGTTATGTGTACTCACCTATTTGTACTCACCTATTTGTGGTTGAAAGGGGTCGAGTCCTAGCTCCTGGCCCCGCCTCTTCCCCGGTTGCTACTAGGCCCTCTCTCTCTCCCGCTCCTGAGCTTTATCAAATTCGTCTTAAACTGTGTATGGTTCCTGCCTCCACTACGTCATTTTTTAGGCTATTCCACTGCCTTACAACTCTATGACTGAAAAATCTTCCTACTATCTCTGACTCATTTGTGTCTTCAATTCCAATTGTGGCCTCTTGTTTCTGTGTCCCCCCCCTGGAACATCCTGTCTTTGTCCCCCTTTGTCTATTCCACGCAGTATTTTATATGTCGTTATCATGTCTCCCCTGACCCTCCTGTCCTCCAGTGTCGTCAGGCCGATTTCCCTTAATCTTTCTTCATAGGAAAATTCCCCTTAGCTCTGGAACTAACCCTTTTCGCAAACCTTTGTACTTTCTCTATTTTCTTGACGTGCTTTATCAAGTGCGGGTTCCAAACATAGCACTGGTCCTAGGACCGACCCCTGTGGGACCCCGCTCGTCACAGGTGCCCACTGTGATACATCATTACGTACCATGACTCGTTGTTGCCTCCCTGTCAGGTATTCTCTGATCCATTGCAGTGCCCTTCCTGTTATATGCGCCTGATGCTCTAGCTTCTGCACTAATCTCTTGTGAGGAACTGTGTCAAAGGCCTTCTTGCAGTCCAAAAAGATGCAATCAAACCCCCCCCTCTCTTCTTGTCTTACTTCTGTTATTTTATATAAAACTCCAGGGAAAGGGTTTTTGACACAGGATTTGCCTTCCGTGAATCCGTGGCTGGTTGGCATTTATACTCCTGTTCCGTTCCAGGTGCTCCACCACTTTTCCTCTTGATAATCTTCTCCATAATTTTGCATACTATACACGTCAATGACACAGGTCTATAGTTTAGTGCCTCTTTTCTGTCTCCTTTTTTGAAAATGGGAACTACATTTGCCGTCTTCCATACCTCAGGTGTTGTGTGTGTGTGTGTGTGTGTGTGTGTGTGTGTGTGTGTGTGTGTGTGTGTGTGTGTGTGTGTGTGTGTGTGTGTGTGTGTGTGTGTGTGTGTGTGTGTGTGTGTGTGTGTGTGTGTGTGTGTGTGTGTGTGTGTGTGTGTGTACTGTGTGTGTGTGTGTATGTGTGTGTGTGCATGTGTGTGTGTATGTGTGTGTGTATATGTGTGTGTATGTGTGTGTATGTGTGTGTGTATGTGTGTGTGTATGTGTGTGTGAATGTGTATGTGCATGTGTGTGTGTATGTGTGTGTGTGTGTGTGTATGTGTGTGTGTGTGTGTGTATGTGTGTGTGTGTATGTGTGTGTGTGTGTGTGTGTGTGTGTCACAAACAGGCTGAACGATTGATTATTAAAGGACCTACAAGAATCCAATCACTGCATGCACAAAATAATTAGGATAAAGAAGTGAAAAGATCGGATACGGAATACGGCCTGAGAGAAGAGGACCTGGAGACCCTTTACCAGGAAACAGATCCGGTAGTAAACCTCACACAGAGCACATCTCTAAAGGGACATATCAACCATGTGACCTCAATGACATATGCTAATTTAGCAAATCTAGAGAACCTTGGCAAAGAATAATTTCGAGCATCGTGTTAGAAATTATTTTGGTCAATTTTATAGTATCGTGCGTCAGCATGAGGACTGAATCTCGTACTTTTTGTAATGAAATTTAATAGGAACTCAAGTTTCACTACGATGATGGTGATAGACCCAACGAGGAGGATTGACAGGAGAAATTGATGGAAAGAAACCTGAAAACTCCGCCAGGGAGGAGGACCAGTGGATGACATGGTCATGATATAAATCATATTCGAGGTATGGTTGAAGACATGGTCATGACATGAGTCATATTCAATGTATGGTGGATGACATGGTCATGACATGAGTCATATTCAATGTATGGTGGATGACATGGTCATGACATGAGTCATATTCAATGTATGGTGGATGACATGGTCATGACATGAGTCATATTCAATGTATGGTGGATGACATGGTCATGACATGAGTCATATTCAATGTATGGTGGATGACATGGTCATGACATGAGTCATATTCAAGGTATGGTGGATGACATGGTCATGACATGAGTCATATTCAAGGTATGGTGGATGACATGGTCATGACATAAGTCATATTCAATGTATGGTGGATGACATGGTCATGATATACACCACACTCAGAGTACGATGTATGTCACCTCCGTGTAAAATGTTTGAGAAGTGATGATAGTACGCTAATAAACATGGCATGTACAGAGGCAGTAGTCACACAAACTGTGAAATATTTATTCTCAGTCTAATTGATCACTAACTGAAGATTCAGTGGAGGCAAATAAAAAAAAAAACACAATATCAAAAGTAGGTGTGATAGGGTCACCGAGGTGAGGAATCAGAAAAGAGGCGGGCCAGGAGCTATGACTAACCTTGCAAACTTAACTAGAAAAATACTGACACACTTCTGGCTTGCAGCCCTGTGGTCAGGCCCAGTATACAACTGATATGACTTGTTACATCCTGGGGAAGATACCTGAGTGTTGATCAACTGTCATGTGTTACATCCTGGGGAAGATACCTGAGTGTTGATCAACTGTCATGTGTTACATCCTGGGGTAGATACCTGAGTGTTGATCAACTGTCATGTGTTACATCCTGGGGTAGATACCTGAGTGTTGATCAACTGTCATGTGTTACATCCTGGGGAAGATACCTGAGTGTTGATCAACTGTCATGTGTTACATCCTGGGGAAGATACCTGAGTGTTGATCAACTGTCATGTGTTACATCCTGGGTAGATACCTGAATGTTGATCAACTGTCATGTGTTACATCCTGGGGAAGATACCTGAGTGTTGATCAACTGTCATGTGTTACATCCTGGAGAAGATACCTGAGTGTTGATCAACTGTCATGTGTTACATCCTGGGGTAGATACCTGAGTGTTGATCAACTGTCAAGTGTTACATCCTGAGGAAGATACCTGAGTGTTGATCAACTGTCATGTGTTACATCCTGAGGAAGATACCTGAGTGTTGATCAACTGTCATGTGTTACATCCTGAGGAAGATACCTGAGTGTTGATCAACTGTCATGTGTTACATCCGGGGTAGATACCTGAGTGCTGATCACCTGTCATGTGTTACATCCTGGGGAAGATACCTGAGTGTTGATCAACTGTCATGTGTTACATCCTGAGGAAGATACCTGAGTGTTGATCAACTGTCATGTGTTACATCCTGGGGAAGATACCTGAGTGTTGATCAACTGTCATGTGTTACATCCTGGAGAAGATACCTGAGTGTTGATCAACTGTCATGTGTTACATCCTGGGGTAGATACCTGAGTGTTGATCAACTGTAATGTGTTACATCCTGGGGTAGATACCTGAGTGTTGATCAACTGTCATGTGTTACATCCTGGGGTAGATACCTGAGTGTTGATCAAATGTCATGTGTTACATCCTGGGGAAGATACCTGAGTGTTGATCAACTGTCATGTGTTACATCCTGGGGAAGATACCTGAGTGTTGATCAACTGTCATGTGTTACATCCTGGGGAAGATACCTGAGTGTTGATCAACTGTCATGTGTTACATCCTGGGGTAGATACCTGAGTGTTGATCAACTGTCATGTGTTACATCCTGGGTTAGATACCTGAGTGTTGATCAAATGTCATGTGTCACATCCTGGGGAAGATACCTGAGTGTTGATCAACTGTCAAGTGTTACATCCTGGGGAAGATACCTGAGTGTTGATCAACTGTCATGTGTTACATCCTGGGGAAGATACCTGAGTGTTGATCAGCTGTCATGTGTTACATCCTGGGGTAGATACCTGAGTGTTGATCAACTGTCATGTGTTACATCCTGGGGTAGATACCTGAGTGTTGATCAACTGTCATGTGTTACATCCTGGGGAAGATACCTGAGTGTTGATCAACTGTCATGTGTTACATCCTGGGGTAGATACCTGAGTGTTGATCAACTGTCATGTGTTACATCCTGGGGAAGATACCTGAGTGTTGATCAACTGTCATGTGTTACATCCTGGGGAAGATACCTGAGTGTTGATCAGCTGTCATGTGTTACATCCTGAGGAAGATACCTGAGTGTTGATCAACTGTCATGTGTTACATCCTGGGGTAGATACCTGAGTGTTGATCAACTGTCATGTGTTACATTGTGGGGAAGATACCTGAGTGTTGATCAACTGTCATGTGTTACATCCTGGGGTAGATACCTGAGTGTTGATCAGCTGTCATGTGTTACATCCTGGGGAAGATACCTGAGTATTGATCAACTGTCATGTGTTACATTGTGGGGAAGATACCTGAGTGTTGATCAACTGTCATGTGTTACATCCTGGGGTAGATACCTGAGTGTTGATCAACTGTCATGTGTTACATCCTGGGGTAGATACCTGAGTGTTGATCAACTGTCATGTGTTACATCCTGGGGTAGATACCTGAGTGTTGATCAGCTGTCTTGAGCTACAATCTTGTGGAGATTAAATGTTAATAAGAGTGAAGACTGGACGCCACGAACACTGCTCAGTTACTGGAGCTAGAAATAGATAATAATCACCCTCACTCTACAGGCTGTTTACACTTCACTCCATTCTATTGGACATGCCCATCACTCCAGCTACACATTCCCACTATTCCACCTACACATTTCAGAAATGCCCAGAGACTATTAGCACGTTCCCACTGTTGCATCAATGTTTGCACAAGGTGGGGTATTTTGTTGTTGAACTTGGCTTACTACGTTTGATATGCTGGTACAGAACTACGCTCTGTTATGGCTTGGCTGCTTAACCTTTCCTCATTCGTCCACGTTCTTTAATATACGTAGTTCATAACTCCGATTTCCTACCGTTTCCTGGAAGCTTACAAATATTATTTTCTTGATATTACTAGGAAATTAGGTTATGTACTCAGTGTTCATGCATTTAAGGCATCTCTCTCTCTCTCTCTCTCTCTCTCTCTCTCTCTCTCTCTCTCTCTCTCTCTCTCTCTCTCTCTCTCTCTCTCTCTCTCTCCTTCCCTCATTGCCCCAACACTCACGTATAAGGTGCTGGTGTACCAGTATCTGAACCTTGGAGAGGTGGCACCTCTCCCGGAGCTGAAAGATGAGTTCCTGAGGATAGAGACAGAATCTTGCAGAGAGCCATCCCTTGACCCCAGGCCCCTGCTGAAGCAGCTCCTTGGCACGACCACTCTCATCCTCACCTGCAGAGCACACGTATATTCAAAATGAAATTCAATTGAATTTTCCATAAGAATACAACTGAACAAAATTATGCAGTAATATATATATATATATATATATATATATATATATATATATATTATATATATATATATATATATATATATATATATATATATATATATATATATAATATATATTGTCAAAGTACCACACTTGGATCCACTTCGAGGACAGCGTGAAACAAGCTTTTATGCCACAAGACGGGCAGAAAGCAGCAACTTCACTCTGGCTGTACCCTTCTCCAGAACATCACTCCATCTGAGAGGGGTACGTCAACCAGGATGTTAACACCGTGGATGTCAGTGTAGCTCTTAACACTGTGGATGTCAGTGTAGCTCTTAACACTGTGGATGTCAGTGTAGCTCTTAACATCATGGATGTCAGTGAAGGTGTTAACATCATGGATGTCAGTGCGCCTACCAGCCAGCATTGATACTAGGCACCTCAGGACAATCAACGTTCAATAGGAAGCATACAGAAGAAACTCTGTGACTGAAGATTACCAGTCCCCCGGGGCGGTCTTGGACCAGGTCTCCTCTCATAGATATAACTAAAGATTACCAGTCCCCCGGGGCGGTCTTGGACCAGGTCTCCTCTCATAGATATAACTAAAGATTACCAGTCCCCCGGGGTGGTCTTGGACCAGGTCTCCTCTCATAGATATAACTAAAGATTACCAGTCCCCCGGGGTGGTCTTGGACCAGGTCTCCTCTCATAGATATAACTAAAGATTACCAGTCCCCCGGGGCGGTCTTGGACCAGGTCTCCTCTCATAGATATAACTAAAGATTACCAGTCCCCCAGGGTGGTGTTGGACCAGGTCTCCTCTCATAGATATAACTAAAGATTACCAGTCCCCCGGGGTGGTCTTGGACCAGGTCTCCTCTCATAGATATAACTAAAGATTACCAGTCCCCCGGGGTGGTCTTGGACCAGGTCTCCTCTCACAGATATAACTAAAGATTACCAGTTCCCCAGGGTGGTCTGGGACCAGGTCTCCTCTCATAGATATAACTAAAGATTACCAGTTCCCCAGGGTGGTCTGGGACCAGGTCTCCTCTCACAGATATAACTAAAGATTACCAGTTCCCCAGGGTGGTCTGGGACCAGGTCTCCTCTCACAGATATAACTAAAGATTACCAGTTCCCCAGGGTGGTCTGGGACCAGGTCTCCTCTCATAGATATAACTAAAGATTACCAGTTCCCCAGGGTGGTCTGGGACCAGGTCTCCTCTCACAGATATAACTAAAGATTACCAGTTCCCAGGGTGGTCTGGGACCAGGTCTCCTCTCACAGATATAACTAAAGATTACCAGTTCCCCAGGGTGGTCTGGGACCAGGTCTCCTCTCACAGATATAACTAAAGATTACCAGTTCCCCAGGGTGGTCTGGGACCAGGTCTCCTCTCACAGATATAACTAAAGATTACCAGTTCCCCAGGGTGGTCTGGGACCAGGTCTCCTCTCATAGATATAACTAAAGATTACCAGTTCCCCAGGGTGGTCTGGGACCAGGTCTCCTCTCACAGATATAACTAAAGATTACCAGTGGCCCAGGGTGGTCTTGGACCAGGTCTCCTCTCACAGATATAACTGAAGATTACCAGTGGCCCAGGGTGGTCTGGGACCAGGTCTCCTCTCACACAGACACTTGTGACTCACTCTTTCAGTCTGCTGGTGTATCCTCCATCTCTTCTCAATAATAATAAATAATAATAATAATACCAATAATAATAATAATTACAAGAAAATATTTTAAATGATGACAATAAAATAGTAATTTTGAAATATTAATGATGGTGACAGTTAAATAATTATGAAATATTAATGATGGTGACAGTTAAATAATTATGAAATATTAATGATGTTGACAGTTAAATAATAATAAAACACAGCAATAACAGAGCAATAAAACAAAGAAAAACACAGAACTGGTAACCAGTCACCCCTCTCTCGTCTCTCTCTCTCTCTTTCTTTCTCTCTCTCTCTCTCTCTCTCTCTCTCTCTCTCTCTCTCTCTCTCTCTCTCTCTCTCTCTCTCTCTCTCTCTCTCTCTCTCTCTCTCTCTCTCTCTTTTTTTTTTTTTACACAGGGTTTGACAAGGTTAAGGATCCCTAGCTTTATTGACAGCTATTTACACGTTAAGGATTCCTAACTTTATTGGCAAGCTAAGAGCTGTTACCTACATCAGCTCATTTGAAAGCATTTTTATTGTTATGAGACATACAAGTAGGGAACAGGATGAAGTTGGAGCCATCTGTCGGCCAGCATTTTCATTTGATCAACTGACTTTATCTCGTTGACATCATTATGCTGTACGAATGTGTTCCATACTCGAGTCATCCTGGGTATGTATGATCTCAGATGGAGTGATGTTCTGGAGAAGGGTACAGCCAGAGTGAAGTTGCTGCTTTCTGCCCGTCTTGTGGCATAAAAGCTTGTTTCACGCTGTCCTCGAAGTGGATCCAAGTGTGGTATTTTGACAATATTGGCCTTGTACATAACAGTAAGGCCACCCACATCCCTCCTATGTTGAAGGCTCTGCTGAAATGACCGATCTATCCAGGATGGGTCCAGGCGAGAGATGAGACGTCTTGCTCTGTTCTCTACTCTGTCAAGCAGTCGCAGATGAGAGGGGGGTCAGGCAAACCAAGAAAGTGGAGCATACTCAAGGTGTGAGCGTACTTGTGCCTCGTACAGAATCTTGCAACCCCTACTGTCAAGCAGATGCCAGATACGGCGAAGTGCTGTAAGCTTCCTGGCTGCCTTGTTTGCAAGATTTACAACGTGGTTCTTCATGGTTCTTCTTTCCCTCTCTCTCTCACTCTCTAACTCTCTCCCTCTCTCCCTCTCTCTCTCACTCTCTCCCTCTCTCTCTCACTCTCTCCCTCTCTCTCTCACTCTCTCACTCTCTCTCTCTCTCCCTCTCTCCCTCTCTCTCTCACTCTCTCCCTTCTCTCTCACTCTCTCCCTCTCTCTCCCTCCCTCCCTCCCCTCCTCTGCAGCAATACATTTCATTGTATAAATTTACGTATTCAACCCGAGTGTAAAATTTACATTTTTACTATAAATGAGGTTGAAAAATTGAGCTGTAAATGATGGTGTGTGTTTGTGTGTGTGTGTTTGTGTGTGTGTGTGTGTTTGTGTGTGTGTGTTTGTGTGTGTGTTTGTGTGTGTGTGTGTGTGTTTGTGTGTGTGTGTTTGTGTGTGTGTGTGTGTGTGTTTGTGTGTGTGTGTTTGTGTGTGTGTGTTTGTGTGTGTGTGTGTGTTTGTGTGTGTGTGTTTGTGTGTGTGTGTGTGTTTGTGTGTGTGTGTTTGTGTGTGTGTGTGTTTGTGTGTGTGTGTGTGTTTGTGTGTGTGTGTTTGTGTGTTGTGTGTGTGTGTGTTTGTGTGTGTGTGTGTGTTTGTGTGTGTGTGTGTGTTTGTGTGTGGTGTGTGTTTGTGTGTGTGTGTTTGTGTGTGTGTGTTGTACTCACCTATTTGTGGTTGCAGGGGTCGAGTGGTGTGTGTGTGTGTGTGTGTGTGTGTGTGTGTGTGTGTGTGTGGTGTTTGTATGTGTGTGTTTGTGTGTGTGTGTGTGTGTTTGTACTCACCTAGTTGTACTCACCTAGTTGAGGTTGCAGGGGTCGAGTCCAAGCTCCTGGCCCCGCCTCTTCACTGGTCGCTACTAGGTCACTCTCCCTGAACCATGAGCTTTATCGTACCTCTGCTTAAAGCTATGTATGGATCTTGCCTCCACTACATCGCTTCCCAAATTATTCCACTTACTGACTACTCTGTGGCTGAAGAAATACTTCCTAACATCCCTGTGATTCATCTGTGTCTTCAACTTCCAACTGTGTCCCCTTGTTGCTGTGTCCCATCTCTGGAACATCCTGTCTTTGTCTACCTTGTCAATTCCTCTCAGTATTTTGTATGTCGTTATCATGTTCCCCTTATCTCTCCTGTCCTCCAGTATTGTCAGGTTGATTTCCCTTAACCTCTCCTCGTAGGACATACCTTTTAGCTCTGGGACTAGTCTTGTTGCGAACCTTTGCACTTTCTCTAGTTTCTTCACGTGCTTGGCTAGGTGTGGGTTCCAAACTGGTGCCGCATACTCCAATATGGGCCTAACGTACACGGTACAGGGTCCTGAACGATGTATGTGTGTTTGTATGTGTAATTACCTCTTTGTAGTTCACTGCACTCCCAAGCTGAAGAATTATTTCCTGACATCCTAGTAGCTCACTCGGGTGTCTAGCTACCGATCTTCCTGTTACATCCCTGGTAAGCAGCCTCTAGCCCCAGCTCATTCTCTTAACAACAGATAGCATTTCATTCTTGCTAATAAGCAAAGGTCTAGCCTACACCTCTGAGTCATCTTGTGACAGTGTGAATCAGTTTTCAAACTGCCTCCGCTGGACACTCACCTGAAGAGTTCGACTCTCAGTATCCTCCTCGACATATTGTTTTAATGTTAGATAACTCAAGGGGGATTTACATTCAAACAGTCCCTTAAGTGCTCTGTAATATTATATAATGATGTAAACATCGATGTTTCCCGTGTGTTGACTCATGTTTACCAAGCAGCTCCTCAGAACCTTGCTTGCTTCTCCGGTATTGTTGAACCACATCCGTAGAGGTTTTCCAGTGTTTTTGTTTCATTCCAGAGCTAATACTCTCTTGTGGAACTTCTATTTATAACAAAGGTGAGATAGGTTGCCTGGTGGCACCTTCGTCACAGTGGCTCTCTCCTCCTGTGTGTTATTAGTCTAGTATAATATTCCAGAGCCGTGGTTCCATGCTATGTTTACGTTTCATTGTATTTTGTTTACAAGTTGGATCAATACAGTGTCGCGCTACAGCGATGTTCATCTCATTAATCGTCTGAGGTCATCAGACCTGTTGCGGCTTCTGATAACTGCGCCAGGCTTCGTATACCCGAGTTGTTTCATTGATGCATTTACCTAATCCGCTAAGCTATCATCAGTGGCCTTTGTTTACCTATCGTTGTTAGCATTGCCGCTATGCTATTATTGGTTACACTGCTGAGTTAACACTGTTAACACATATTGAATTTTATTTTTTGCTTTACTTTTGGCTTTTATGAAAGTAATAAACTGGGTTCGGTCACAGTAATGTAATAAGTTGGTCTAAATTTATCTTTTTGTTGCGTTGCATTGTTGTATTTTCTGCCCTCACAATTAAGGAAAATTTTCTTGTGTTCCTATCTTTTTATGTTACGTTCAACATTTTTATTGTTGTGTGTCGTGATCTTGTGTGTTGTGGTCCTTCATGTGTGTTGAGTGTACTCACCTAATTGCACTTTCAACTGCATACAACTAGTGTCAACATTTTCTTGTCTATTGTACTGTGTTGAGAGCGATCTTCAAATTGCATCAGTCATTATATTTCCTGACCGCACTTACGTCACGCAGTATTTTATAACGTCCGTGTTGCTCATTTGTCTGCTTGTCCTTTATCTCCGTCTTTCATTGTTTATCTACCCTGTCAAGTTATCTTAGAGTCTTGTACGTTTTTATCGTGTCTCTCCTTCTTCTGCTATCCTGTGTGAGCTATTTCAGCTTACCTGGACTTTAGATATTACAACGCGCTTGACAGTTGTGGTTCCAGCAGGTGCTGGGGACTCCATGCTAGATCTGGCATATCACGTAGACTTACTGGAATAATTCTTGCCAGCATATCGTTTTGCTATGCGCAAATGCAGCTTGAGGCTAGCTGCTGACGTGAGTGTGTTGTCTGTGTACTCACCTATTTGTACTCACCTATTTGTGGTTGCAGGGGTCGAGACTCAGCTCCTGGCCCCGCCTCTTCACTGATCGCTACTAGGTCCTCTCCCTCTCTGCTTCCTGAACTTTGTCATACCTCTTCTTAAAACTATGTATGGTTCCTGTGTGTGTGTGTGTGTGTGTGTGTGTGGTGTGTGTGGTGTGTGTTGTGTGTAACGTGAGCTTGGTTGAGCCCAGGGTGAGGCTAGGGAGCTTGATTGAGCCCCTGGTGAGGCTAGGGAGTTTGGTTGAGCCCAGGGTGAGGCTAGGGAGTTTGCTTGAGCCCCTGGTGAGGCTAGGGAGCTTGATTGAGCCCCTGGTGAGGCTAGGGAGTTTGGTTGAGCCCCTGGTGAGGCTAGGGAGTTGCTTGAGCCTGTGAGGCTAGGGCTTGATGAGCCCCTAGTGAGGCTAGGGAGTTTGGTTAAGCCCCTGGTGAGGCTAGGGAGTTTGGTTAAGCCCCTGGTGAGGCTAGGGAGTTTGGTTAAGCCCCTGGTGAGGCTAGGGAGTTTGGTTAAGCCCCTGGTGAGGCTAGGGAGTTTGGTTAAGCCCCTGGTGAGGCTAGGGAGTTTGATTGAGCCCCTGGTGAGGCTAGGGAGTTTGGTTAAGCCCCTGGTGAGGCTAGGGAGTTTGGTTGAGCTCCTGGTGAGGCTAGGGAGTTTGATTGAGCCGCTGGTGAGGCTAGGGAGCTTGATTGAGCCCAATGTGAGGCTAGGGAGTTTGGTTGAGCCCAGGGTGAGGCTAGATATATAAGACGGTCCATATTTGTGATTGGTCTCTACGACTAACATTAATTTTCATAAAGATTCGCCAGTTGTTCCTTTCATAACGTCGCTGGTTCTCCGTAATTTTAACTCTTAACTTCGCCCAGGAATGCCTCGTAAAAATCCCGTCTCTCTCATTCTCGGGATTCGTGTGTCGTTCACTGCCTCGTCTCTATATATTGCCAAGAATCATTTGTTACTGCGCTTAGCATCCTGGAGGGACAGTAGTGGCCCACACGGATACTTGCTTCAGTAAATCGTGAAGTTCGAGCCCCATCTTGGACACCTGTTATCCCTGTGCAACTAGCAGTAAAATAGATACCTGGGTGTTAGCCGACTGGTGTGAGTCGCATCCTGGGGACAAAACTGACTTAATTTGCCCGAAATGCTCTGTATAATAGTATGTCACTAATATAAGTGCATGTATAAATGAAGATTATTATTGTTATTATTATCATTATTATTATTATTATTATTATTATTATTATTATTATTATTATTATTATTATTATTATTATTATTATTATTATTATCATTATTATATTATCTTAATGCTTGTGTCGTCAGCTGCTTTAGTAGATTTCCACCATTACTTTCAGGACTATAGAAGAACCATTGTTTTCTCTGTTTTATTAAAGCTGTGAGCAACGTAATGCGTGTGCAGTGACTCCAAGATGGAAGGATGGAATATCTGCTTTGGTCTTTTATTCACGCATTTTCAAGGGACCTGCACATATTTGTTTCTCAGTGTTGATAAGACGAGTTGGTGTGTCTATGTCTGATTCCCGTGAGTCACACAAGACTATCATCATGTCTATTCTTTGGGGGCAGCCCATATTTCTCTCTTTCTCTCTCTCACTCTCTCTCTTTACTTGATTTGTTTTTAATCGTTCTCTAGAATAAACCTGGTCATTCTTCAACTTCACCTAGCCAATAATCCATGTGTTCATCTATACACTTTAGAGTTACGGCCGGATATTTCAGACGCTAGCATTCATTCTGCTTCCTGACACCCAGCCACCCACACTGCCTCCTTCTTACACATATTTCCCACACCTCTCCTATTGACTTTTTTTTTTTGCCTTCGTTTGCCCTATTAACAATATTGTCCATTCTTTATCTACTTTCTTTTATCCACGATTACTTACTTACGAGTACGCCATCCCCAGATAAATCCTGTAACCTCCGAGTCATGAGAAGATTCCGACGTTGTCAGGAACTCTGCAGTTTGACAGCTCTATCATCCCATCTGACACGGTCAATTTGTACTTATTTAATGGGTTGTCTGTCAATGGTTTGTTGGTGATATTTTTCTTGTTTTAACTTCATTTCTCACTAAAAATTTCCCATTGTCAAGTTACTGGCGCATTTTAAGCTGTACGGATCACTGATGTGTGTGTGTGTACTCACCTAGTTGAGGTAGCGGGGGTCGAGTCCGAGCTCCTGGCCCCGCCTCTTCACTGATCGCTACTAGGTCACTCTCCCTGAGCCGTGAGCTTTATCATACCTCTGCTTAAAGCTATGTATGGATCCTGCCTCCACTACATCGCTTCCCAAACTATTCCACTTACTGACTACTCTGTGGCTGAAGAAATACTTCCTAACATCCCTGTGATTCATCTGTGTCTTCAGCTTCCAACTGTGTCCCCTTGTTACTGTGTCCAATCTCTGGAACATTCTGTCTTTGTCCACCTTGTCAATTCCTCTCAGTATTTTGTATGTCGTTATCATGTACCCCCTATCTCTCCTGTCCTCCAGTGTCGTCAGGTTGATTTCCCTTAACCTCTCCTCGTAGGACATACCTCTTAGCTCTGGGACTAGTCTTGTTGCAAACCTTTGCACTTTCTCTAGTTTCTTCACGTGCTTGGCTAGGTGTGGGGTTCCAAACTGGTGCCGCATACTCAATATGGGCCTAACGTACACGGTGTACAGGTCCTGAATGATTCCTTATTAAGATGTCGGAATGCTGTTCTGAGGTTTGCTAGGCGCCCATATGCTGCAGCAGTTATTTGGTTGATGTGCGCTTCAGGAGATGTGCCTGGTGTTATACTCACCCCAAGATCTTTTTCCTTGAGTGAGGTTTGTAGTCTCTGGCCCCCTAGACTGTACTCCGTCTGCGGTCTTCTTTGCCCTTCCCCAATCTTCATGACTTTGCACTTGGTGGGATTGAACTCCAGGAGCCAATTGCTGGACCAGGTCTGCAGCCTGTGTGTGTGTGTGTGTGTGTGTGTGTGTGTGTGTCTGTGTAAGTGCCTATTTGTAATTCCCTATTCGTAGGAAATATATTCATATAGAGTTTATTCCTACGGGCAAATAAATTATACATATTAAAAGCATTATTGTGGCAAGTACAGATCCTTGTGGCACCCCGCTTGTGACGTCGCCCCACGCACAGATTCTCTCCTCTTACGACTGTTCACATTTTACTCTCGGGCGAAAAAGTCGCTCATCCATTGCAATAATTTGTCTCTTGTAGATAAATGGTTCAGAGAACCGACGAGTTGATAAATTAGACAAAAGTGCAACACTTGGGTATCTTTACTGAAGAAACGTTTCGCCACACAGTGGCTTCATCAGTCCATACGAAGGAGAATGGTGAACACCAGGAGGAGTTTGGGGTAATCAGTCCCTAAGTCGATTACATCGACTCAAGGCTGAAGGATTGATTGCCTCAAACTCCTCCTGGTCTTCACCATTCTCCTTCGTATGGACTGATGAAGCCACTGTGTGGCGAAACGTTTCATCAGTAAAGATACCCAAGAGTTGCACTAACACCTTTCAAAATATATTTACAACACTTGTCTAAAACAACCGGCCTATAGTTTAAATAGTCTTCCATAGCAACATTTTTTATATTAATGTCTTATTGTGTTCCATCTTCTATTTACCTGCCAGTGAAATAATTATCAAAATATGTAACATAAATCTTCTGCGCATTATTTTAAAACCTAAGATGAGATTTCGTCTCTTTTTGTCGTTATCTTGTCAATATCCAGGAGTAATTTTCTTCTTTTTCTTTTCACTTAATTCTCTATCCGCTGTCTCAACTGTCTGGGTTAAAATGAGTCTCACACACACACACACACACACACACACACACACACACACACACACACACACAGAGGGCCCAGTAGCAACCGGTGAAGAGGCGGGGCCAGGAGCTAAGACTCGACCCCTGCAACCACAAATAGGTGAGTACAAATAGGTGAGTACACACACACGCACACACATACACATACATACACACACACACACATACACACACACACATGTACGTATATACAACAGGCCTAGTGTCTAATCGACATGTGCCTAGGACAAAATGGTAACTAACTAACCAGTGTCACTGACATGTATAGTATCCAAAGTCATGGAGATTATCAGGGAAAGAGTGATGTAACATCTAGAAAGGAATGAGCTTATCAACGACAACCAGAACGGTTTCAGGGATGGGAAATCCTGTATCACAAACCTACTGGGGTTCTATGACAAGGTGACAGCAGTAAGAATCCACATTTAGCCAAGCACATAAGGAAATTAGAGAAAGTGTCCTCCAGCTCTGTTCCACAAGGCACAGTACTCGCTCCCATCTTGTTCCTCATCCTCATATCCGACATAGACAAGGATGTCAGCCACAGCACCGTGTCTTCTTTTGAAGATGACACCCGAATCTGCATGACAGTGTCTTCCATTGCAGACACTGCAAGGCTCCAGGCGGACATCAACCAAATCTTTCAGTGGGCTGCAGAAAACAATATGAAGTTCAACGATGAGAAATTTCAACTACTCAGATATGGTAAACACGAGGAAATTAAATCTTCATCAGAGTATAAAACAAATTCCAATCACACAATAGAGCGAAACACCAACGTCAAAGACCTGGGAGTGATCATGTCGAGGATCTCACCTTCAAGGACCATAACATGTATCAATACGCATCTGCTAGAAAAATGACAGGATGGATAATGAGAACCTTCAATACTAGGGGTGCCAAGCCCATGGTGACACTCTTCAGGTCACTTGTTCTATCTAGGCTGGATTATTGCTGCACACTAAACAGCAACCTTTCAAGGCAGGTGAAATTGCTGACCTAGAAAATGTACAGAGAACCTTCACGGCGCGCATAACGGAGATAAAACACCTCACTTACTGGGAGCGCTTTAAGTTCCTGAACCTGTACTCCCTGGAACGCAGGCGGGAGAGATACATGATTATATACACCTGGAAAATCCTAGAGGGACTAGTACCAAACTTGCACACGAAAATCATTCACAACGAAAGCAAAAGACTCGGCAGACGATGCAACATCCCGCCAATGAAAAGCAGTGGTGTCACTAGCACGTTAAGAGACAGTACAATAAGTGTCAGGGGCCCACGACTGTTCAACTGCCTCCCAGCATACATTAAGGGGATTACTGATAGATCCCTGGCTGTCTTCAAGCAGGCATTGGACAAGCACCTAAAGTCGGTACCTGACCAGCCGGGCTGTGGTTCGTACGTTGGATTGCGTGCAGCCAGCAGTAACAACCTGGTTGATCAGGCCATGATCCACCATGAGGCCTGGTCACAGACCGGGCCGCTGGGGTGTTGACCCCCGAAACTCCCTCCAGGTAAACTCCAGATAAACTCCAGTGACATGAGAGATAGGGGAGATATGATAACGACATGTAAAATACCGAGAGGAATCAACAAGGTGGACAGAGACAGAATGTTCCTGAGAAGGGACACAACAACAAGGAGTCAAAGTTGGAAGTTGAAGACTCAGATGAATCACAGGGATGTTAGGAAGTATTTCTTCAGCCGCAGAGTTGTCAGGAAGTGGAATAGTCTGGAAAGTGAAGTAGTGGAGGCAGGAGCCATACATAGCTTTAAGAAGAGGTATGATAACGCCCATGGAGCAGTAAGAGTGACCTAGTAGAGACCAGTGAAGAGGCGGAGCCAGGAGCTGTGAATCGACCCCCGCAACCACAACTAGGTGAGTACATGCCATACCAAATAAACTATTATCATGTTTACCGATTATGCAAAACTAATATGCAAGCCAGAGGCCTCAAAATGGGCGTAAAGCCCCACAAGAAGATTTACATAAACCTAACAAGCGGAGTGAGGAATGAACGATGGATTTCAACGCAGTTAACCGATAATGGAAATAGAGAGCGAAAACAGGGAGCACTGAGATAACTCATAATAACTCGTAATAACTCGCACTCGGAGGCCAGTGCTCTAACCACTGCACCACAGCACAGTGATCACAGAGTTGGAACCTAGGATTCACTCGCCACCGATTCGAACCCCGGTGCTGTCAGTTGAGGACTGGGAAGAGGCAGAAGGTTCTAGACGTAAATTATCAACAACACGAGATGAAGCTCTTGGTTCAAGGAATTGGGGTTACCCATTCTTTCCTTCCTCGGATCAAACCTATTTACCTCCCACTCTCCAGGCGTTGCATGACCCCTACGGGTTCAAGAACTCCCCATTAACATAATGATGCTGATGATGATGATGATAATAATAATAATAATAATAATAATAAAATAATAATAATAATAAAATAATAATAATAATAATAATAATAATAATAATAATAATAATATCAGTTGAGAAGCCAGATGAGAACAGTAGTAAGACACTTCTATGCTATATATATATATATATATATATATATATATATATATATATATATATATATTATATATATATATATATATATATATATATATATATAATATATATATATGCAATAAGATCACAGTAAACAGTGATTTCAGAATATGCAAAACAACCACTCTGAAAGAATAGAGAAATTCCAAGCGCTTTCGTGACTACTCACATTATCAAGGAACTAGTTCCTTGATAATGTGAGTAGTCACGAAAGCGCTTGGAATTTCTCTATTCTTTCAGAGTGGTTGTTTGCATATATATATATATATATATATATATATAATATATATATAATTATATAATATATATATATATATATATATATATATATATATATATATATATATATATATATATATATATTATTTATTATCACACTGGCCGATTCCCACCAAGGCAGGGTGGCCCGAAAAAGAAAAACTTCACCATCATTCACTCCATCACTGTCTTTGCCAGAAGGGTGCTTTACACTACAGTTTTTAAATTGCAACATTAACACCCCTCCTTCAGAGTGCAGACACTGTACTTTCCATCTCCAGGACTCAAGTCCGGCCTGCCGGTTCCCTGAACCCCTTCATAAATGTTACTTTGCTCACACTCCAACAGCACGTCAAGTATTAAAAAACCATTTGTCTCCATTCACTCCTATCAAACACGCTCACGCATGCCTGCTGGAAGTCCAAGCCCCTCGCACACAAAACCTCCTTTACCCCCTCCCTCCAACCTTTCCTAGGCCGACCCCTACCCTGCCTTCCTTCCACTACAGACTGATACACTCTTGAAGTCACTCTGTTTCGCTCCATTCTCTTTACATGTCCGAACCACCTCAACAACCCTTCCTCAGCCCTCTGGACAACAGTTTTGGTAATCCCGCACCTCCTCCTAACTTCCAAAAACTACAAATTCTCTGCATTATATTCACACCACACATTGCCCTCAGACATGACATCTCCACTGCCTCCAGCCTTCTCCTCGCTGCAACATTCATCACCCATGCTTAACCCCCATATAAGAGCGTTGGTAAAACTATACTCTCATACATTCCCCTCTTTGCCTCCAGGGACAAAGTTCTTTGTCTCCACAGACTCCTAAGTGCACCACTCACCTTTTTCCCCTCATCAATTCTGATTCACCTCATCTTTCATAGACCCATCCGCTGACACGTCCACTCCCAAATATCTGAATACATTCACCTCCTCCATACTCTCTCCCTCCAATCTGATATCCAATCTTTCATCACCTAATCTTTTTGTTATCCTCATAACCTTACTCTTTCCTGTATTCACTTTTAATTTTCTTCTTTTGCACACCCTACCAAATTCATCCACCAATCTCTGCAAACTTCTCTTCAGAATCTCCCAAGAGCACAGTGTCATCAGCAAAGAGCAACTGTGACAACTCCCACTTTATGTGTGATTCTTCATCTTTTAACTCCACACCTCTTGCCAAGACCCTCGCATTTACTTCTCTTACAACCCCATCTATACATATATTAAACAACCACGGTGACATCACACATCCTTGTCTAAGGCCTACTTTTACTGGGAAATAATTTCCCTCTTTCCTACATACTCTAACCTGAGCCTCACTATCCTCGTAAAAACTCTTCACTGCTTTCAGTAACCTACCTCCTACACCATACACCTGCAACATCTGCCACATTGCCCCCCTATCCACCCTG
>NC_069432.1:14707211-14714711 GCF_026875155.1 Cherax quadricarinatus | reverse complement strand
TGACATCAGCAGCTGCCACTAGTGACATCAGCAGCTGCCACTAGTGACATCAGAAGCTGCCACTAGTGACATCAGCAGCTGCCACTAGTGACATCAGAAGCTGCCACTAGTGACATCAGCAGCTGCCACTAGTGACATCAGCAGCTGCCACTAGTGACATCAGAAGCTGCCACTAGTGACATCAGCAGCTGCCACTAGTGACATCAGCAGCTGCCACTAGTGACATCAGCAGCTGCCACTAGTGACATCAGCAGCTGCCACTAGTGACATCAACAGCTGCCACTAGTGACATCAGCAGCTGCCACTAGTGACATCAGCAGCTGCCACTAGTGACATCAGCAGCTGCCACTAGTGACATCGCGCTGCCACTATGACATCAGCAGCTGCCACTAGTGACATCAGCAGCTGCCACTAGTGACATCAGCAGCTGCCACTAGTGACATCAACAGCTGCCACTAGTGACATCAGCAGCTGCCACTAGTGACATCAAGGATAACAGACAACAACCCACATCACTCATCATATGTTACATAACAACCAGGAACAAATTAACCAGGATTAACATAACAAACAGGAATAACAACCAACGACCAGGAATAATAGCCAGCAGCCAGTAGTAACAACCTGTAACTCCACCTCCCTCCAACATCACCCTACTCCACTTCTCCACCTCCCTCCAACATCACCCTACTTCACTTCTCCACCTCCCTCCAACATCACCCTACTCCACTTCTCCACCTCCCTCCAACATCACCCTACTTCACTTCTCCACCTCCCTCCAACATCACCCTACTCCACTTCTCTACCTCCCTCCAACATCACCCTACTCCACTTCTCCACCCCTCCAACAACACCCTACTCCACTTCTCCACCTCCCTCCAACATCACCCTACTCCACTTCTCTACCTCCCTCCAACATCACCCTACTCCACTTCTCCACCACCCTCCAACAACATCCTACTCCACTTCTCCACCTCCCTCTAACATCACCCTACTCCACTTCTACACCTCCCTCTAACATCACTCTACTCCACTTCTCCACCTCCCTCTAACACCCATCATTGTACACTTGTTCCACTAATAACCTCGCCACAACCTCACCCCTCCTTCACTACCTTGGCTCCATTATCCAAGTTTTCCTCTCCCTCCATGTTCTTCTCCCTCTCCCTCAACAATTCAACTTTTCCCTTCCCTACTCCTTTATCCTATCACTCCCCCTTTCCAATTACCCTAGCGCTTCTATTATTATTCTCCCTTATTTCTTCCTCCCTTCATCTTCACCCTCTCACTCTACCCTCCAGCCACCTCTGTTCCAGTTTCTTTATTAGTGCCTCGTTTTCCCATGTTAATACTGCCACTGAAAAACAAAAGGACGAAGGCAAGCGCACGATGACCTCACCTCAGCTCTATGGACTGAACACATCGACTCCTGGCTGAGGGACTGACTACCTCAATCTCCTCCTCTCCTTTCACCTTTCTGCTTTGTATTGGACTGATGAAGCCACTGTGTGACGAAACGTTTCCTAAATAAAGATTCCCATATGGTGCATAAGTGTCTCAATCTTCAACTTGTCGGTTTTCAAAACCATTCATCACAGCTAGTGCGATCAGCTCACACACTGAAGTCCGGGGATCAATCCCCGCTACGGCTGAAACATTTGGACGAGTTTCCTTAAGACACCTGCTGTCCATGTTCACCCATCAGTAATAATGGGTACCTGGGTGTTAGTCGACTGGTGTGGGTCGCATCCTGGGGATAAAATTGACCTAATTTTCCCGAAATGCTCAGCATAACAAGGGGCTTTCTATATAGTAGTATGTCATTGATGTCAGCTATGTCTGTATGCCTTGTATATACACTTGTAGAAATAAAGATTATTATTATTATTATTATTATTACTATTATTATTATTATTAGTGAGACAAGAAACAATCCAAAACTACTGATTGTATGACATTTGAGTGGCAAAAGAGAAGTATTAGAAACAGAGAGTAATGATTGTGGAAACAGCAACGGAAACTTTTATAAGCAAAGAAACAACAAGAGTTCTATCCCCGTCCGTGGTACCGTTTTTTTAACAAGGAAAAGTTTTATGAGCAGAGATACAAACAAGAAACCCACAGGAATAAGAAGGATGGAAGGAGCAAGTTTGAAGGTGCCCGTCACCCAGGCTGGCCGTCACCCAGGTTGGCCGTCACCCAGGCTGCCCGTTACCCAGGCTGGTCGTCACCCAGGCTGCCCGTCACCCAGGCTGCCCGTCACCCAGGCTGGCCGTCACCCAGAGTAAAACAAGAGGTAAACAAGAGGGCGTAGTAGATGTGGGGGACGAGGAGGTGAACAAGAGGGCGTAGTAGATGTGGGCGACGAGGAGGTGAAAAAAGGGGGCCCGTAGTAGAGTGGGCGACGGGGGAGGTGAAAAAGGGGGCGTAGTGATGTGGGCGACGAGGAGGGAACAAGGGGGTAGTAGATGGGGGGGCGAGGAGGAAAAAACAAGGGGGCGTAGTAGATGTGGGGACGAGGAGGTAAAACAAGAGGGCGTAGTAGATGTGGGCGACGAGGAGGTGAACAAGAGGGCGTAGTAGATGTGGGGGACGAGGAGGTGAACAAGAGGGCGTAGTAGATGTGGGCGACGAGGAGGTGAACAAGAGGGCGTAGTAGATGTGGGCGACGAGGAGGGGAACAAGAGGGGAAAGTAGATTTTGGGCGACGAGGGGGTTTGAACAAGGGGGGTTTAGTAGAGGGGGGGACGAGGAGGTAAACAAGAGGGCGTAGTAGATGTGGGGGCGAGGAGGTAAAACAAGGGGGGGCGTAGTAGTTGTGGGGGGCGAGGGGGTAAAACAAGAGGGGTAGTAGATGGGGGGGACGAGGAGGTGAACAAGGGGGCGTAGTAGATGGGGGGCGACGAGGAGGTAAAACAAGAGGGCGTAGTAGTTTGGGGGACGAGGAGGTAAACAAGGGGGCCCTTAGTGATGTGGGGGACGAGGAGGTAACAAGGGGCGTAGTAGATGTGGGGGGACGAGGGGGGTAAAAAAAGGGAGGGCTTTGTAGTTTGTGGGGACGGGGGAGGTGGAACAAGGGGGGTTTAGTGATGGGGCGACGAGGGAAAAAACAAGGGGGCGTAGTAGATGTGGGGGGACGAGGAGGTAAACAAGAGGCGTAGTAGATGTGGGCGACAAAGGAGGTAAAACAAAGGCAAATGGGAAATCAGTAATTAAGTGGAAACCGCGGAAAAACTATGCAAGAAGGCAGCAGCGCGGTCCCAAAAAGGAAAGGGGGCAAGGGTGAAAAAAAGGCAGCGCGAGGGGGCAAGAAGGCAGAAACGACGGTGAAAGAAGGCAGCAGCAGGGGTTTAAAAGAAGGTAGCGCAACAAAAACATTGGAACGGGGAAATCCCCAAAAGTTACTGAGGTGCGGGGACACATTACCCAACACCCTTTAAAAGAATAAGTGGAATTAACCCCTGAAAAGAAGGAGTCCGGTGTTTAAAACCACCTTTTCCCCCGGCCAAACATGACTGTGAAGCCTTATTGCTTTCAGTGAGTCACTAGAGGGGGGAAAAGGGGGGAAAAAAAAAAAAAGGGGGGGGGGGGCCAAATTTTTAGGAGGATGGGAAAAAAATTTTTAATTTAAAAAAAAAAAACCCAAAAAAAAAAAGGGTGAAAAAAAAAAAACCGGGGGAAAAAAATTTAAAAAAAAAAAAAAAAAAAAAAAAACCAAAAAAAAAAAAAAAAAGGGAAAAAAAAAACAAGGAAAAAAAAAACCCCAAAAAAAAAAAAATACCAACTTAAAAAACAAAACCCCGGCCAAAATTTAAAAAAATGAAAAACAAAAAAAAAAAAAAACCCCCAAAACGGGGTTTTTTTCAAAATAAAACCCCCTGAAATAAAAATAAAAAAAAAAAATTTGGAAAAAAAAAAAAAAAAAAACCAAAAAAAAAAAAAGTGTACTGAAACTAAAAAAAAAAAAAAAAACAAAAAAAAAAAACAAAATTTTTTTAAAAACCAACCAAAAAAAAAAAAAAACACAAGTAAAAAGGGAAAAAAAAAAAAAAAAAAAAAAAAACTGAACTACAAGAAAAAGGAAAAAAAAAAAAAATAAAAAAAAAAAAATAAAAAATAAAAGGGAAAAACAAAATGAAAAAAAAAAAGGGGAAAAAAAAAAGGGGAAAAACTAAAAAAACAAAAAAAAAAAAATAAAAAAAAAAACCCAAAATTTCAAAAAAAAAAAAAGGGCCCGAAAAAAAAAAAAAAAAAAAATACAAGCTAACATGACAGTGAAAAAACACTGTGCAATGAAAAAAAAAAAAAACACCTTTTCCCCAAAAACAGGGCAAAAACCCTGGCCAAAAAATGAAAAACAAAATTCACGGGCCAAAAAAAAATTTTTAAAAAACTTTTCCCCCCAAAACCCCGGTTTTTTTTAAAAAATTTTTTTTTTCGTGGGGTTTTTTTTAAAAAACCCAAAAAGGGGGGGGGTGCCAAATTCAAATTTTGGGGGGGGGTTTTTAAAAAGGGGAAAAGGGGCCCAAAAATTTTAAGGCTTTTAAAAATGGGTTTTTTGGGGGTTTTTTAAAAAAAAAGGGTTTTAAAAAAGGGGAAAAAAAAGGGTTTTTTAAAAAAAATTTTTTTTTTTCCCCCCCTTTTTAAAACCCCAAAAATTTAAAAAAAATTTTTTTCCTTTTTAACCCCCTTTTTTTTTTTAAATAACCCCAAAATTTTAAAAAAATTTTTAAAAAAAATTTTTAAAATTAAAAAAAAAAAATTTTAAAAAAAACAAAATTTTAAAAAATAATTTTAAAAAATAAAAATTTTTTTTGGGGGGGGGGGGGGTTTTTTTTAAAATTAAATTTTTTTCCCTTTTAAAAAACCCCCCTTTTTTTTTTAAAAATTTGGGGGGAAAAAAAATTAAAAAATTTTTTTTTTAAAGGGGGTTTTTTTTAAAAAATTTTTTTTTAAAAAAAAAAAAATTTTAAAAAAAAAAAAAAGGGGGGGGGGGGGAAAAGTTTTTTAAAAAAAATTTTTTTAAAAAAGGGGGGGGGTTTTAAAAAAGGGGGGGGGGGAAAAACCCCCCGGGGGGGAAAAATTTTTCCCCCTTTTTTTTTTGGGGGGGGGGCCCTTTTTAAAAATTTTTAAAAAAAATTTTTTCCTTTTTTAAAAAAAAATTTTTTTTTTCCCCCCCCCCCCGGGGGGGGGTTTTTTTTTTTTTTTCCAAATTTTTTTTTCCTTTTTTTTTAAAAAAAAAAAAAGGGGGGGGGGGGGTTTTTTTTGGGGGGGGGTTTTTTTTTTTTTTTAAAAAAAATTTTTTTTTTTTGGGGGGGGGGTTTTTAAAAAAAAAAAAAATTTTTTTTTTTTGGGGGGGGGGGTTTTTTTTGGCCCCCCCGGGGGGGGGGGGGGGGAAAAAAAAAATGGGGGGGCCGGGGGTTTTTTTTGGGGGGGGGGAAAATATCACACAATATATACCAACGCAACTATCACACAATATATCCCCACACGCAACATGTCACACAATATACCTCACCACACGAAACAGTCACAAATATACCTACCAAAGAAAACTATACACAATAACCTCACCACACGCAAATGTCACACAAAAACCTCACCACACGCAACATGTCACAAAATATACCCACCACACGAAACATATCACACAATATACCTCACCACACGCAACATGTCACACAGTATACCTCACCACACGCAACATGTCACAAAATAACCTCACACACGCAAAAATCACACAAATATACCTCCCCACACGCAACATGTCACACAATATACCTCACCACACGAAACATGTACAAAATATACCTCACCACACGCAACATATCAAACCCATATACCTCACCACACGAACATGCCCAACCCAATATACCTCACCACACGCAACATGTCACACAATATACCTCCCCCACACGCACATATCACACAATATCCTCCCACATGCAACATGTCACACAATATACCTCACCACACGCAACATGTCACACAATATACCTCACCACACGCAACTTATCACACAATATACCTCACCCACGCAACATGTCACACAATATACCTCCCACACGCAAATGTCACACAATATACCTCACCACACGCAACATATCACAAAAATTTTACCTCACCACACGAAAACATGTCACACAATATACTCACCACACGCAACATGTCACACAATATACCTCACCACACGCAACATATCACACAATATACCTCACCACACGCAACATGTCACACAATATACCTCACCACACGCAACATGTCACACAATATACCTCACCACACGCAACATATCACACAATATACCTCACCACACGCAACATATCACACAATATACCACCACACGCACATTCACACAATACCTCACCACACGCAACATATCACACAATATACCTCACCACAGCAACATACACAACAATATACCTCACCACAGCAACATATCACACAATATACTCACCACACGCAACATATCACACAATATACCTCACCACAACGCAACATATCACACAATATACCTCACCACACGCAACATATCACACAATATACCTCGCCACACGCAACATATCACACAATATACCTCACCACACGCAACATATCACACAATATACCTCACCACACGCAACATATCACACAATATACCTCACCACACGCAACATATCACACAATATACCTCACCACACGCAACATATCACACAATACACCAAACAACACACAATACGCCCCCGCAACACGCATGTCACACAACAACAAAATGCGTCACACATTGCGCCATACATTACTGCATACATAAAGTATACTCACTGGAGACCTGGGCGACGTGGAAGAGCAGCTTATGCGGCATCCTTCCCTAAACCATTAGCAAACTGCAGGAGAAACAAGGAAATTGCTCGTTAGATAGTAGTTCAACCCTTAACAGTGATTTAACGTCCCTTATTCTCCACAATATTCATTTGTACGTATGTCATTAAATTCATCAAATAGAAATATACATATACATTACAGTATGCATATACATATCCATATACAGTTGCATGTATAAGTGTATATTCTCAAATGATTTATATATATATATATATATATATATATATGTGTGTGTGTGTGTGTGTGTGTATATATATATACTTTATTAAAAGGTATGCATATATACGTATGCAACTATACCATGAACATCTGCTACTTAAAATATATATAAATTCCTTAAGTATATATGATATATAATATATCAATTTATTGCTATCAAATATACCATGAAATATATGCTAAATTAAGTATATTTATTGATTGGCTTTAAAAATCTTAAGAAACATTTCGTGTACCTAGGAATATACTGCCAGAAAGATATACCTCGAAAATCAAAAGCAATGTGGCTAGATATTCATGAATATTCATTAATTTATACGAAAATAAATTCTACAATACCTAGAATGCAGTGAGACATAACAGGTATATGTGGTGCTAAATATATTCAAATTACATTATAAAATATACCAAAGGAATATA
>NC_069432.1:14592211-14702211 GCF_026875155.1 Cherax quadricarinatus | reverse complement strand
TCTGTCTCCTCCTCCTCCTCCTCCTCCTCCTCCTCCTCCTCTACCTCCTCCTCCTCTTTTTCTTTCTTCTTCCCTCCTCTTTTCCTTTTTCTTTCTTCCCTCGTTTCCTTCTCCTCCTCTTTCCATCCATCTCCTCCTCCTTCTCTTCTTCCTCTTCCTCCTCCTTCTTTGCCACGTCCTCTTCCTCCCCCTCCTTCTTCTCCTCCTCCTCCTCACTCCTGGCAGCATTAACCATACTTTACAGGGCTGCTGGTGCTGGTGGTCAGCCGCTCCTTGTCGGGCCTTTCACACTCCCTCTCTTCCAACATTTACAGTATTTATGTGAGTGCCGTGGCGGTCCGCTGCCATCGGGGGATCCACGTAACAGTATTGACACGGACTTAGTAGCCTGCTGCCATCGGGGGATTCACGTAACAGCATTGACACGGACTTAGTAGCCTGCTGCCATCGGAGGAGTCACGTAACAGGAGTGACAGGGACTTCGTAGCCTGGTGCCGTCGGGGGATCCACATAAGGGGGATTACCAACAGACCCCTGGCAGTCTTCAAGCTGGCACTGGACAAGCACCTAAAGTCAGTTCCTGATCAGCCGGGCTGTGGCTCGTACGTTGGTTTGCGTGCAGCCAGCAGCAACAGCCTGGTTGATCAGGCGCTGATCCACCAGGAGGCCTGGTCACAGACCGGGCCGCGGGGGCGTTGACCCCCGAAACTCTCTCCAGGTAAACTCCAGGTAACAGCAGTGACATGGACCTAGTAGCCTGCTGCCATCGGGGGATCCACGTAACAGCAGTGGCACGGAATTAGTATCCTGCTGCCATGTTGGAGCCACGTAACAGCAGTGACAAGAACTTAGTAGTGTGTTCCTGTCAAGTATCTAAGACAGCCTGAAGATGCCGTGGACCGTGGTTTGCAGCAGTGCCTACACAACACTGTACGAGGCACACATTCTTTCTTGTCACTGCTTGGCACCAGTGCCTGCACAACACTGCATCAGCCATGCACTCAAATCTTGATTATGCACCACTCTCCTGGATGAGCTCCTCTCCTATCTTTTCGCCTTTCATCTCATCTCTGACATTTGGACAAGGTAAGGAACATCTGCCTCCCTTCCCCCACCTCATCTCTGACATCTTGACATAATACTTGTTGAGGGCAACAAGTATTCTCAGGCCATCACAAGGTAAGTAAGTTTATATTCAGATACTGGTACACATACAGTTACATAAATTATCATACATAGCAGCATATGTGTAGATTACCTAAGATTACCAAAAAAAGTCGGTCAAAGTGACTTATTTCGATGGTGAAAAAACAGGATTATTATTATAATCAAAATTAAGAGCTAAACTGAAAATAATTAAAAAAATATAGGAGAAAAAGATAACTTATTTGATAGGCTATTATATTTAACCTTGGTAGTGTGAGGAAAACGTTCACGGGCATATACATAATTCTGTGTGAGTGTGTGAAAGACCGTAGCGCAGGTCGTTTGTATGTGGAAGTTCTTGTGTACAGAATAAATGTTGGCATCAGCGCTTCCAGCCAGCCTCCCTTCACACTGCCTTCCAGCCAGCCTCCCTTCACACTGCCCTCCAGCCAGCTCCTTCCACTGCTTCCAGCCAGCCTCCCTTCATACTGCCTTCCAGCCAGCCTCCCTTCACACTGCCTTCCAGCCAGCCTCCCTTCACACTGCCTTCCAGCCAGCCTCCCTTCACACTGCCTTCCAGCCAGCCTCCCTTCACTACTGCCTTCCAGCCAGCCTCCTCTTCAGCACTGCCTCCTCCAGCACCTCCCTTCACACTGCCTTCCAGCCAGCCTCCCTTCACACTGCCCTCCAGCCAGCCTCCCTTCACACTGCCTTCCAGCCAGCCTCCCTTCACACTGCCCTCCAGCCAGCCTCCCTTCACACTGCCTTCCAGCCAGCCTCCCTTCACACTGCCTTCCAGCCAGCCTCCCTTCACACTGCCTTCCAGCCAGCCTCCCTTCACACTGCCTTCCAGCCAGCCTCCCTTCACACTGCCTTCCAGCCAGCCTCCCTTCACACTGCCTTCCAGCCAGCCTCCCTTCACACTGCCTTCCAGCCAGCCTCCCTTCACACTGCCTTCCAGCCAGCCTCCCTTCACACTGCCTTCCAGCCAGCCTCCCTTCAACTGCCTTCCAGCCAGCCTCCCTTCACACTGCCTTCCAGCCAGCCTCCCTTCATACTGCCTTCCAGCCAGCCTCCCTTCACACTGCCCTCCAGCCAGCCTCCCTTCAACTGCCTTCCAGCCAGCCTCCCTTCACACTGCCTCAGCCAGCCTCCCTCACACTGCCTTCCAGCCAGCTCCCTTCACATGCTCCAGCCAGCCTCCCTTCACACTGCCTTCCAGCCAGCCTCCCTTCACACTGCCTTCCAGCCAGCCTCCCTTCACACTGCCTTCCAGCCAGCCTCCCTTCACACTGCCTTCCAGCCAGCCTCCCTTCACACTGCCTTCCAGCCAGCCTCCCTTCACACTGCCTTCCAGCCAGCCTCCCTTCACACTGCCTTCCAGCCAGCCTCCCTTCACACTGCCTTCCAGCCAGCCTCCCTTCACACTGCCTCCAGCCAGCCTCCCTTCATACTGCCTTCCAGCCAGCCTCCCTTCACACTGCCTCCAGCCAGCCTCCCTTCATACTGCCTTCCAGCCAGCCTCCCTTCACACTGCCCTCCAGCCAGCCTCCCTTCATACTGCCTTCCAGCCAGCCTCCCTTCACACTGCCTCCAGCCAGCCTCCCTTCACACTGCCTTCCAGCCAGCCTCCCTTCACACTGCCTTCCAGCAGCCTCCCTTCACACTGCCCTCCAGCCAGCCTCCCTTCACACTGCCTTCCAGCCAGCCTCCCTTCACACTGCCTTCCAGCCAGCCTCCCTTCACACTGCCTTCCAGCCAGCCTCCCTTCACACTGCCTTCCAGCCAGCCTCCCTTCACACTGCCTTCCAGCCAGCCTCCCTTCACACTGCCTTCCAGCCAGCCTCCCTTCACACTGCCTTCCAGCCAGCCTCCCTTCACACTGCCTTCCAGCCAGCCTCCCTTCACACTGCCTTCCAGCCAGCCTCCCTTCACACTGCCTTCCAGCCAGCCTCCCTTCACACTGCCTTCCAGCCAGCCTCCCTTCACACTGCCTTCCAGCCAGCCTCCCTTCACACTGCCTTCCAGCCAGCCTCCCTTCACACTGCCTTCCAGCCAGCCTCCCTTCACACTGCCTTCAGCCACCTCCCTTCACACTGCCTCCAGCACCTCCCTTCACACTGCCTTCCAGCCAGCCTCCTTCACACTGCCTCAGCCAGCCTCCCTTCACACTGCCCTTCCAGCCACCTCCTTCACACTGCCTCCAGCCAGCCTCCCTTCACACTGCCTTCCAGCCAGCCTCCCTTCACACTGCCCTTCCAGCCAGCCTCCCTTCACACTGCCTCCAGCCAGCCTCCCTTCACACTGCCTTCCAGCCAGCCTCCCTTCACACTGCCCTCCAGCCAGCCTCCCTTCACACTGCCTTCCAGCCAGCCTCCCTTCACACTGCCTCCAGCAGCCTCCCTTCACACTGCCTTCCAGCCAGCCTCCCTTCACACTGCCTCCAGCCAGCCTCCCTTCACACTGCCTTCCAGCCAGCCTCCCTTCACACTGCCTTCCAGCAGCCTCCCTTCACACTGCCTTCCAGCCAGCCTCCCTTCACACTGCCTCCAGCCAGCCTCCCTTCACACTGCCCTCCAGCCAGCCTCCCTTCACACTGCCCTCCAGCCAGCCTCCCTTCACAGCCTCGCACCTCCTTCCACGCTCCAGCCTCCCTTCACACTGCCTCCAGCCAGCCTCCCTTCACACTGCCCTCCAGCCAGCCTCCCTTCACACTGCCCTCCAGCCAGCCTCCCTTCACACTGCCTCCAGCCAGCCTCCCTTCACACTGCCCTCCAGCCAGCCTCCCTTCACACTGCCCTCCAGCCAGCCTCCCTTCACACTGCCTCCAGCCAGCCTCCTTCACACTGCCCTCCAGCCAGCCTCCCTTCACACTGCCTCTCCAGCCAGCCTCCTTCACACTGCTCCAGCCAGTCTCACACTGCCTAACCTCCTTCACACTGCCCTCCAGCCAGCCTCCTTCACACTGCCCTCCAGCCAGCCTCCTGCTTCCACACTCCCTCACATGCCCAGCACTCCCTTCACACTGCCCTCCACCAGCCTCGTCTTCACACTGCCTCTCCCAGGAGTTGCCTCCCTTCACATGCCCTCCAGCAGCCTCCTTCACCTGCCTCCAGCCTGCCTCTTACACTGCCTCCAGCCAGCCTTCCTTCACGACTGCCCTCCTATGCGGCGTCCTTAGACTGTCTAGTTCCAGCCTCCTTTACTACTGCTGTCAGCCAGCCTTCTCTTCACACTGCTTTAGCTCAGCTTCCCTGTACACGTGCTTCAGTCACGCTTCCTTTTCTCTTAGCTGGCTCCTTAACATCTGTCAGTCAACTTCCTTTACATATTGCTGTCAGTCCTTCACGTGATGCCTTCCTTTTCCTTACCTTGGCACCTGAAGAATCCGCAGCTCATGTCCTTCTACGCTGTAGCAGTCCTGTCAGACTGCTCAGTCCATGTCCTTTTCTCTTATTGCTGTGCAGTCCTGTAAGAATCCTGTCAGTTCCCAATGTTCCTTTACTCTTATTGCTGTGGCAGTCCTGTAAGAATCCTGTCAGATTCCAATGTTCCTTTTCTCTTATGCTGTGGCAGTCCTGTAAGAACTGTCAGATTTCCAATGTTCCTTTTCTCTTTATTGCTGTGGCAGTCCTGTAAGAATCCTGTCAGTTCCCAATGTTCCTTTTCTCTATATTGCTGTGGCAGTCCTGTAAGAAGTCCTGTCAGATTCCAATGTTCCTTTTCTTCTTTATTGCTGTGGCAGTCCTGTAAGAATCCTGTCAGTTCCCAATGTTCCTTTTCTCTATATTGCTGTGGCAGTCCTGTAAGAAGCTTGTCAGATTTCCAATGTTCCTTTTCTCTTTATTGCTGTGGCAGTCCTGTAAGAATCCTGTCAGTTCCCAATGTTCCTTTTCTCTATATTGCTGTGGCAGTCCTGTAAGAATCCTGTCAGTTCCCAATGTTCCTTTTCTCTATATTGCTGTGGCAGTCCTGTAAGAATCCTGTCAGTTCCCAATGTTCCTTTTCTCTATATTGCTGTGGCAGTCCTGTAAGAATCCTGTCAGTTCCCAATGTTCCTTTTCTCTTTATTGCTGTGGCAGTCCTGTAAGAATCCTGTCAGATTCCCAATGTTCCTTTTCTCTATATTGCTGTGGCAGTCCTGTAAGAATCCTGTCAGTTCCCAATGTTCCTTTTCTCTTTATTGCTGTGGCAGTCCTGTAAGAATCCTGTCAGTTCCCAATGTTCCTTTTCTCTATATTGCTGTGGCAGTCCTGTAAGAATCCTGTCAGATTCCCAATGTTCCTTTTCTCTATATTGCTGTGGCAGTCCTGTAAGAATCCTGTCAGATTCCCAATGTTCCTTTTCTCTATATTGCTGTGGCAGTCCTGTAAGAATCCTGTCAGTTCCCAATGTTCCTTTTCTCTTTATTGCTGTGGCAGTCCTGTAAGAATCCTGTCAGATTCCCAATGTTCCTTTTCTCTTTATTGCTGTGGCAGTCCTGTAAGAATCCTGTCAGTTCCCAATGTTCCTTTTCTCTTTATTGCTGTGGCAGTCCTGTAAGAAGCTTGTCAGATTTCCAATGTTCCTTTTCTCTTTATTACTGTGTCAGTCCTGTAAGAAGCTTGTCAGTTCCCAATGTTCCTTTTCTCTATATTGCTGTGGCAGTCCTGTAAGAATCCTGTCAGATTCCCAATGTTCCTTTTCTCTTTATTGTTGTGGCAGTCCTGTAAGAATCCTGTCAGTTCCCAATGTTCCTTTTCTCTTTATTACTGTGTCAGTCCTGTAAGAATCCTGTCAGATTCCCAATGTTCCTTTTCTCTATATTGCTGTGGCAGTCCTGTAAGAAGCTTGTCACATTTCCTTGCTCTCCTCTTTATTCCTGTAGCAGCGACCTCTGCTTCCACTTGTGATTCAGTTTGCGTTGTTGCTGCATTTTAAGCTATGAGAAAATTATTTTCCATAATCACCCATCTTTTAGCTACAGTAAAAGATTACATTTAAAGTGATAACTAAAATATAAAAAATCATGGGTATACAGCACTTGTTTTGCAATCATTCAAAAAACATGTGTGTGTGTGTGTGTGTGTGTGTGTGTGTGTGTGTGTGTGTGTGTGTGTGCTCACTGCTGAGAATAATGAGCTATCTCTAATTTTGTCACGGTACCCAAAATAAGAATAATATTAGCAGAAGGCTCTCTCCCCGACCCTCCACTTCCTCCGGTCTCGCAGGAGCAGGTTGTACACAAGTTGAGTGAAATGATCGTCTACCATCACCATCACCATCACCACCACTACCACTACCACTACCATCACCACTACCATCACCACTACCATCACCACCACGCCACCACTACCACTACCACTACCATCACCATCACCATCACCACCACCACTACACTACCACTACCATCACACACCATACACTACCATCCACCACCACCAACTACCACATACCACTACCATCACCACTACCATCACCACCACCACACCACTACCACTACCATCACCATCACACACCACCACCAACCACTACCACTCCATCACACTACCATCACCAAACCCTCCCACCACCACACCACTACCATACATCACCACACCATACCACCACACTACCACTACCACTACCATCACCACTACCATCACCACCACCACTACACACCACTACCACTACCATCACCACACCTCAACCATCACACCTACCACACACCACTCATCACCACTACACACTCATCACCACCACCACCCACCACCACTACCATCACCATCACCACCACCCCACTACCACTACCACTACACACACCACTACCATCACCACTACCATCACCACCACCACTACCCCACCACTACCATCACCACACCATCACCACACCACACCTCACACCACCACCTACCACACCACTACCATCACCACCACCACCACACCACTACCATACCACACCACCTACCACACCACACCACTACCATCACCACACCACACACTCACCACTACCACTACCACACCACCACCACTACCACACCACTACATCACCACACCACCACCACTCCCCACCACTACCACACCACCACCACCACTACCACACACCATCCACCACCACCACCCTCACTCACCACCACCACTACCTATCACCACCACCACACTACCAACCACCACCACCACCACCACCACCACACCACACCACCACCACCACCACTACCACTCACCACCACCATCACCACACACACCACACACCACACACCACTCACCACCACCACACACCACCACCACTACCATCACCACCACCACTACCACCATCATCACCACCACCACCACTACCATCACCACACACCACCCCACCACCACACACCCACCACCACCACCACACCACCACCACTACCACCAACACCACTACCATCACACACCACCATCACCACCACACCACCACCACCACCACCACCACCACCACCACCACACCACACCCACTACCACCACACCACCACCACCCTACTACCACACCACCACCACCACCACCACCACTACCATCACCACCACCACCACCACTACCCATCACCACTACCATCACTACCACCTACCACCCACCACTACCACTATCACCACCACCATACTACCATCACTACCACCACCACTACCACTATGACCACCACCACCACACCACCACTACATCACCACCACCACCACCACCACCACCACACCACACCACCACCACCACACACCACCACCACCACCACACCACCACCACTACCACTATCACCACTACCATCACCACCATCACTACCACCACCACCACCTTGACCACCACCACCACTACCATCACCACCACCCCACCACCACCACCACCACCCCACCACCACCACCCACCACCACCACCACCCACCACCACACCCACCACCACCACCACTACCATCACCCACCACCGCCACCACACTACCCCACCACTACCACTATCTCCACCACCATCACTACCATTCACTACCACACCACTACCACTATCACCACCACCACTACCATCACCACACCATCACCACCACCACCATACCACCACTACCCCACTGCCATCACTACCTACCACCACAAAACCCCCACCACCACTAACCCCCACCACCACTCCACTTCCACCACCACCACCACCACCACACCCACCACCTCCACCACCACCACCACCACCACCACCACCACCACCACCACCACCATCATCCTCACCTGGGGCAGCAGGTGTAAGGAGACTAATATCCAGGTACATATTTACTGGTGGTAAACAGGGGCAGTAGGTGTAGGATAACAAAGCCTAAGTACTATTTACTGCTAATTGAACATGGGCAGCAGGTTTAAGGCAACTATTGCCCAGGTACCTATTGACTGCAAGGGTAAGGGAAGCAGCATCTGTATTTAGACTAAAACCCAGGTACCTGTTTACCACTAGGTAAATAAGGGCAACTGATCTGAAGTGATTTCCTTCCCTCTCTCCTCCCTTTTTCTCCTTCTACTTCCTGCTTCCCTCCTTCCTAGCCTTCCTTCCTTCCTTCCTTCCTTCCTTCCTTCCTTCCTTCCTTCCTTCCTTCCTTCCTCCCTCCCGTCTTCTCTTCCTGCCTTTCTCCTTCTTTCCTCCCCCCCTTCCATCTTTCCTCCCTGCCTTCTTTCCTTCCTTCCTCCCTCCTTCTTGCCTTTCCTCCCTGCCTGCATTCTTTTCTCCCACCTTCCCGTCTTCCTTCCCTGCCTGCCTTCCTTCCTTCCGTCTTCTCTCCCTGCCTTCCTCCCTCATTCCCGTCTTCCCTCCCTGCCTGTCTTCCTCCTTCCTGTCTTTCCTTCCTGCCTGCCTTCTTTTCTCCCTCCTTCCCGTCTTCCTTCCCTTCCTGCCTTCCTTCCTTCGTCTTCTCTCCCTGCCTTCTTCCCTCATTCCCGTCTTCCTCCCTGCCTGTCTTCCTCCTTCCTGTCTTTCCTTCCTGCCTGCCTTCCTTCTTCCTGTCTTCCCTCCCTGCCTGCCTTCCTCCTTCCCGTCTTCCGTCCCTCCCTGCCTTCCTTTCTCTTCCAGTGGGTGACATATTGACACTTGTACAGATATTCTCAAATAATTTCCTGGAATCCTGGAATATTCCCGTCTTTCCCTGCCAGACACTGTGTGAGCACCATTCCAAGTACTGTGCTGCATCAAGCAAGTCCATGGTTGACAGAAATATAATTGAATCTTGTTTCATAAAAAGCAGTTCTGAGAATAATGCGAACATTTCCTTTGGTTTATATAAATTAGATTAATTTGTAATTAATAAAATTTGGGAAGAATTTAATAATACATTGGACAAATAATACACCTTATTTCTTGGGCAGAATATTTTGTTAGTGGGATGTCGTGAGGCCCTTTCTAGTTGGAGCAGCGGACCTACTGCAGTGTTCCTCTTTTCTTGTGAGTCGGGTATCGTCGCGCGTCAGGTGTTTCTTTGTTGTGGGAGTTGACTGTGAGGTGTGGTCTAGACCCTTTATATGCCTCCCTTTGATGTATTACTTTCATAGTTCCTTGACAATGTGAGTAGCAACGAAAACGCTTGGAATTTCACTACTCTTTCACAGCGGTTGTTTTGCATATTTTAAAATCATCTGTTTACTGTGATCTTATTGCATATATATATATATATATATATATATATATATATATATATATATATATATATATTATATATATATATATATATATATATATGAGAGAGAGAGAGAGAGAGAGAGAGAGATAAAGAGAGTGAGGGCGATAGTCTTCAGGATTCGAACCCACGTCAGGGAAGGCTGGCAAGGTGACGCTCTAGACTACTCGACCACAAGCCAGTTTTCTTTGTATATACCCGCTTGTTTCTGCGTGGTACATAGTTATAAAAATCGCTTGTAAGGTCAGAACATACAGGAAGAGAATGATATAGCTTGAAACCATTCTTGAGGCTCAGTGACGTGCTCTGGATTGGAAGAAACATGGCTTGTAAACCAGGCTGCCTAGTTTTTGAGGCATCTGTGGCAGAGTGATCTAAAGCATCACTTGGGGAACCTTGCCAGTCTCCCTGGAGTGGGTTCGAGCCCTGCTGACTGCGATATTTCTCTGTATATTCCCGTTTTTTTTCTGCGTGGTGCACTGACACACATGCTGCATTCATTCATAAAGATATGCACTGGTATATATAATTTTATTAATTTTCGCCAAACAAAGTAAGCAACACAACACAACCCGTTATTTATTTTATAGCTTCGTAATTTCATGATATTGGCTGGGAAAGGTTGTTTGGGAGATTCAGTGTCTCTCCTATGGGATGTTATCCAATTTTATTGTAGTCTTTCTAACCACTGAAAACTGACCCTTCCTCTTTCCTCTACCTCTCATGCTACTCTCTTTTTCTTCCCTCCGACCCTCTGTCATCTATGTAATCCCCGTCTTATTCCACCCTCAGACCACCTCTCACTTGGAGGTCAGCAAGGTTAGAAGACGTAAAGCAGCAGTGTACTCAGCAAGACAATTAAATTTTATTACCCACAATAAGTAGTAATTACTGGCAAGTCAAGGAGTATGAGGCAGGAGCCACCTGGGGGCAGCACCTCACTCACAACACCTGGAGTCTGCTCGACCATCACATAGGAAAGTGTTAGAACCTTCCCTTGGTCTTAAATTGATCAACTGAAGGATTACAGACAGTGATGTGTTAAGGAGGTTGTTGCAGGGATTGGTAAAATAACGGAGCTTAAGGACAACAACAGACAGGTCACCATGCGACAGTAACAGTCATGCATGACAGGGACACATAAACAGCATGACAACAACAGCAGACAGGTCACAATGAGACAGTTACAGCGTTAAATAAGAGGAATACTTTAAGTGCACCATAGGGTGAAAAAAGGCACCGTGTCCAGTTAATAATAACCTGGTTGGAAAGAAAACTTAGGAAGGAGTTCAAGGAAGAATTTATGATACGCCGAGACGACGTACTTGAGGAAAATTAGGTACTTAGAGAAGAGGAACACAGACTGAAAGAAATTGTTGAGAAGCTAGAACACGACTGACGACCTGGGCGAGAAGAGGTGACCAACGCACACACACACACGCACACACACACACACACACACACACACACACACACACACACACACACACACACGCACACACACACACAAACAGGAATGAGGGGACCAAACTGAAGAAATTCCTTGTGGAAATGTTGCCAGACGATGTAAAAAAGAAATTTTGGGGAATCGTCAATAAAAGTCACAGTGAACAAGCAGACAAAGATGAGAAGCAAATAGATTAAGTAAGTAAGTAAGTAAGTAAGTAAATTTATTCAGGTATACACAAATACAGTTACATAGAATTATCATACATAGCAGCATATGTGTAGAGAACCTGGGATAACCCAAAAAAGTCAGACAGAGTGACTTATTTCCATTGGGGTCCTTTTACCATATTATTATAATATAAAGGTTATAATATTTTCTTATTATTCTATAATGAAGATAACATCTTATTATCATACTAAAAAGACTATCTACTACACGAGGGTCATTAAGACTATCTACAATACGAGGGTCATTAAGACTATCTACTACCCGAGGGTCATTACGACTATCTACAATACGAGGGTCATTACTAGGGATAAGGTAAAATTTACACGTATTTTAGCTAAAAAATAGAAAATCATTCCCCTCCCTTTCTGTTGCTTCATTCATCAGACACTTTTTGGCAGTCTTCTTGAACTGGTTCAAGCTATGACTGGCCTTGACATTTGTGGGTAGTCTGTTCCATTCCTTTATTGCTGTACAATAAAAGGTGTTTGAAGCCTGGCCACTGACTGTGGGTACTACAAAGTTGTGCTCTCTCCCCCTAGTACTATGATAATGATTAAAGAAGAAATAAAGTATGGCGTAGCCAACAAGTAGTAAAGAAAGACATACAGCTTGAGGAAACCTTTATTAGAATCAGGATTTATCGAGTTAAATCTTTATTTAGCTGAAACGTCGCATTAATAAAGGACTCCTTTTGCTGTGTGTGTCTTGTGGCCAGAGGTAATGAGGTGGTAAGAACAGTGCTGGACGAACATGAAGGCTATTCTCCCAACGTTTCGCCCACACAGTTAGCTTCTTCAGTTTATGCAGATGTGATGGAAGGATTACATCATCTTTACCTCTCCACTGCTTCTGTTGTCTCCTGTTTTAGTCACCTCTGTATTCGACTGAAGAAGCCGACTCTGTAGGCGAAACGCTGTTCAGGAATAAAGATACCGAAGTTTTGCACATATATTCAATAACTTGTTCGTACTATGTACCATTATTATGAGTGAGTCGAAATACAGAACAATTCTGAAAACGTAAAATCATATAGGGTAATACCGTTTTCGTGTATCGAGATTTTAGCATGGCCAGTAAATGGTCGCTTTAATTAAGATGGTGTTTTGGGCGACGCTGTGGTTGAACTCGTTATAAAATCAAAAATACAGGGAAACTATTTCCAATTCCACTTCCCTCGAGACAAAATTCTATTCCTAATTTACCTAGAACTCTCGCTAGTAAGTATCTAGAAGACCTATGTCCTTGTATACTAAACTTGTATACTCAACCTCGTCTTTAACTTCTAGTCTCACCCAACTCACATTATCACTCCCACCTAGCCACACCCACGACTTGCTCCCACCTACCCACACCCACGACTTGCTCCCACCTACCTACACCCACAACTTGCTCCCACCTACCCACACCCACAACTTGCTCCCACCAAATCCTCAACGTCTCACCTAAAGCCATTTCCCTTTCTGTCAGCAACCCATTAACCTAACCCCCAACCCCCTCCCAAGCATCAACAACCCACCATCTCTCTCCAAGGCATCCACAACCCACCCTCTCTTTCCAAGGCACCCAGAAACATTCCCCTCCTTCCAGCCAGAACCACGACCAATAACATCCTTTCCCCTACCCATATTCCTCGACTTTCCAATATCATCCATTGAGCAATCTTCTACTCTCCCTCAACTACAATCTTCTCGTTCCCAGCCGCTCCCACACCCACATCTTCCCTAAGCTCCCACATCCTCAATGGTGAGAGCATTCAACTCACAATCGCAAAGTCTTGGGTTCGATTCTCTGCTGTCCCAGTCCACCCAGTAGCTAAAATAGGTACCTGTGTATCAGCTAACCATGGGTGGCATAACGGCAATGTGTTAGAAAACTGGACTCCTGTTGGACTGTTATATCATGTGTGTGGCATGCAGAGAGTACGTAACCTTTATTCGGCGCATGTAAACACCCTCATTTACAGGCTATCTCCCCCAGCCAGCGAACCAGGTGACTAAGAGTTGACGATGGGGCCCCGTCGTTCAACTAGTGACCAGGTTCCAGCCAATAAGAAGATGGTTTTGGCAATCGCAGAGGTTATGTGGGTACCACTCTGATGTCTGCCCTTGTCATTCCCATTCTAGAGCTGGTTGAAGCACGGTCTGCTATCTTGTGGCTTCTATTCTGCCTTGCTTACCGTGGAGTGCACTAATACCTATCACTGTACATAGTGTACATATTGCTGTTCTAAATTGGTGAAGGATAATATAAGTCAAAACTTTTCTGCTGTGTTTATTTTGCTCCCTTTACACCCAGGATAACAGGCCATTTGGACTCCTGGGTTGTAATAATGTGTAAAAAAACACTCTGATCTTCCGTGTAAGAAACACCGCCACCAGCCACAAGTATTTAAGTGTTGAACAGAAGCCATTTTAGTATCTAATGACGATAATTATAAAGATATTCTCCTGTGATCCATACAAGTCAAACGCTGACACTAACCCACACTGCTGTCCACAAACACTCACACTGCTGCTAACACCCACTCACACTGCTGCTAACACCCACTCCAAGTAACACCCTACTCCTCCAAACAACCTCCCCCCCCCCCTCCCCCAAAGACCACCCTATTATTTTAAAAAATAAAAGAGGGTGTTAGCATGATATACACACACAAATAATATTACATACAAAGTTAGAGAAATATAAGGAAGAATAATGGAAGATGACCGATATCTAATAGCTATTACTGAGACAAAGTTCTTGAGAGAAATATACAATGCAATATTCGTGGAGGAATATTGCATTCTATATTTATTACTAACAAGTCGAATTTTGACAAACTGAATGATCTAAACTGTTTTCTGCTCAAAGTTTATATTGTGGAAATATTACCAGTTTGGAGCTTCATGTGTTAGTGGCAGTCACATGTAACCCACCACATGTGTTAGTGGCAGTCACATGTAACCCACCACATGTGTTAGTGGCAGTCACATATAACCCACCACATGTGTTAGTGGCAGTCACATATAACCCACCACATGTGTTAGTGGCAGTCACAAATAACCCACCACATGTGTTAGTGGCAGTCACATATAACCCACCACATGTGTTAGTGGCAGTCACATATAACCCACCACATGTGTTAGTGGCAGTCACATATAACCCACCACATGTGTCAGTGGCAGTCACATATAACCCACCACATGTGTTAGCGGCAGTCACATATAACCCACCACATGTGTTAGCGGCAGTCACATATAACCCACAACATGTGTTAGCGGCAGTCACATATAACCCACCACATGTGTTGGTGGCAGTCACATATAACCCACCACATGTGTTAGTGGCAGTCACATATAACCCACCACATGTGTTAGCGGCAGTCACATATAACCCACCACATGTGTTAGCGGCAGTCACATATAACCCACAACATGTGTTAGCGGCAGTCACATATAACCCACCACATGTGTAGCGGCAGTCACATATAACCCACCACATGTGTTAGCGGCAGTCACATATAACCCACCACATGTGTTAGTGGCAGTCACATATAACCCACAACATGTGTTAGCGGCAGTCACATATAACCCACCACATGTGTTAGCGGCAGTCACATATAACCCACCACATGTGTTAGCGGCAGTCACATATAACCCACCACATGTGTTAGCGGCAGTCACATATAACCCACAACATGTGTTAGCGGCAGTCACATATAACCCACCACATGTGTAGCGGCAGTCACATATAACCCACCACATGTGTTAGTGGCAGTCACATATAACCCACAACATGTGTTAGCGGCAGTCACATATAACCCACCACATGTGTTAGCGGCAGTAACATACAACCCACCACATGTGTTAGCGGCAGTCACATATAACCCACCACATGTGTTAGCGGCAGTCACATACAACCCACCACATGTGTTAGCGGCAGTAGCATACAACCCACCACATGTGTTAGCGGCAGTAACATACAACCCACCACATGTGTTAGCGGCAGTCACATACAGTCACATACATTACGTTACGTATACCATTCTGCCTAGCCAGCCCTTACACCCGTAGTTCCAAAATAGTTGTATAACCGTCTGACATGGATGCTATCCCTGACACTCCTGACTCTTATACCAGGTGAACAAACTGTCAGCATGAGCTTAGTAAATAAATGCTAGTTTGCCTAGCTTGTTATTATTATCATTATTAAATATTATTATTATTATTATTATTATTATTGTTACATAATCCGGCGATAAATCCGTAGGGGTCATACAGTTTCTGATAAGAGATGATAGGAGATCTAGATCTAAAAGAGGAGAGGTCCTTGGATCAAGAGCCCCTCACCTGTATCAAGGAACCTCCCTTGTGATGGTCGCACCGTCAGAAAATGCTGTCCCTTGAATATTTCGAGAAGTGGCGACTGTGTGTCTGGCCAAGACTTCCCTCTCACCAGCGGTGCGGCTCTCTCGCCGGGGGAGAAAACGCACATTGAACAGTGCCTAAGACACGATATAAGTTCTTCCGTCGTGCAGATGCTGCTGCAGCTGCACCTTACCATCATGACTCTCGAGCCATTTTTTTTTTCCTCCTCGCGTACCAGAGTCATAATACAAAGCAAGCCATTTGGGATAAATTTAATCAACGCGAGGCAGCCAGCTCGTCTGGGTTCACAAACTTTCTGTCATAAGCAAATATCTTATTCAGTAGCCATTGTGAGTGCTGCCACCTGGTGGTGCACCTAGACCGACTACACCCAGCCAGGTTCACAGTCCTCCAGGCTGGTTACTGGAGGCAACACACACACACACCTCCAGTAGTGACCCTAGACTCGTGTGCGTTCCTCTGACAGCAGCAACCCTGCACCTCGTTATGCACCAAATAATAAGCAAACATGTACCATGTTATCATGTGTGTGTGTGTGTGTGTGTGTGTGTGTGTGTGTGTGTGTGTGTGTGTGTGTGTGTGTGTGTGTGTGTGTGTGTGTGTGTGTGTGTGTGTTTGTCTAGTTTTGCTCACCTAGGTGTATTTGCAAGAGTTGAATCATGGCTCTTGGCTCCACTTCTTGACCGATTTAACTAATTTCTGGTCCTCGGTGCTCGTTCATATCTACTCTTCAAACTGTGCATAGTGTTTGTCTCCGTTACTTGTGCACGTAGTGCGCACTTGACAGCCTGAGACTGAATACTTAGTCATATCCGTATGATTCATTTGGGTCATGAGTTGCCATCTCAGGTCCCTGGCACCTTCTCCTTGCATGTAGGTTCTCTGGCATCCTCTCTTTGCATCTGGTGATATGCTTGGTGTACGGCAGATTCCCAAATCATTATCCTTACACCTTGTCTGCAACTTCTACCTAACCTAACTGTATTCTGTATCCGGTCTTCTCAGTCCTCTTCCTATTTTCACTACTCTGCATTTATCTGCATAAAATTCACGTAATCCTGAAGCCAGTGTTTACAGACTAAGACTTCCTGGAACTGTCCCTTATTACCTCCTTCCTTATTAACACAACACCCGTAGACTGTGACACATAATCTTAATTCTAATACATAGAATTCAGTGTCGTCTGGTTGATCATGTATGTCTGTGATGAATATCTTCCTCAGGCAGATCATGTACATATATGATGAATATCTTCCCCTGGGACACCAGAGAAAACTTACTGCAGTATGTGCTCGTAGCAAGACTATCCTGGAGTTTACCTGGAGAGAGTTCCGGGGGTCAACGCCCCCGCGGCCCGGTCTGTGACCAGGCCTCCTATCCTCCTATCCAGGCCAGCCTATCCTCTGATAGGCTGGATGTAGCAGCAGTGTGGTGCAGTTCTCCATGTTGCTGGGTCAGTGTACAATAAAGCTGAAATCGCTACGAGGCTACAAACTTGGATACAACAGAGAAGGTAGCGCGGTGGGTAGCTTTAATAACGTCAACAGAAAACTCTCATTGTAAGAGTGTACAAAAGAGTGTTTGTGTTGTTAAAGTCAATGCGAAACTGAAGGGAAGATTAACTTCAGCTGTTCATTACGATAATTACTCTTACGAATTACGCTAAAAAAAATTAATTTAAATAATTTTTAATACATACTAAACAATATAATTCTATACAAAATTTCTATATATCTCTTGAATTAAATAAAATACATAAACTTACACAGACAGGTGTATATATCCGTGTGTATACAATGAGAGTTTTCCTGATTCTTAGTTCACAGGGGATATGCAGCCGTAATGGTAATCGCGTGGTTAATATGCTTCAAATATAATAATCCCATCAACAGCATCAACACGTATGTTCATGAAGATAATTCCTCCCGTAGCTTTTTTAGCAAAATTAAACGAACGTAATCTGTGGCCAGACTGACCGTGAAACTCACTCCGCTAACACGCTGTGTTAACACAAGTCTGAGCACAGTAATGAAAGAGTTGAGAGCCGCGTTAACGTCAGATACACTTTCACAGCCTGTGGTGGTAACACTGTGATGGTAACACTGTGGTGGCAACACTGTGGTGGCAACACTGTGGTGGTAACACTGTGATGGTAACACTGTGGTGGTAACAATGTAGTGGTAACACTGGTGGTAACACTGTGGTGGTAACACTGTGGTGGTAACACTGTGATGGTAACACTGTGTTGGTAACACTGTGGTGGTAACACTGTGGTGGTAACACTGTGGTGGTAACACTGTGTTGGTAACACTGTGGTGGTAACACTGTGGTGGTAACACTGTGGTGGTAACACTGTGGTGGTAACACTGTGGAGTTTACCTGGAGAGAGTTTCGGGGGTCAATGCCCCCGCGGCCCGGTCTGTGAGTAGGCCTCCTGGTGGATCAGCGCCTGATCAACCAGGCTGTTGCTGCTGGCTGCACGCAAACCAACGTACGAGCCACAGCCCGGCTGATCAGGAACTGACTTTAGGTGCTTGTCCAGTGCCAGCTTGAAGATTGCCAGGGGTCTGTTGGTAATCCCCCTGTACTGGTAACACTGGTGATAACACTGTGTTGGTAACATTGTGTTGGTAACACTGTGGTGGTAACACTGGTGGTAACACTGTGGTGGTAACACTGTAGTGGTAACACTGGTGGTAACACTGTGGTGGTAACACTGTGGTGGTAACACTGTAGTGGTAACACTGGTGGTAACACTGGTGGTAACACTCTGGTGGTAACACTGTAGTGGTAACACTGGTGGTAACACTTTGGTGGTAACACTGTGTTGGTAACACTGTGGTGGTAACACTGGTGGTAACACTGTGGTGGTAACACTGTAGTGGTAACACTGGTGGTAACACTGTGGTGGTAACACTGTGGTGGTAACACTGTGGTGGTAACACTGTGGTGGTAACACTGTGGTGGTAACACTGTAGTGGTAACACTGTGGTGGTAACACTATAGTGGTAACACTGTGGTGGTAACACTGTGGTGGTAACACTGTAGTGGTAACACTGTGGTGGTAACACTGTGGTGGTAACACTGTGGTGGTAACACTGTGGTGGTAACACTATAGTGGTAACACTGTGGTGGTAACACTGTGGTGGTAACACTGTGGTGGTAACACTGTGGTGGTAACACTATAGTGGCAACACTGTGGTGGTAACACTGTGATGGTAACACTGTGGTGGTAACACTGTGGTGGTAACACAATAGTGGTAACACTGTGGTGGTAACACTGGTGGTAACACTGTGATGGTAACACTGTGGTGGTAACACTGTGGTGGTAACACTGTGGTGGCAACACTGTACTGGTAACACTGGTGATAACACTGTGTTGGTAACACTGTGTTGGTAACACTGTGGTGGTAACACTGGTGGTAACACTGTAGTGGTAACACTGGTGGTAACACTGGTGGTAACACTGTGGTGGTAACACTGTAGTGGTAACACTGGTGGTAACACTGTGGTGGTAACACTGTGTTGGTAACACTGTGGTGGTAACACTGGTGGTAACACTGTGGTGGTAACACTGTAGTGGTAACACTAGTGGTAACACTGTGGTGGTAACACTGTAGTGGTAACACTGTAGTGGTAACACTGGTGGTAACACTGTGGTGGTAACACTGTGGTGGTAACACTGTGGTGGTAACACTGTAATGGTAACACTGGTGGTAACACTGTGGTGGTAACACTGTGGTGGTAACACTGTGGTGGTAACACTGTAGTGGTAACACTAATGGTAACACTGTGGTGGTAACACTGTAGTGGTAACACTGGTGGTAACACTGTAGTGGAAACACTGTAGTGGTAACACTGGTGGTAACACTGTGGTGGTAACACTGTAGTGGTAACACTAATGGTAACACTGTGGTGGTAACACTGTAGTGGTAACACTGGTGGTAACACTGTGGTGGTAACACTGTGGTGGTAACACTGGTGGTAACACTGTGGTGGTAACACTGGTGGTAACACTGTGGTGGTAACACTGGTGGTAACACTGTGGTGGTAACACTGTAGTGGTAACACTGTGGTGGTAACACTGTAGTGGTAACACTGGTGGTAACACTGTGGTGGTAACACTGTGGTGGTAACGCTGTGAATATAATAATAATAATCTATACTTCCACAAGTACATGACACAACTTATACAGACCATAGCTGACATCAGAGATATACTATACAGAAAACCCCTGGTTATACAGAGTATTTCGGACAACTTAAGTTAATTTTGCCCCCCAAGATGCGACCCACAACAGTCGATTAACACCAGGGTACCTACTTACTGCTAGGTGAACAGGGAGAGCAGGTGTAAGGAAACATGCCCAACGTGTCACCCGAGCCGGGGATCGATCCCGGACCCTGTGTTTGATGAACAGAAAGTCACAATACCGTGGCTGGAACGATTCATAAATCAATCGGCAACAAGGAGAGGAACTTTGTGAAGGCGTTTCGTTCCCTCCTGGATCATTGTCAAGTCACAATTGGAGTGAGAAAAACAGAGAAGGCCTAAGCACAACACGGTAGGATGTGGGGAAAGAGGGAAGTCCTGGCAGTAAAAGTTGTAGTAGCGGTAGTAGTGTAAGTTTATTCAGGTATACACAAACAAAGTTATATAGAATATTATAAGTAAGTAAGTAAGTAAGTAAGTAAGTTTATTCAGGTATACACAAATACAGTTACATAGAATTATCATACATAGCAGCATGTGTGTAGAGAACCTGGGATAACCCAAAAAAGTCAGACAGAGTGACTTATTTCCATTGGGGTGAACGTAGAATAATCTGCAGTAGTAGTAGTAGTAGTAGTAGTAGTAGTAGTAGTAGTAGTAGTAGTAGTAGCAGTAGTAGTAGTAGTAGTAGTAGTAGTAGTAGTAGTAGCAGTGGTGGTGGCAGAGTGGTAACAGTAGTGGTAACACAAACAGTATCTTACTAACAACAAGCGATGACTGAGGCACATATGCAACACCTGACTGTTATTATCTAGAGCTCTTTCTCCCTTGTTTACCACTCTGAATCACACTGAAAAATCATACTGTGCGGGCTAAGTGTTTCTTAAGAAAGATACCCAGGTGTTGCAACACAACACAAAATACAATATCAGTAAACAGTGGTGGCAACACTGGTGACAAGTATTACCACCACTGGGTAATACTGTTCCGGCTGGAGAGTCTGCAGTCTGGTGGCTCGGTAAGAATATTAATTTGAATATTTCTTACAGTATTCTTATTTGGTATAGTGTGTGGGACTAGACATTTGTAAGTGTATTTTATTAATACGCTGGAGCAAGAAGCATTTGAGGAATTAAAGTGTGGAAGTTATGAGAGAGGATGGTGCCATAATGGATAGCGGGTCACTGCTCAAGCTGAGGGATAGTGGGTCACTGCTTGATCAAGCTGAGGGATAGTGGGTCACTGCTTGATAAAACTGGGGGATAGTGGGTCACTGATAATGGGTCACTGCTTGAACAAGCTGAGGGATAGTGGGTCACTGCTTGATCAAGCTGAGGGATAGTGGGTCACTGCTTGATCAAGCTGAGGGATAGTGGGTCACTGCTTGATAAAACTGAGGGATAGTGGGTCACTGCTTGATCAAGCTGAGGGATAGTGGGTCACTGCTTGATAAAACTGGGGGATAGTGGGTCACTGATAATGGGTCACTGCTTGATCAAGCTGAGGGATAGTGGGTCACTGCTTGATCAAGCTGAGGGATAGTGGGTCACTGCTTGATAAAACTGAGGGATAGTGGGTCACTGATAGTGGGTCACTGCTTGATCAAGCTGAGGGATAGTGGGTCACTGCTTGATCAAGCTGAGGGATAGTGGGTCACTGCTTGATAAAACTGAGGGATAGTGGGTCACTGATAGTGGGTCACTGCTTGATCAAGCTGAGGGATAGTGGGTCACTGCTTGATAAAACTGAGGGATAGTGGGTCACTGATAGTGGGTCACTGCTTGATCAAGCTGAGGGATAGTGGGTCACTGCTTGATAAAACTGAGGGATAGTGGGTCACTGCTTGATCAAGCTGAGGGATAGTGGGTCACTGATAGTGGGTCACTGCTTGATCAAGCTGAGGGATAGTGGGTCACTGCTTGATAAAACTGAGGGATAGTGGGTCACTGCTTGATAAAACTGAGGGATAGTGGGTCACTGCTTGATAAAACTGAGGGATAGTGAGTCACTGATAGTGGGTCACTGCTTGATCAAGCTGAGGGATAGTGGGTCACTGCTTGATAAAACTGAGGGATAGTGGGTCACTGATAGTGGGTCACTGCTTGATCAAGCTGAGGGATAGTGGGTCACTGCTTGATAAAACTGAGGGATAGTGGGTCACTGCTTGATCAAGCTGAGGGATAGTGGGTCACTGATAGTGGGTCACTGCTTGATCAAGCTGAGGGATAGTGGGTCACTGCTTGATCAAGCTGAGGGATAGTGGGTCACTGCTTGATCAAGCTGAGGGATAGTGGGTCACTGATAGTGGGTCACTACTTCATCAACTTGAGGGATAGTGGGTCATAACTTGAGCCACTTGAGGAACAGCGAGTCACAACTTGATCAACCTGACTGTAGCTGGCTTCATGCACCACCTACATGACCAGAGGTTGTAATTCTTCCAGCATTATTCTAAAAAACATTAAATCTTTAGTAAATATTAACTGTGAACTCAGTACATATTCTGTGTCAGATATTATCAGTATTTCTGACTGGCCAGGCGATGGTACTATGTCTGGTTGGTGGGTTAATGGCGTTTAAAGCTTCCTGACTACACGAGGTCATTAAGGCTGCAGCTGCATATAAACTTTTCACTGCCAGCAAAAATACTTTAATCTCTAAAACTGGGATTAAAATATACTTAGAGCTGAGGTGGTGACTGAGGGCCGTGTTGTAGAGTTAGACGTAGTCTACCTGGGGTTGTTCCGGGGTTCAACATCCCCGCGGTCCGGTCCGTGACCAACCTCGTAGTGGGACTATACTCTCCTATTTAGGCCATTATTTTGGTTGTGGAAAGTGATGGAGTTAGTTCTGGGAATGTTTGACCAGTAATGACTCACGAAATCGTAATAACACGATAGCAAACAATAAACGGAAAGGGTAGGATTTGAACCCATGGCCCAGTGACTTACGCACTGGCCTGGAGTTTACGACTCACTCGCCATGAGTTTAAAGGCCATCCGTTCCGTGGTCTGAGCAGTAATATTGTAGAAGAAAGAGATGTTGGCGGCTTCTGGAGTGTCTAGGATTAGTCTGCCCGAAATGTTCTGCCAAATATTGGGCTTTTGTCAGAATACGTGACGCGATGTTCTCATATAACAGTAACCAGACTGTACCCAAAGAAATTGCACAACCATCCAATGTAACCTCAGTGTATTGTAACGAAATCTACGACTTTATCCTCATCTTGATTTTGCTTGGGCTGTGGGGTTTGTGACGAAGCCTGGTGGCTTGTTTGTGACGAAGCCTGGTAGCTTGTTTGTGACGAAGCCTGGTGACTTGTTTGTGACGAAGCCTGGTGGCTTGTTTGTGACGAAGCCTGGTGGCTTGTTTGTGACGAAGCCTGGTGGCTTGTTTGTGACGAAGCCTGGTGGCTTGTTTGTGACGAAGCCTGGTGGCTTGTTTGTGACGAAGCCTGGTGACTTGTTTGTGACGAAGCCTGGTAGCTTGTTTGTGACGAAGCCTGGTGACTTGTTTGTGACGAAGCCTGGTGGCTTGTTTGTGACGAAGCCTGGTGGCTTGTTTGTGACGAAGCCTGGTGGCTTGTTTGTGACGAAGCCTGGTGGCTTGTTTGTGACGAAGCCTGGTGGCTTGTTTGTGACGAAGCCTGGTGGCTTGTTTGTGACGAAGCCTGGTGACTTGTTTGTGACGAAGCATGGTGGCTTGTTTGTGACGAAGCCTGGTGGCTTGTTTGTGACGAAGCCTGGTGCCTTGTTTGTGACGAAGCCTGGTGCCTTGTTTGTGACGAAGCCTGGTGGCTTGTTTGTGACGAAGCCTGGTGGCTTATTTGTGACGAAGCCTGGTGGCTTGTTTGTGACGAAGCCTGGTGCCTTGTTTGTGACGAAGCCTGGTGGCTTGTTTGTGACGAAGCCTGGTGGCTTATTTGTGACGAAGCCTGGTGGCTTGTTTGTGACGAAGCCTGGTGGCTTGTTTGTGACAAAGCCTGGTGGCTTGTTTGTGACGAAGCCTGGTGCCTTGTTTGTGACGAAGCCTGGTGCCTTGTTTGTGACGAAGCCTGGTGCCTTGTTTGTGACGAAGCCTGGTGCCTTGTTTGTGACGAAGCCTGGTGGCTTGTTTGTGACGAAGCCTGGTGGCTTGTTTGTGACGAAGCCTGGTGGCTTGTTTGTGACGAAGCATGGTGGCTTGTCTGTGACGAAGCCTGGTGGCTTCTTTGTGACGAAGCATGGTGGCTTGTTTGTGACGAAGCCTGGTGGCTTGTCTGTGACGAAGCCTGGTGACTTGTGTGGGGAAGTGTGTGGATGAAGGAGGGAAGAGTACCAGGCAGTTTCAGAACCTGGCCACATCTTAGCATCAGGAGAGGATTGTTAATCCTATGAAGGAGAGTTCTGTTATTCAGGGAACATCTTGCTCTGTTACACACTTTGCAACATGACCAAAAGATAATTTGAAACCGTTAATGTAATTATTCGTCTTTCGGAGATAATTACCTTCATATAGTTACTTAAAATTTTTTTAGAGGTGGGAAGACGAGTGCTTTCACTTTGAAGGAGCAGTGGGGATGCTGAAGCACGGAGAGCTTTTGAATTGTGACTTCTGCGCACTTCTTGCAAGACAGATATTGAATGAATGATTGTGAATGCGTTTCCTTGTTTTTTCGGGCTCCCCTGCCTGGGTGGGAGTCGACCTGCGTGTGAAAAAAATTATTCCCATGTGTCTGTTTTACTGTGTGTGCCAGTTAGCGCGACGGCTCACCGTCACACTGTGGTCTCAACACTGTCACTCTAGTGTAATGGTTATGTCGTGTTTATGTCGTGTTGTTGTTTGTGTGTAGAGTGTTGTTGCTTCTATGTAGAGTATTGTTGCCTGTGTGTAGAGTATTGTTGCCTGTGTGTAGAGTGTTGTTGTTTGTGTGTAGAGTATTGTTGCTTGTGGTACCACCACTGCTACCACCACACAGTGGTGGTAGTAGTGGTGGTACCACACAGTAGGGTAGCAGTATTGGTAGCAGTGGTGGTAACACAGTAGTGATACGTGGTGGTAACACAGTAGTGATACGTGGTGGTAACACAGTAGTGATACGTGGTGGTAACACAGTAGTGATACGTGGTGGTAACACAGTAGTGATACGTGGTGGTAAGTGCGTAAGTACAGACACACAAGCACATGTCAAGACATATACTGAGCAAGTGTTTCCTCAATAACTGCCATGAACCGTCCAAAAGTGTCTTTATCTACACACTGTCGTGTCAACATACCTCCCTAGTCATCTGTTGGTAACAGTGTTGGTAACACGGTAGTAGTAGCATAGTGCTGGTAACACAGTGGTTGTAACAGGGAGGTGGTAATACCTCTGGTCTACCAGAGACTTGATCAACTAATACGGAGATCAAGAGAACAAGACTCTGGCACGACCGCCCTGGAGGACGTGACGTATTTTAGGTCAGTTTAACCTCTAGACCTAAATACCAGAGTCAAAGAACATATTAATGCATGTTGAAGCAACGACACTTAGAATACTAACACTATACACAGTACCAGCTACATTAAGAATACACACACTATGAATGCAAACTCTACACAGCAGCAACAACACAAGCAAGAGCACTCTACACACAAACAACAACACTACACACAAACAACAACACTACACACAAACAGCAACACTACACACAAACAACAACACTACACACAAACAACAACACTACACACAAACAACAATACTACACACAAACAACAACACTCTACACACAAACAACAACACTACACACAAACAACAACACTACACACAAACAACAACACTACACACAAACAACAACACTACTACACACAAACAACAACACTACACACAAACAACAACACTACACACAAACAACAACACTCTATACACAAACAACAACACTCTACACACAACCAACAGCACTCTACACACAAGCAATGAGAATAAACTCCTTTATAAACTTCCCAGATTTATCCTCACTTATCGTCAAAGAAAGTGTCAGTCTCAGCAGAATATGTTTTACAACTCACAGTAATAACATAATTATTAACATTACTCAAAACTCAGGATCATCCACAATCTCACATGTCGGGACTCTGGACCTCATTTTATACCCCAGGACACCTCTCTCTTTCCCTCTCTCTCTCTAATGTCTAGAAACACCCACATCTCGGTGTACTAGTTGTGAACTAATTAACTCCTGTGGACTAAACACTTCACAATAATATGCCATAACCAGCATTGCGTACGTTTTTTTTGCATATTCCAGGTATACCCCTATTACCACAATAGTGGTGACACTGTTGCGGTAACAGTGATGGTAATAGAAAGGGTAACCCCCCCCCCCAGTGGTGGTGGATGCTGCCTGGAAAAACTGGAGGGAAATATTGTATTTCACTGAGGACGGCTGTCAGAAAATTTGGGTGCGACAAGCTTTGTTTACCCACGAGGCTGGAAGGGTGACGCGACACCACCAAATGTTGATGGGAATTGTGATATATACAGTGGACCCCCGGTTAACGATCACCTCCAAATGCGACCAATTATGTAAGTGTATTTATGTAAGTGCGTTTGTACGTGTATGTTTGGGGGTCTGAAATGGACTAATCTACTTCACAATATTCCTTATGGGAAAAAATTCGGTCAGTACTGGCACCTGAACATACTACTGGAATGAAAAAAGTTCGTTAACCGGGGGTCCACTGTATATATATAGTGCGTTTTAACCCAAAATTTCCCCGACTTTGCTTACTTGACAATGACCGTTTGCTGCTCTAGCAATATTACGACCCTCTGATGCAGAGAAGTGAGGGTCGTGGCTCTGTGAGCGTCATTACTATGCTCGTCACTAGTGCCTGTTGAACCAGAGTTTGGGTGTCAATTGCTGCCTCACATATGTAGCTGAATAAGCTTTCGCCCGAACCACATTTCGCTTAGGAGAGCTTTAATGGGACTAAGTTTCGCGTGTATCAAGGCATACAAAGGTTCGCGTGTATCAAGGCATACAAAGTTTCGCGTGTATCAAGGCATACAAAGTTTCGCGTGTATCAAGGCATACAAAGATGACCATCCAACACTTGTAAATAATCCGATGTATATACCTTTTCATTATAACAATAATAATCATTATTTTTATCAGGTTACATAATATAATTTTCTTATATTAGAAAACGTTTCGCTCCTGGGACCTTGATCACATAGGAGTAGTTGACGTTTTTATCGTACTTTACGGTTACTTAAAACATTTCGACAAGTCTTTAAGATTAGCTTATAATTAATACAATGATACAACGCTGTAACGATACAATGAGCCATCGATACCATTATACAACGATACCATTATACAACGATGCCATTATACAACGATACCATTATACAACGATGCCATTATACAACGATGCCATTATACAACGATGCCATTATACAACGATGCCATTATACAACGATGCCATTATACAACGATGCCATTATACAACGATGCCATTATACAACGATGCCATTATACAACGGTGCCATTATACAACGGTGCCATTATACAACGGTGCCATTATACAACGGTGCCATTATACAACGGTGCCATTATACAACGATGCCATTATACAACGATGCCATTATACAACGGTGCCATTATACAACGATGTCATTATACAACGGTGCCATTATACAACGATGCCATTATACAACGATGACATTATACAACGATGCCATTATACAACGATGTCATTATACAACGATGTCATTATACAACGATGTCATTATACAACGATGTCATTATACAACGATGCCATTATACAACGATGCCATTATACAACGATGCCATTATACAACGATGCCATTATACAACGGTGCCATTATACAACGGTGCCATTCTACAACGATGCCATTATACAACGATGCCATTATACAACGATGTCATTATACAACGATAACATAATACAACAATAACATACTACAACGATACCGACAATTTGCATGAAAGGACACAAGTTAATGCACTTAGTACATTTCTTTAGAATACATTTCGGTCTTGCGACCGGTCATCTGGAGTGACCAAGATCGCAGGACCGAAACGTTGCCAATAAAGATGTTTTAAGTGTCTGCACTGGTGATTCTTTCGTCCATCAACTCGACTGTACGAAGCTTGGTGGAGACACGTTTCCACCACTGCATTGACGAAACGTCCTCCTGGTGTCCCGTGGCCTGGTAGGCAACGCTCTCACTTCACACACAGTGTCCGTGGTTCGATCCCCGGCAAGGGTGGAAACAATGGGGGTGTTTCCTTACCCATTCACCTAGCAAGCAAGTAGGTACTTGAGTGTTAGTTGACTGGTGTGGGTTGCATCCTGGGGGACAAGATTGAAGACCCCAGTGGAAATAAGACAGACCTCGATGACGCACTGGGGTATCCTGGGTGGCTAACCCTCCGGGGTTAAAAATCCCAACAAAATCCCCAAGTATTTCTGCCAGTGAAAAGCTCTCCCGACAGCGACGTTTCATGTCAGTTTCTCTCTCTCTCTCTCCTCAGAGCTTTCTTTCCTTTCCCGTCGATAGTACGACCTTCTGCCATCCATCGGACAGGTGGTGCAAGGTAAGTGGTTTCGAACGTTCGAAACACTGTAAGTGTACTTGTAGCTGTGCTGAGCTAGGTGAGTTTAGGTTAGGTTAGGTTAGGTTAGGTTAGGTTAGGTGAGGTTAGGTTAAGTTAGGTTAGGTTAGGTTAGGTTAGGTGAGATTAGGTTAGGTTAGGTAAGGCTCGTCAGGAAACAGGACAAGGGTTTCCTGACGCAAATCTTAGTCATATGATGACCCACCGTTCGAGCTTTTGGTCATCTGACCAACGCCTTCCGGTGTGTGAGATGTGTATGTCTCTCAGGGTATATATGCTCAGAGTTTACTAAAGTCCCTGTTTTAGAAGATTAAGAGTATTCTTGCCAGGCGGTGATAAACTGACTGTTCAACCTTAATGACCCTTGTGTAGTCGATAGGTTTTAAACTCTTATTAACCAAACCACCAGCTAGGTGTCGGGCTCAGTCCGAGAGAACCCCTCTCACACACGTCGCTAGGTGCTAGTTACATGATCAGCCTTCTCTCTCTCTCTCTCTCTCTCTCACACGCAACACACACACACACACACACACACACACACACACACACACACACACACACACACACACACACACACACACACACACACACACACTTAACCTCGTATATCAAAGCACTGAGGCCATTCTGAGTCACAAATGGCTTTTCAGGTGATTGTAGCGTAAATAAACACATGGGACACCAGTGTGGGAGTATCAACAGCACCAACAGTACCAACAGTACCAACAGTACCAACAGTAACAACAGTACCAACAGTATCAACAGCACCAACAGTACCAACAGTACCAACAGTACCAACAGTAACAACAGTACCAACAGTAACAACAGCACCAACAGTACCAACAGCACCAACAAGGTTGTTGGTCACTGCGGACGACCCAGATTAAACATTTTTATTCCTTAATTGGGGTGGAGCTCTTACTGCTGTCAATACTGGAAATAAAATATGATCAGTTGTATATTATTAGTTTACCAACGTTGATGAACCAACGTTGATGACCCAACGTTGATGAACCAACGTTGATGAACCAACGTTGATGACCCAACGTTGATGAACCAACGTTGATGAACCAACGTTGATGACCCAACGTTGATGAACCAACGTTGATGAACCAACGTTGATGAACCAACGTTGATGAACCAACGTTGATGAACAACGTTGATGACCCAACGTTGATGAACCAACGTTGATGAACCAATGTTGATGAACCAACGTTGATGAACCAACGTTGATGAACCAACGTTGATGAACCAACGTTGATGATAACACTGATAATGACGTAATATAAAAAATAAAAATACCAAGACTAATAACACCAATAATAAGAAGAAAAAGAAGAAGAAATAACAACAACAATAATAATAATAATAATAATAATAATAATAATAATAATAATAATAATTATTATTATTATTATTATCATTATTGATCTGGTGTTGTAATCCTGGGTTTTACTGTCACTTGTTTTATTTATAAATACAATACAATTATGATTGCTGTTATTGTTTCAGTAAGGTTGATAAATGAGAGGAAGCAGAGAGCCTCGTCAGTGTAGCAATAATTAGCCTTAACTGCCTCCTCAGTTACCAACTGCCTTGTTTGTACATGTATGTTAAACTGCCTGACTTTATTAAGGTCAAGAATTATCTGCGATAGTGTTTGTGTGTGTGTGTGTGTGTGTGTGTGTGTGTGTGTGTGTGTGTGTGTGTGTGTGTGTGTGTGTGTGTGTGTGTGTGTGTGTGTGTGTGTGTGTGTGTGTGTGTGTGTGTGTGTGTGTATGTGTGTGTGTGTGTGTGTGTGTGTGTGTGTGTGTGTGTGTCTGTCTGTGTCTGTATGTCTGTGTGTCTGTGTGCATTCGCCTATTTATGGTTGCAGGGGTCGAGTCACAGCTCATATCCCTGTTTCTCAGTTCTTATCGACCAACTCTCCTGATTTATGACTCGCAGGCTCACATCATACCAGTTCTTCAAACTGTGTATCGCCTCCACCACCTACTACATTCTATTTACTAACCACCTAGAAACTAGAAAACAACTTCTCAGCGTTCCTATGACTCATCTGCGTCCTTACCGTATGCATCCCCTGGCTCTCTCTCCTTGGATCTCGAACACCTGCCTCGCTCATTATAATTCCCCAATGAAAATAAGACAAAAACGGATATCAGTTACACCTTTTGTGACACCAGTAAGCTAGAGTGACTGTTACACTCTAGCTTACTGTCACACTCTAGCTTACTGTTACACTCTAGCTTACTGTTACACTCTAGCTTACTGTTACACTCTAGCTTACTGTTACACTCTAGCTTACTGTTACACTCTAGCTTACTGTTACACTCTAGCTTACTGTTACACTCTAGCTTACTGTTACACTCTAGCTTACTGTTCTTACTCTCACACTCTAGCTTACTGTACACTCTAGCTTACTGTTACACCCCAAATCTAGCTTACTGTTACACTCTAGCTATGTCACACTCTAGCTTACTGTTACACTCTAGCTTACTGTCACACTCTAGCTTACTGTTACACCTCTACTTAACTGTCACACTCTAGCTTACTGTTACACTCTAGCTTACTGTTACACTCTAGCTGTCACACTCTAGCTTACTGTTACACTCTAGCTTACTGTCACACTCTAGCTTACTGTTACACTCTAGCTTACTGTTACACTCTAGCTTACTGTCACACTCTAGCTTACTGTTACACTCTAGCTTACTGTTACACTCTAGCTTACTGTCACACTCTAGCTTACTGTTACACTCTAGCTTACTGTTACACTCTAGCTTACTGTTACACTCTAGCTTACTGTCACACTCTAGCTTACTGTTACACTCTAGCTTACTGTTACACTCTAGCTTACTGTTACACTCTAGCTTACTGTTACACTCTAGCTTACTGTCACACTCTAGCTTACTGTTACACTCTAGCTTACTGTTACACTCTAGCTTACTGTCACACTCTAGCTTACTGTTACACTCTAGCTTACTGTTACACTCTAGCTTACTGTTACACTCTAGCTTACTGTCACACTCTAGCTTACTGTTACACTCTAGCTTACTGTCACACTCTAGCTTACTGTTACACTCTAGCTTACTGTTACACTCTAGCTTACTGTCACACTCTAGCTTACTGTTACACTCTAGCTTACTGTTACACTCTAGCTTACTGTTACACTCTAGCTTACTGTCACACTCTAGCTTACTGTTACACTCTAGCTTACTGTCACACTCTAGCTTACTGTTACACTCTAGCTTACTGTTACACTCTAGACTCTGTTAGACCGTTGACTAGTTAAAAATGATCTAAGTCGGACCGAAACGTCGTTATAAGATTCTTTCTCCTACGTGCGGTTGTTTCTGTATTGTTCCAGTTACTGTATTGTGCCTCTGTTCTTTAGAGTGACTGTTCCTCTCCAGTGTTATGCAGTGAGCCTGGTCATGAACTGGACCGCGGGGTCGTTGACCCCAGGACTATGATCACTCTCCAGGTAGACTCCAGGTAGGGTAATTAACCCTTCAAAGTTATTAACCACAATTGATTGTTTTTTACCTGCGAAGATAATCCAGGAAGAGAACACAGCTGGTGTAAACACAGCTGGCGTGAGCACAGCTGTAGTACCACATCAAAGTGAACAGCAGACGGTGCAAGGTGTTCCTTCTCAAAGACAGAGGTGCAAGCAGCACACTGGTATCTGTCCCGAGCTTGGCAAGGAGCCTCCCTGCAGAATTATCAACAGACCAGAGAGAGTGAGGGAGAGAAGGGGGTGGGGGAGCATCAAAGAGGATATATATACATCAAGGTTCTCCCACAATAGCTAGCACTCTTGGATACATCTTCCATGTGTCCACATTGTCATAAATGGGCAGTAAATCTCTGGTGTTATCTGAGTCATTTGAGACATACTATCTTCACGGCTCTGATACACCAGTATACATACCACCTGGTGTTGTATAACAGTCTTCACGGCTCTGATACACCAGTATACATACCACCTGGTGTTGTATAACAGTCTTCACGGCTCTGATACACCAGTATACATACCACCTGGTGTTGTATAACAGTCTTCACGGCTCTGATACACCAGTATACATACCACCTGGTGTTGTATAACAGTCTTCACGGCTCTGATACACCAGTATACATACCACCTGGTGTTGTATAACAGTCTTCACGGCTCTGATACACCAGTATACATACCACCTGGTGTTGTATAACAGTCTTCACGGCTCTGATACACCAGTATACATACCACCTGGTGTTGTATAACAGTCTTCACGGCTCTGATACACCAGTATACATACCACCTGGTGTTGTATAACAATCTTCACGGCTCTGATACACCAGTATACATACCACCTGGTGTTGTATGAAAGATACATAGTCTTCACGGTTTGTCAGCCTTATTAACCACGTTTTGCTCATTCTCGGCTGGTAGCGCACTCACCTAACACAATGAGTGCCCATGGTTCGATCCCCGGTATGGGTGAAAACATTGGGCGTGTTTCTTTACACCTGTTGCCCCTGGTCACTTAGCAGTAAGTATGCACGTGGGTGTTAGCCGACTGGTGTGGGTTGCACCCTGGGAAACAAAATTGACCTAAGTTGCCCGAAATAATCTGCATAACAAGGGACTTTCTATATAGTATGTCATTGATGTCGACTATGGTCTGTATAAGTTGTATCATGTACTTGTAGAAATAAAGATTATAATAATAATAATAATAATAATAATAATATTATTATTATTATTATTATTATTATTATTATTATTATTATTATTATTATTATTAACGACGGTTCACTCTGTGCCAGCTTGATGTCTTACTAATGACGATTTACTAATGACGCTACTATTCAATTCCATGAATCAATATTCACTGCTACAGATGTTTCTGTTGCCAAATAGATCCCTGAGGAAAGTGCCTCGATACCGGTGAAGGGTTCCTGATCCAAGGAGTTAGATCCATCCTCCTCCTCCTCCTCTTCTGATCAAACCTGATTACAATAAACTCTCACGCAAAGCTCCTCTACCCAGTGAAATTTTTTTTGTTGGCAACGCGACTGAAAGAGCGCATCCATAATTGAACACTGCGTACTGTGAGGGCTTTTCTGTTCTTCTTCGATTCTGTGTCAACTTCTTCCAGCTCATTTACGAAAATAAATTGCACTATGGGGAGGAACTTTATAAGAAAGCTTATTTGTGCCTCCCATTATCCTGGTATTGTTGGGTTTGTAAGGGCCACTGACAACTTATGCTGCATCAGGCCCTGTTCTCCTGATCTTGTTGTTGGGTTTGTAAGGGTTATTGACAGCTTACGCTGTATCGAGCCCTCTTCTCTTGGTCTTCTTGTTGTTGGGTTTGTAAGGGCCACTGACAACTTATGCTGTATCTTGGTCTTTTTGTTGTTGGGCTTGTAAGGGATACTGACAGCTTGCGCCATATCGAACCCTGTTCACCTGGTCCTGCCTCACCCCACTGTGTTTACATTCACATGGGGCCATTTCTGGCTCGTTGGTGAATGGCGTTTAAAGCCTGTCGACTACACTAGGATCATATAGGCAGCATGAAACCTTTTCGTCGCCAGACAAGAACAGGGATTAAAGTAAACTCACAGTATATTTACGCCAAGAGAAATGCAAATCTCAGTGTATATTTCCTGTGGCATCAGTCAGTAAGGTATCTAAGGTACCGGACAATGATTCAGTAAGGTATTTAACGCAGTGTACCATGGTTCAGTAAAATAAAACGACTGCAGAAGAGGCTTCTATTGGGTTATTTCGTTTTGTGTAGAGCTTTATCGAGTCACTGATAAGCTCTTAAAAGGGGCGAAACGTTGTCCTGATAAAAGAATGTTCTTTAGTGCTAGTTACTAGTTGTCAAAGGCACTTGTCAATAATGTGTGTGTGTGTGTGTGTGTGTGTGTGTGGTGTGTGTGTGTGTGTGTGTGTGTGTGTGTGTGTGTGTGTGTGTGTGTGTGTGTATATGTGTGTGTGTATGTGTGTGTGTGTGTGTGTGTGTGTGTGTGTGTGTGTGTGTGTGTGTGTGTGTGTGTGTGTGTGTGTGTGTGTGTGTGTGTGTTTCCCTGGGTCGTGAAGTGTGAGAGTATTCCTATAATGCTGAGAGAAATTACAGTGACTTGAGTGGACCTAACTGGTCTGTTGGGCTGCTGGTGTCGGGTCTTATTCTGTGAAGATTTAAGATCTGTCAATAGAGGATGCTGTATAGCCCTTGTGGCTTAGCGCTTCTTTTTGATTATAATAATAATAATAATGTCAATAGAGGATCATTAACCTTTATTTGCTCTGATCAACAGTTAGTGATATCATAAAGTTATTCCTTCGTTGACTATTTAACATTCCCAGTTACAGTTGTTTTGATGATGTCACTAGGTTCCCCTTACTTCATTTAACATCTAAATGTTATACTGATGTAATTAATAAAAAAAATATTTTGTATACTACGTGGAATTATCTCATTTATCTTCATCCCTTCGATTTATAATTATTTCTCTCTGAAATTCTCTTTACATATTTTCATTATTCCAGGTTATCTAACCTAAACAAACTTAAGCTAAACTTATCTTACGTAATCTAACCAAAGCTAACCTAGCCAAACTAAATCAAACCTAACCTAATCTAATCAGATCTCCTAAACAAACACTATTATTTAGAAATAAAGCCACAGAGGGGAAATTGAGTAGCAGCTCTGGGTCTTTCGCACTGTCTCCAACACTTCCTCAGCAGCTTGCAACATATCCTAAAATATAGAGGTAGAAAATCCAGCTTACAACAGGTAGTCTGAGCTTGGAGCGCTGCTGGGAGATAGAGGGAAAGGCCCAGAGCTGCTATCCAACCCTCATCTTGTAACTTTGTTTGCGCTCATGCACATACTGTGCAAAGTGAAATACGTCAAGGAGTACACATAGTCTGAGTGAATCATTGACACTTGCTCGGCACTCAGTGTCACTAGCCATCACCAGAAGAGACCTACGTCCACTCAAACCCGGTGATTATATCCTGGATTTGTAGCAAAGTTAAAGACAGAAGCGGCATTTGTAATCTTGCCGGAGTGAAAGAGCTCTGAATGTATCACAAAGTGTGCACACACACACATAAAACTTTTAAGAACTTCCTTGCTAAATGAAAGATTAAGGACACGATCTGCCTCGACACTAATGTCAGTACCTAAAGAGGGAATTATTATTATTATTATTATTATTATTGCTGCTAGTTTCACCTACACCTTTACCACCATCATTTTCTCCAGCCCACGACCCTCACCACCATCATTATCACCATCATTATCACCTTCACTCTGGGTAAACGCCAGCCTGCTTGACGCACTCTCTTGCCCTCGCTGAACCACTGAGATAACATAACGAATCCTCCTCATAGTTAGGCATTCTAGTCTCTATCCCCCCCCCCATATCATCAATCTATCCTGCACGAAATGACTTCAATAGATGATGCAATTAGTTTATCTATAATTTGTTCCAATAGAGGATATAATTGTATATAATTTTTAGCTCCATTACGAGGTTAACTGTTATTGTTTTGATGTAATTATTGTTATTATGCTAGTTCATCATATGACGTCATGACATCTGACATAACTTCATGACCTCTGACGTTACTTCGTGACCTGTGGCATCATCTCGTGACTTCTGACATCAATTCATGACCTCTGACGTTACTTCATGACTTCTGACATCACCTCGCGATCTCTGACAACACTTCGTGACCTCTGACAACACTTCATGACCTCTGACATTACTTTATCACCACTGACATAACTTTACGACCTCTGACATCACCTCCTGACCTCTGACGTTACTTCATAAACTCTGACGTCACTTAATGGCCATTGACATCACTACATGACCTCTGATATCACTTCATGACCTCTCTGACATCACTTCATGACCTCTCTGACATCACTTCATGACATCTCTGACATCACTTCATGACCTCTCTGACATCATTTCATACCTCTGACATCACTTCATGACCTCTGAACTCTCAACATAGGAGTCTTCCAACATGCTGTGTCTTCCCTCACCATTCTTGACATCTTCGACGTGGATCGTCTCCAGTTCCTCGCCTTCCTCGTCCTCCTTCGTCATCCTCCCTCGTCATCCTCACCTTCTCCATCCTCCTCGACAACAGCGACAACAACAACGACAACAACAATGACCACTACAACCATCACAAGCACAAGCAGCACCACAACAAGTGGCTTACAATAGCGACGGTGCTAGCAGCCTTGGATATGTTTTAGTAATGGTTAGAGCATTTTATTAATGTACTTACGAGAGAGAAGGAACATAAGGAGAGGCAGGAAGCACACACAGGTCCTTCGTACAAGGAGAAAAGGGGACACCAGAAAGTGTAAGAGATATAGGGTAATAAGTCTGTCGAGTACACCGGGGAAAGAGTATGGTAGGATTGCTATCCTAAGAGTAATGGGTAAGATAGCAGGATTGCAGTGCAGGAAGGAAGGGTTAGGTACGGTAGGGGATGTTTTCATTAAGAGTTCACTCTAAAGTGTGTTAAATTAGACAAATGTAAAATATCTGGATATTTTTATCCACAAAAAGGTACCCATGTTTTATACATGTGGATAATTCATCAACTTATCGGTTCTTTGAACCGATCAGGGTAAGAAATTATTTGTTGTCTTTAGTGAGTTTGCAAATGTGTGATAGGATGGATGAGGGAGCGGTGCGGCGAGTGTGTCCACTGTATGGGACGGTGCGGCGAGTGTGTCCACTGTATGGGACGGTGCGGCGAGTGTGTCCACTGTATGGGACGGTGCGGCGAGTGTGTCCACTGTATGGGACGGTGCGGCGAGTGTGTCCACTGTATGGACGGTGCGGCGAGTGTGTCCACTGTATGGACGGTGCGGCGAGTGTGTCCACTGTATGGGACGGTGCGGCGAGTGTGTCCACTGTATGGGACGGTGCGGCGAGTGTGTCCACTGTATGGGACGGTGCGGCGAGTGTGTCCACTGTATGGGACGGGTGATAGATTTTAACAAATCTGTGAAGAGATTTTATGAAGAGACTGAGGGGCTGGTTAAGACATGTAGGAGAGAGGAGAAATATTTTGTAGTACACGTACAGCTAAGAGAGGAATATGTGATGTTACCACGATTATTTAATGTATTTATAGATGGAGTAGTTAAAAGAAGTGAACGAAAGAGTGTTGAGGAAATCTGGAAGTTGTTACAACTGTTCCTTGTTGATACCAGAGTTATTTTTGCCCATTCAAAAAAGAAGAAAATGAGGACAAACTGGGCAACTCAAAGACGTTGAAGACGACTTATTAGGAAAAAATGAAACTACGTATGTTGACGAGATGCAAAAAAAAAAAAAACTGAAGGCGATGCGAGATAATAAGAGGAGACGCCAGAGAAAGAGTTGGAAGAAGGACGTGAAGGAGGTTTTAAGAGGCAGTGGCTTGAGCATCCAGTAGGCATATACAGTGGAAGCCTCTTATTTGGGAATGAGCGGAGACAATTATTTTTATGGGTTTGACATACTGTTTAGTGTGAGCAAGGGTAAGTACAGTGGAAGGTAAAGTGGTCGTCCTCTGAAGGGAAGGTACAGTAGTTGTATTCTGAAGGGAAGGTACAGTAGTTGTATTCTGAAGGAAGGTACAGTAGTTGTATTCTGTGCGTGTGTGTGTAGCTTGCTGTCTGGCATTGCATTCAGCTTTGCCAACGCTTTACAAATTTTGCGTGTCAGTTGCTTTGCTATGGTCAGCCTTGCTATTGTGTGATCGTTCAACAGCTCGCTACTAGCCTGTTCGGTGTGAAGATTTTGCAGTCAGCTTTGCTATTGCGTATCCACCTTGTATGCGTATTCTGCAATCGTACTGTGCATAGCAAATAACTTATACATTGGGGCATGCCACCTAGACGAGTCAAACGTCTGGTGTCAACATATACTTTGTTTAACCTACCTAAATTGTCCCTACAGCGTTGTTGGCAAATTGCTCGTTCCATTGGCATTGATTACGAACGCACTCTCACAGCTGCGCAACTGCGTTCACTGATCACCGACAAACTTCGAGAAGAAGAGATGGTTTTGGCAATCGCAGAGGTGTTGTGGGTACCACTCACCTGTCTGCCCTTGTCATTCCCATTCTAGAGCTGGATGAAGCACGGTCTGCTCTCTAGTGGCTTCTATTCTGCCTTGCTTACCGTGGAGTGCACTAACACCTATTGTTGTACATAGTGATTATAATGTACATATTTCTGTTCTGCTGTGTTTATTTTGCTCCCTTTACACCCAGGATAACAGGCCATTAGGACTCCTGGGTTGTAATAGTGTGGTGTGTGTGTGTGTGTGTGTGTGTGTGTGTGTGTGTGTGTGTGTGTGTGTGTGTGTGTGTGTGTGTGTGTGTGTGTACAGGTATGTATGAATGTATGCAGGTATTCGTATTCCTCTGAATAAAAGCGACTCTTGGAAACACAAATATTCTCGTCAGTATTCAAGGAGGAGAATAAAAAAGTTATGAAGAACAGACACCAATTTTAAGCTTGACTCACTTGTTGTCTCTCTCTGTCTCTCTCTTTATCTCCTTCTATCACTCCTCTCTCACTCTCACTCTCAATCTCACTCTCACTCTCCCACAAACAACTAAGCTCGACTCTTGCTAATGTTTCCCCTTAGTTTCTCTTTCTCCTCGTTCTTCTAGCCTCCTCCCCTTCCGATCTCTCACCTCCCCCCCCTCTCTCTCTCTCTCTCTCTCCACTCTCCTCTCTCTCTCTCTCTCTCCTCGTCTCTCTCCATCTCTCTCTCATCTCTCTCTCTCTCTCTCTCTCTCTCTCTCTCTCTCTCTCTCTCTCTACTCTCTCTCTCTCTCTCTCATCTCCACCTCTCTCTCTCTCTCTCTCTCTCTCTCTTTTTTTTTTTTTTTTTTTTTTTTTTCACATGGTTTGACAAGGTAAGGATCCTAGCTTTATTGACAACTATTACAGTTAAGTTCTAACTTTATTGACAACTAAGACTGTTACCTACATCAGCTCATTTGAAAGCATTTATTGTTATGAGACATACAAGTAGGGAACAGGATGAAGTTGGAGCCACTGTGGGCCAGCATTTTCATTTGATCAACATGACTTATCTCGTGACATCATTATGCGACGAATGTTCATACCGAGTCACCTGGTTGTTGACTCGATGTGAGTTCGGGAAGGTACACCAGAGTGAAGTTGCTTTCGCCCGTTGTGGCATAAAAGCTGTCGCGCTGTCCTCGAAGGGTCCAAGTGTGGTATTTTGACAATATGCCTTGTACATAACATAAGGCCACCCACATCCCTCCATGTGAGCTCGCTGAAAGCAATCATCGAGGGCCAGCGAGAGAAAGACGTCTGCTCTGTTCTCTACTCTGCAAGCATCGCAGATAGGGGGGACGCAACCAAATGGAGCATACCAAGGTGCGTACTTGTGCCTCTTACATCTCTTGCAACCCCTACTGTCAAGCAGTTGCGAGATACGGCGAAGTGCTTGTAATTGCTTCCTGGCTGCCTGTTGTTGCAAGAATTTAATCAACATGGTTCTTCATGGTTTAGTTTTGGAGGTCATAATTTCAACCCCAAGGATATCAACTTCTTCGCTCCAGGTGCCAACATCCTCCCATTCATCCTTACTACTGCACCAGCATTACCATCATGTGCCTAAGACCGATCATCTTTGCGTTTTCTCAGGTGCAAATGTTACTTGCCATCTATTCCCCCCAAGCTCGATATAGCTCTCACTGTGTTATTATGTAGCTTAGAGCAGCTGGCATTTCTTCTCTTGGATAAGTGAATGTCATTACATCCGTCTGCATATGCATGTGATTCTCTCTCTCTCTCTCTCTTCTCTCTCCTCTCTCTCTCTCATCTCTCCTCTCTCCCTCTCTCTCTCTCTCTCTCTCTCTCTCTCCACCTCTCCACTCTCGTCTAGCGATCAATACACTATATCACTCAGCGGCATCAACTCTCCCTCTCCTCCCTCACTCCCTCCCTCCCTCCCTCACTCCCTCCCTCCCTAAGTCCCTCCCTCCCTAAGTCCCTCCCTCCCTCCCTCCCTCCCTCACTCCCCCCTCCCTAATCCCTCCCTCCTTAAGTCCCCTCCCTCCCCACTTCCCTCCCTAAGTCCCTCCCTCCCTCCCTCCCTCACTCCCTCCCTCCCTAAGTCCCTCCCTCCCTAAGTCCCTCCCTCACTCCCTCCCTCCCTCCCTCCCTCCCTAAGTCCCTCCCTCCCTAAGTCCCTCCCTCCCTCCCTCCCTCACTCCCTAATCCCCTCCCTCACTCCCTAAGTCCCTCCCTCCCTCCCTCCCTCCCTCACTCCCTCCCTCCCTCCCTAAGTCCCTCCCTCCCTAAGTCCCTCCCTCACTCCTCTCCCTAAGTCCCTCCCTCCCTCCCTCCCTAAGTCCCTCCCTCCCTCCCTCCCTAAATCCCTCCCTCCCTAAGTCCCTCCCTCCCTAAGTCCCTCCCTCCCTCCCTCCCTCACTCTCTCACTCTCTCACTCTCCCTCCCTCCCTCCTCCCTAAAGTCCCTCCCTCCCTAAGTCCCTCCCTCCCTCCCTCCCTCACTCCCTCACTCCCTCCCTCCCTACTTCCCTCCCTCCCTCTCTTCTTCCCTCCCTCACTCCCTCCCCTCCTCCCTACTTCCCTCCCTCCCTCACTCCTTCCCTCTACCTATCTACCACTTCCTCGTCTCTCTGGCTTTCTCTCTCTCCTGACTCCCGTAAAGCCTCTTTAATTCCTACTCTCCCCCTCCCCCTCCCCTTCCCCCTCCCCCTCCCCTTCCCCTTCCCCTCCCCCTCCCCCTCCCCCTCCCCTTCCCCCTCCCCCTCCCCCCTCCCCTCCCCCTCCCCTTCCCCCTCCCCCTCCCCTCTCCTCCCCCTCCCCTTCCCCCTCCCCCTCCCCCTCCCCCTCCCCCTCCCCCCTCCCCCTACCCTCCCCTCCCCCTCCACCTCCCCTCCCCTCCCCCTCCCCCCCCCCCTCCAGTTCTCTCTCTCTCTCCACAAACAACAGTTATGTCGCAAGAAGGCGATAGTTAGGTTGACTGTTGCCCATAACCAGGACACACATACTCCTGTGCAACCCCCCTTCAACCCCACTCCCCGTCAACCCTCACCCCCCCCGTCATCCCCCAAACTCCGTCAACCCCACCCCCTGACAACATTCACACCTCTCATCTCCACACACACCCCCGTCAATCCCCCACGCCTCACCTCCACCCCCGTCAACCCCCACACCCCTCACCTCCACCCCCGTCAACCCCCACACCCCTCACTCTCCACCCCCGTCAACCCCCACACCCTCACCTCCACCCCCATAAACTCTCAAACCCTCATCTCCACCCCCATCAACCTACACATCCTCACCTCCACCCCTATCAACCCCCACCCCCTCCCACCCCATCAACCACCACACCCTCAACTCCACTCCCATCAACCCCCACACCCCTCACCACCCCCAACACCCCTCACCTCCACCCCCAACACCCATCACCTCCACTCCTGTCAGCCCCCTCCCTCACTCCCCTGTCACCCCGTCAAGACCCTGATAGGGAGAGGTTGCAGCATATTTTCAACATTCGGTGATGGGAGCGTTGAACACCCAGTGGTGCGTTGAACACCCAGTGGTGGGTGTTGAACACCCAGTGATGGGCGTTGAACACCCAGTGATGGGCGTTGAACACCCAGTGGTGGGTGTTGAACACCCAGTGATGGGCGTTGAACTCCCAGTGGTGGGTGTTGAACACCCAGTGGTGGGTGTTGAACACCCAGTGATGGGCGTTGAACACACAGGGGTGGGTGTTGAACACACAGGGGTGGGTGTTGAACACCCAGTGATGGGTGTTGAACACACAGGGGTGGGTATAGAACACCCACGGGTGGTAGTTGAACAAACAGTCTATGGAAACTCACCTGGAGTGTGACTGTTGCAAGAAGATTGCAAGGAAGACACTGTGTTACTTGTGTTGCTGTTGCAAGAAAGTTGTTACTTGTGTTGCTGTTGCAAGTGTTGAGGGTCACTGAGCACGCTAGCTTATCTTCTTCCCTTACCATCACCTCTCTCTCTCTCTCTCTCTCTCTCTCTCTCTCTCTCTCTCTCTCTCTCTCTCTCTCTCTCTCTCTCTCTCTCTCTCTCTCTCTCTCTCTCCTCTCTCTCTCTCTCTCTCTCTTTCTCTCTCAAACATACACACACACACACAGTTGTTGACATCTCCGCCTCCCACCACTGACGCCTGCTGGAAAACCTGGATGTATTATGTAAGAAGGAACTGTACGGGTCGTGAACTCCTGAGCTGGTGGTCGTGGTGAGAGAACATCAACACTGGTCGTGGCGAGAGAACATCAACACTGGTCGTGGTGAGAGAACATCAACACTGGTCGTGGTGAGAGAACATCGACACTGGTCGTGGTGAGAGAACATCTACACTGGTCGTGGCGAGAGAAGATCAACACTGGTCGTGGTGAGAGAACATCAGCACTGGTCGTGATAAGAGAACATCAACACTAGTCGTGGTGAGAGAACATCTACACTGGTCGTGACGAGAGAACATCAACACTGGTCGTGGTGAGAGAACATCAACACTGGTCGTGGTAAGAGAACATCAACACTGGTCGTGGTAAGAGAACATCAACACTGGTCGTGGTGAGAGAACATCAGCACTGGTCGTGATAAGAGAACATCAACACTGGTCGTGATAAGAGAATATCAACACTGGTCGTAGTGAGGTATGGACAACACAGCCTCACCACTTACACAGAGAATAGCAGCCAGAACTCACAGTGAATTCCAAGAGTGCCTTTCAGGAAGTGCCACTTCAAGGAATACCACTTCAAGGGGTACAACAGATCACGTTTTACAGATGTTCGAGTATCAGTTAGGCTACCAGATAAAGCACACACACACACACACACACACACACACACACACACACACACACACACACACACACACACACACACACACACACACACACACACACACAGGGGAGGATGAACCAGCAAGATTGGACCTTGTGTTCACCCTGGGCAGCTCAGACATTGAGGACATCAAGTATGAGAGTCCCCTAGGAGCTAGCGACCACGTGGTTCTGTGCTTTGAATACATAGTAGAGCTGCAAGTGGAGAGAATAACAGGAGTTGAATGGGAAAAGCCTGACTATAAAAGAGGGGACTACATAGGGTTGAAGAACTTCCTGCGGGAGTTCCAGTGGGACAGAGAACTGGCAGGAAAGCCAGTAAATGAAATGATGGAATATGTAACAACAAAATGCAAGGAGGCAGTGGAAAGGTTTATTCCCAAGGGCAACAGTAACAACGGGAAGACCAGAACGAGCCCCTGGTTTACCCGACTGTGTAAGGAGGCAAAAACGAAGTGCAATAGAGAATGGAAAAAGTACAGAAGGCAGAGAACACACGAAAATAGGGAGATCAGAAGCAGAGCCAGGAATGAGTACGCACAGGTAAGGAGGGAGGTCCAGCGACAGTATGAAAATGACATAGCATCGAGAATCAAGACTGACCCGAAACTGTTGTATAGTCACATCAGGAGGAAGACAACAGTCAAAGACCAGGTGATCAGATTAAGGACAGAAGGTGGAGAACTCACAAGAAATGATCAGGAGGTATGTGAGGAGCTGAACAGGAGATTTAAGGAAGTTTTTACAGTAGAGACAGGAAGGGCTGTGGGAAGACAGCACAGAAGGGAACATCAAGAGGGAATATACCAACAAGTGTTGGATGACATACGAACAACTGAGGAGGAGGTGAAGAAGCTCTTAAGTGACCTTGACACCTCAAAGGCGATGGGACCGGACAACATCTCCCCATTGGTCCTTGGAGAAGGAGAAGAGATAATGTGCGTGCCTCTAACCACAATCTTCAACACATCCCTTGAAACTGGGCAACTACCTGAGAAATGGAAGACAGCTAATGTAGTCCCCATATTTAAGAAAGGAAACAGAAACGAGGCACTAAACTACAGACCTGTGTCTCTGACATGTATTGTGTGCAAAGTCATGGAGAAGATTATCAGGAGGAGAGTGGTCGAACACCTGAAAGGAACAAGATTATAAATGAAAACCAGCATGGGTTCATGGAAGGCAAATCTTGTATCACAAACCTCCTGGAGTTTTATGACAAGGTAACAGAAGTAAGACACGAAGAGAGAGGGGTGGGTAGATTTGCGTTTTCCTAGACTGCAGGAAGGCCTTTGACACAGTTCCCACAAGAGATTAGTGCAGAAGCTGGAGGATCAGGCGCATGTAAAAAGGGAGGGCACTGCAATGGATAAGGGAATACCTGACAGGGAGGCAGCAACGAGTCATGGTACGTGAAGAGGTATCACAGTGGGCGCCTGTTACGAGCGGGGTCCCACAAGGGTCAGTTCTAGGACCAGTGCTATTTTTGATATATGTGAACGACATGATGGAAGCAATAGACTCTGAAGTGTCCCTGCTCGCAGATGACGTGAAGTTGATGAGAAGAATTAAATCGGACGAGGATGAGGCAGGACTGCAAAGAGACCAGGACAGGCTGGACATGTGGTCCAGTAACTGGCTTCTCGAATTCAATCCAGCCAAATGCAAAGTCATGAAGATTGAGAAGGGGCAAAGAAGACCGCAGACAGAGTATAGGCTAGGTGGACAAAGTCTACAGACCTCACTCAGGGAGAAAGACCTTGGGGTGACCATAACACCGAGCACATCACCGGAGGCACACATCAACCAAATAACCGCTGCAGCATACGGGAGCCTGGCAAACCTGAGAATAGCGTTCCGATACCTTAATAAGGAATCGTTCAAGACACTGTACACTGTGTATTTTAGGCCCATACTGGAGTAGCGGCACCGTTTGGAACCCAACCTAGCCAAGCACAAAAAGAAACTAGAGAAAGTGCAAGGTTTGCAACAAGATAGTCCCAGAGTAAGAGGTTGTCCTAGGGAGGGGTTAAGGGAAATCAACCTGCGACATGGGGACAGGAGAGAAGGGGGGAATGTTTAAACGACATACAAAAATATGGAGGAATGAAAAGGGGGACAAAAAACAGGATGTTCCAGAGATTGGACAAGTAAAAGGGACACATTTGGGAAGCTAAAAACAATGAAAAAGGGGATTTGGAAGTATTTTTCCCCCACAGAGTAGCTAAGGGAAATATTTTGGGGAACGTGTAGGGAGGCGGATCCAACATAGTTTTAAAGCGGGTACGATAAAGCTCACGGCCCGGGAGAGGACCTAGTGGCGACAGTAAAGAGGGGGGGCCAGGAGCTGGGACTCGCCCCCGCAACCTAAAACTGGGTGAGTAATAGGTGAGTACAACACACCACACACACACACAAAAACACACAACACACCCACACACACACACACACACACACCACCCCACGACATAAAAAATACTGCGGGGGAATAGACGAGGTGGAAAAAGTGGGATGTCCAGAGAAGGGCAAAACGAGGTCAAATTGGAAGTTAAAGACTCGATGAATAAAAGGGGGAGTTAGGAGTATTTTTTCATTCATGGGAGTATCAACCCCGTGGAAAGCCTAAAAAGTGAAGTAGTGGAGGGGGGAAACCATCATATTTTTAAAGGCAGTTATGTAAACTCTGGGCAGGGAGAGAAAGGCCCCAGTAGCAATCAGTGAAGAGGGGGGGCCAGGGCTATGACTGCCCCCTGCAACCACAAATGGGTGAGTACAAATGGTGATGAGTACACACACATACGCACACACACAACACACAAAACCAAACCCCACACACACCACCACACACCACACACACACACATAACACACACCACACACACACACACACCACACGCACCACCACACACATACACATACACACCCAACATACACCACACACACAAACCACACACACACACACACACACCACACAACCACACAAAAACCCAAATACACACACACACACACAACACCCCCCACACACAACACAACACACCACAAAACCACACACACACCCCTTATTTTTGACACTCCCACCTGGAATTAATATAGTAGAACAAGGCCCCTCAATTGTTCACCTGGGGCAGCCAGCAATTTCTTTTTTTACACTACGCTGATTTATTCTGGAGTTTGGATGGAAAAGAAGTAAATTTTAGATGTGTGGGTACTGGAGGACTCTGGCCAGTTGGTCTGGAGTATTCTGAGCAGTGGGGTACTGGAAGATTCGGGACAGTGTGGGTTGGGAGTGGGGCTGGAGGACTATGGGCAAAAGTTATACTGGAGGACTCTTGGAATGTTGTATGGAAAATTCTTTACAGCCTGGTAGGAGGCTCTGGGTAGGGGGTACGAGGCATGAGCATGTGGAACGGGGGCCCCGCAATCCCAGGACGCGTGGTCCCCTGGGTTAGAGCGTCATATGTGATTTTCGCTCACCATGAGGGGGCCAAAATCATGGGTTCGAATCCTCGGGTAGTTGCAGTGTTGTTTTATATATATATATATATATATATTTTATTTTTATAATAATATATATATAATTTTTTTAATTATAAATTTTAAAATAAGCCTAAGGTTTTAACTTCAAAGACCTTTAAAAGGCAGATTGTTCCATTCTCGTTACCTATTTTCAAACCAAACTTTCCTATAGCTTTTTTAATCTAACCTTACCAATTTGAATCCCTTATTTCGAGTTCTTTCTTGGAAGGTTCCCATCTTGTACACTTCAGTAATGTTTACAAGGGAAAAATGTTTAAGAGATTTTTAATCTTTCTTCTAAGAAGTTTTTTTAAGCAAGGATTATTTTGTATTTTTCATGAAAATTTTTTTACGAATTTGTATTGTTTTTGGAAACTGCGTAACAAAGAAGGTTTTATGTGTGGAGAGCTGTAGATGCTTACGGATCCTGTTTTTAATTTCTTGATTAAATTCCAGTAATCTGTTTTCCCTTTTTACGTACGTATAGACACTGCTGTCTTGGTTTCCGTTCTTGCTTACCGTAACCCAAAGTCCTTTTCGCATTCGAGGCCAAGCTGTATATTAATGGGTTTATAAGTCTAAAGTAATATAATTCCCCACCTTTAGGACTTTGCATTTTTCCCCAAATGAAATGCACTGCCACTTTTCAGACCATACAGAGCTGGTCTAAACCCTCCTGAATCGGTGGCATCTTCCCCGAATTAAAAATCCACCTATTTTTTTATCGTCAGCGAATTTGGATATCACTGTTTTCCCTCGTCAAAATTCATTAAAGTAATTATAGTAACATGGGCCCAAAACAAACCCGTGGAACGCCACTCGTGATATCCTCATTTAGAGTTCACCCCCTTTATGCAGATCTCCTTCCTGTTGGTGAGCCATGACTCGATTCTGACAGCGCTTTTTCCGAATACCCTGGCTGCCCTTTCTTTAACAGTCTCTCGTCGGTGCTCTATCAGAAGCTTTTTTAAAATCTGAATAAAAAAATTAAAAAATTCTTTTCCATGATAACAGCTATAAGTTTACCCAAGGGAAAGTTAGTAAATTAATCAGGCAGGCGGGCCCCCCAAAATCCGGGTTCAACTTTAGTTTCAATAAGGTTTTAAAACAGAAATTTACAGGGGAAAACACTGAGGTCAAGTTTTGTGGGGCCCTAAACTACCCCTGATTTATAAAGGAATTTTAAATTTAAAACCCAGGGGCCCCTTTTAAGGTAATTAAAAAAAGGAAGCCCAAAATTGGCATTTAAACCGAAAATTCCAAGGGGGGGGCCCTTTTTCCCCCCAATTTTTAATTAAAAACCAGTGACGTGAATTAAAAAATTTTCCCCCCGTAAAATTAATTATGGGTTTGGTTTGTGTCCCTTTGAAAACCAGAGGTAAATTTTAAAAATGAGCAATTTTCCCAAAGATGAGGTTAGTTTAAAAGACCAAACCTTTTTAAAAAAGGGGATTTTGAAAAAAAGCCTTCCGGGAAGTTTGGAATCATTGGGCCATTTTTTTTACACCTTTTAAAAATTTCCAAAAAGAGAAAGACCGGGGGGGGCCTACCCCGAAGCCATAATTTTTTGCGTTTATTTTTGAATTTGATATTTTTTTTGACACCCCCAAAGGAAAATGTTTTTTGGGAGGGAAGGTTTGAAAAAGCCCAAAATTTTTGAAAACCCGTTTTTTAAAAAGAAAGGCCTAACCCAAAAATAACCAATCGAAAAATCTAAAAGGTTACGAATTCCCCATATCAAACCCAATGATACTAAAGGGGAATATCGGGGTTCAGCGCCCCAATTTCCTCTGTAAACTTAATTATTATAATAGGTTAAAATTTCCATAATTGTTTGGTAAAAACAAGGTCAATATTTTTTTATTTAAAAATTATCCTTTTACCCGAAACCAGATCAACAAAAATTTTTCCCCTTTTTTTTTTAAAAATGTTTTTAAAAACAAATTTTAAATCCCCAGGAATTTTTAAAAAGTTCCCAGCTAAATTTTTCCCAATTAAAATTTTAAATCAAAATTCCTAGAAATTTTCTAATTTCTACCTTTATTCTTAATAATTTTTCCCAAAGAGTTTTTTATCCCCAATTTTTGGGGCGGTTTTTTTAAAAAAAATTTTTCTTTTCCCTAAAAAATTTCTAAGTCGACCCAATTTGTTTCTTTTTTTTTAACTCTTTATGAGAATTTAAAACCATGAAAAGCCCACCCCTTTTATTTCCTATAAAATTTCTTCTCTGAATGACTTTCACATTATATCCATTCCCCCCCAAAAAAATTAAACCACGTGTTTGGTAAAAGTCTTGATGACTTTTTAAATTTTCAATGTAATTTTTTTCTAACAAACTATTTTTAATGCGATTTCGAAACCCCTCTTTTCCCTTTTCCCTCTGTATTTGTTTTACCTTTTTTTGTCTCAAAATTAAATTATGGTTTCCAATATTTATAAAAAACCTACTTATTTCTGTATAAATGTTCCAAAACTAACAATATTCCTTTTCGTCTGCCATTTCTCTTGCCCCCCCCCAAACCCCCCCCCCCCCCCACCCCCCCCCCCCCCCCCCCCCCCCCCCCCCCCCCCCCCCCCCCTTTTCCCCCCCCCCCCCCCCCCCCCCCCCCCCTTTAAAAAAAAAAGTTCCCACTGCATTTTCCCCAAAAAACCCAAAAACCCCCCTAACCTATTTTCTAAAACCCCCCCTTTTCCTCAAATGCCCAAAATCAGTGGGGGGGCCCCACCCCACCAAAAAAAACCCTTTTTTTTAAAATTTAACACCAAAAACTCCGGCATCTTTTTTGCCAAAAGGGGCCCATTTCCATAAATTTATTCAATTCCTTACAGGTTTGTCCAGTAAGTAACCCAAAATTCCCTTAAACCTTCTTTAAGAAACTAAGAAATAAAGAAAGGAGGAACCTGAGGAGGCGTGGCCCATACTAGGAGGCCTTTTTAAAATTTAAAATCAAACTTTGCCCAACCCCCTTTTTAAAGCCACCCAAGAAATAAGCTCTGATGTGAAAGTCCCACTCAAATCCAACCCCTCCCACTCATGTACTTATCCAACCTAAATTTGAAACTACCCAAAGTCCAGCCTCAATAACCCAACTAGGTAGACTGTTCCACTCATCAACTACCCTATTTCCAAACCAATACTTTCCTATGTCCTTTCTAAATCTAAACTTATCTAATTTAAATCCATTACTGCAGGTTCTCTCTTGGAGAGACATCCTCAAGACCTTATTAATATCCCCTTTATTAATACCTATCTTCCACTTATACACTTCGATCAGGTCTCCCCTTATTCTTCGTCTAACAAGTGAATGTAACTTAAAAGTCTTAAATCTTTCTTCATAAGGAAGATTTCTAATGCTATGTATTAATTTAGTCATCCTACGCTAAATGTTTTCTAACGAATTTATGTCCATTTTGTAATACGGAGACCAGAACTGAGCTGCATAATCTAGGTGAAGCCTTACTAATGATGTATAAAGCTGCAGTATGACCTCTGGACTTCTGTTGCTTACACTTCTTGATATAAATCCCAGTAATCTATTTGCCTTATTACGTACGCTTAGGCATTGCTGTCTTGGTTTAAGGTTGCTGCTCACCATAACCCCAAGTCCTTTTCGCAATCTGTATGGCTAAGTTCTACATCATTTAACTTATAAGTACTAGGGTTATGGGAACTCCCAAGCTTCAGAACCTTGCATTTATCTACATTGAACTGCATCTGCCACTTTTCTGACCAAGAATAGAGTTTGTTTAAATCCTCCTGAAGTTCCGTAACATCTACGTTTGAATCAATTATCCTACCTATCTTTGTGTCATCGGCGAATTTGCTCATATCACTAGTAATTCCCTCATCAAGATCATTGATATATATTATAAACAACAATGGGCCCAAGACTGATCCTGTGGAACGCCACTTGTTACAGATCCCCACTCGGATTTAACCCCATTTATGGACACTCTCTGCTTCCTGTCAGTGAGCCATGACTCGATCCACGAGAGCACTTTTCCCCCAATGCCATGAGCTGCCACTTTCTTTAACAGTCTATGGTGCGGAACTCTATCAAAAGCCTTACTAAAATCTAAGTAAATAATATCAAATTCTTTATTGTGGTCAACAGCCTCGAAAGCTTTACTGAAGAAAGTTAATAAATTAGTTAGACAAGACCGGCCTCTTGTGAATCCATGCTGAGTATCATTAATCAAGCTATGCTTATCGAGATGGCTTCTTATAATCTCAGCTATAATTGACTAGTAATTTGCCTAAAATTGAGGTCAGGCTTATTGGGCGGTAATTTGACGGTAACGACTTGTCCCCTGTTTTAAAAATAGGAGTTACATTAGCCATCTTCCACATATCAGACACTACACCTGTTTGAAGAGATAAATTAAAAATATTAGTTAATGGTTCACAGAGTTCCATTTTGCATTCCTTAAGAACCCTTGAAAAAACCTCATCAGGACCCGGCGACTTATTTTGCTTCAGTCTGTCTATCTGCTTCACAACCATCTCACTAGTGACTGTGATGTTACAGCTCTTCTCCTCGGTAAAATGCCACATATTACGTGGTGCCCTCCATCACAAATTACAGGGTACCCCTCCCTATTATAGGGTGCCCTCCCTTATTCTGGCCACCCTCCCTTATCACAGGGCGCCCTGCCTTATTACAAGGTGCCTTCCTTTATTATAGGGCGCATCTCTGGTTACTGTCGTAACCGCTCGCCTGCGCAGCAGGCTCTTTCCTCGAATATGGATTAAATTTACACTGTTACAGAGTGTTATAGTGCAAATCCGTCTGTGGTTGTGCATCATCAGCAATAAGGTCAAAGTTGAAACTTTTTTTGTACTACCCTGGTAGAGAGTAAGGTCAACGATGCTAAGAATACTGACAACTGTTATTATTATTATTATTATTATTATATTATTATTATTATTATTATTATTATTATTATTATTATTATTATTATTATTATTATTATTATTATTACTGTATTATTATATTATATTATTAATATTACTACTCGATTATTATTATTATTATTATTATTATTATTATTATTATTCACATCGATACCATGCCTAACCCTTCTAGGGTAGGGTAGGTGCCTGAGCCCGAGCCTTTAGCTCACAAGACTGTCATTCCCATTTGCCCCCTTGGGGCGGGGATGGCAGACCAGAGAGGCCTAGCTTGTGGCTAGGCCTGGGGACAGTTGGTCCCAAAGATGAGGAGGTGCTTGTGCCTCCTCCCATGGGAGACTTAGGTCTCAGACACTCCCTAAAGAGGGAGCCAAGGCCGGGCCACCACTTGGACAAGGCCCGGGCCGGGAGAATACCGGCTAATCTTTAACTAACTAATTATTATTATTATTATTATTATTATTATTATTATTATTATTATTATTATTATTATTATTATTATTATTATTATTATTACTGTATTATTATATTATATTATTACTATTACTACTCTATTATTTTATTATTGATTATTATTTATTATTATTATTATTATTATTATTATGTGAATCGCAAACCCGGTTAGATCATTCATAGCAGGAGTGCTGGGGGCTCGATCCTCCGTCTGGTTGGCAGTGTTTCACAATAGATTAAGCTCAGCTACACATTTCCCCCCCCCCCGTGTGTCTGAGATTCAAACTTCACTGCTGAATTGAGTGATGATAAGGGGGATGTCAAAAAAAAAGTCTGAAGAAAAGTCTAAAGAGAAGCCTGAAGACAAATCTGAAGAAAAATCTGAAGACAAGTCTGAAGAAAAGTCTAAAGAAAACTCTGGAGAAGTTGACAAAAAACAGGGAAGTGGAAACAAGAGAGAATGTGGAAGAAAAACGGAGAGGAAAAAAATGGTGATCACTTTCAACGAGGCCATCCTCGCTGTCCTGTTAAGGAGAGTAATGACCCTTATCTCGGATTAAACGAGGGTTTGAGTGGGCTCTCTCCGCCGCAGCCGCAGCCGCAGCCGCCGCAGTTACCGCAGCCGCAGCAGACACAGCCGCCACAGCCGCCACAGCGCCACAGCCGCCACAGCCGCCCAGCCGCCACAGCGCCACAGCCGCACACCGCCACAGCACGCCCAGACGCCACAGCCGCCAAGCCGCCACAGCGCCGCCACAGGGCATGTGATGATGGAGCAGAGATTGCTGAGAACCTTCTTCCAAACAACAACAAACAGCGAACAAAAGCAATAACAAAAAACAAGAAAACAAACAAAAGCAACAAATGTTGCTTGATTCAAGTGAAGGAAAGTGGGAAGGGGTCTGCCAGGGTCTCTGACCCCAGGGGTCTGCCAGGGTCTCTGACCCCAGGGGTCTGCCAGGGTCTCTGACCCCAGGGGTCTGCCAGGGTCTCTGACCCCCAGGGGTCTGCCAGGGTCTCTAGACCCAGGGGTCTGGCCAGGTCTCTGACCCCAGGGGGGTCTGCCAGGGTCTCTGACTCCGGCGTCTGCCCAGGGTCTCTGATCCCAGGAGTCTGCCAAGGTCTTATGACCCGGTGTTTCATGCCGGGTCTCTGACCCCAGGGGTCTGCCAGGGTCTCTGACCCCAGGAGTCTGCCAGGGTCTCTGACCCCAGGAGTCTGCCAGGGTCTCTGACCCCAGGAGTCTGCAGGGTCTTCAGCTCCAGAGGTATGCCGGGGTCTCTGACTTCCGTGGAGTCTGCCAGGGTCTTGATCCCCAGGAGTCTGCCTAGGTCTCTGACTCCAGGAGTCTGTCCAGGGTCTCTGATCCCAGAGTTCTGCAAGGTCTCTGACCCCAGGAGTCTGTCAGGGTCTCTGAACCCCAGGAGTATTTCTGGGTCTCTGACCCCAGGAGTCTGCCAAGGTCTATGACTCCAGGAGTCTGCTGGTGAGTCTCTGACCCCAGGAGTCTGCCGGGTCTCTGACCACTGGGTGTTGCCAGGGTCTCTGATCCCCAGGTGTCTGCCCAGGGTCTTGAGCCCAGGAGTTGCCAGGGTCTCGGACCCAGGAGCTGCTGGGTCTTGACTCCAGGGGTCTACCAAGTGCCAGGGTCTCTGCACCCCCAGGAGTCTGCCAGGGTCTCTGACTCATGAGTTGACGGGGTCTCTGACCCCAGGAGTCTGCAGGGTCTATGACCCCAGGAGTTTCTGCCGGGTCTTGACTCCAGGAGTCTCCCCGTGTCTCTGACCCCAGGAGTCTGACAGAGTCTCGGACCCCTGGACTCTGCCAGTTGCCAGGGATCTCTGACCCCAGGAGTCTGCCAGGGTCTTCCTGACTCCAGGTGTCTGCCAGGGTCTCTGATCCATGAGTCTGTCAGGGGTCTCTGACCCCAGGAGTCTGTCCAGGGTCTCGGACCCAGGCAGTCGGCCCTCAGGTCTCTGACTCCAGGGAATTGCCAGTGCAGGGTCTCAGACCCCAGGAGTCTGTCAGGGTCTCTGACTCGAGGAGTCTGTCAGGGTCTATGACCCCAGGAGTCTGTCAGGGGTCCTCTGACCCAGGAGTTGCTCAAGGTCTCTGGACCCCAGGACTCTGCAGTTGCAAGGGTCTATGACCCCAGGAGGTCTGTCAGGGTCTGTCTGATCCAGGAGTCTGCCAAGGTATCTGACTCCTAGGAGTTCTGTCAGAGGTCTCTGGACCCCAAGGAGTCTGTCAGGGTCTCTGACTCCAGGAGTTGCCAGGGTCTCTGACCAGGACATCTGCCAGTGCCGGGTCTCTGACCCCAGGAGTCTGCCAGGGTCTCTGACTCCAGAGTCTGCCAGGGTAAATATCTAACCCCAGGAGTCTGCCAGGGTCTCTGACTCCAGGAGTTCTGCGGGTCTTCTGCCCGAGGAGTCTGCCAGAGGTCTATGACCCCAGGAGTCTGCTCAGGGTCTATGGACTCCAGGAGTTTCTGACAGGGTCTCTGACCCCAGGAGTCTGCCAGGGTCTCTGACCCCAGGAGTCTGCCAGGGTCTCTGACTCCAGGAGTCTCCCAGGGTCTCTGACCCCAGGAGTCTGACAGGGTCTCTGACCCCAGGACTCTGCCAGTGCCAGGGTCTCTGACCCCAGGAGTCTGCCAGGGTCTCTGTCTCCAGAGTCTGCCAGGGTCTTCTATCCCAGGAGTTGCCAGGGTCTTGTGACTCCAGGAGTCTGCCTGGGTCTTGTCCCGAGGAGTCTGCATAGTGTCTCTGACCCCAGGACTCGCCAGTACCAGGGTCTCTGACCCCATAAGTCTGCCAGGGTCTCTGACCCCAGGAGTCTGCCAGGGTCTCTGACTCCAGGAGTCTGCCAGGGTCTCTGACCCCAGGAGTCTGCCAGGGTCTCTGACCCCAGGAGTCTGCAGGGTCTTCGGACTCAGGAGTCTGCCAGGGTCTTGACCCAGGAGTCTGCCCAGGGTCTCTGACCCCAGAGTCTGCTGGGTCTCTGACCCCAGGAGTCTGTCAGGGTCTCTCGACCCAGGGTCTTGCCAGGGTCTCTGACCCCAGGGAGGTCTATGCCAGGGTCTTGACATCAGGAGTCTGCAGGGTCTCTGACCCCAGGGTCTGCCCGGGTCACTCTGACCCAGGAGTCTGAGGGTCTCTGACCCCAGGAGTCTGCCAGGGTCTCTGACCCCAGGAGTCTGCCAGGATCTCTGACCCCAGGAGTCTGCCAGGGTCTCTGACCCCAGGAGTCTGCCAGGGTCTCGGATCCCAGGGAGTTGCCAGGGTCTCTGTCCCAGGAGACTGCTAGGGTCTCTGACTCCAGGAGTCTGCCAGGGTCTCTGACTCCAGGAATCTGCCAGGGTCTCTGACTCCAGGAGTCTGCCAGGTTCTCTACGCCAGGAGTCTGGCCAGGGTCTTGACCCAGGAGACCCCAGGGTCTCTGACCCCAGGAGTCTGCCAGGGTCTCTGACTCCAGGAGTCTGCCAGGGTCTCTAACCCCAGGAGTCTGCCAGGGTCTCTGACCCAGGAGTCTGCCAGGGTCTCTGACCCCACGAGTCTGCCAGGGTCTCTGACCCCAGGAGTCTGCAGGGTTCTTGACCCAGGAGTCTGCCAGGGTCTCTACCCCAGGAGTCTGCCAGGGTCTTGACGCAAGATGTCTGCCAGGGTCTCTAAACCAGGAGTCTCTGCCAGGGTCTTGTCCCCAGGAGTCAGCACAGGATCTCTGACCCCAGGGAGCTCTGCCAGGGTCTCTGACTCCAGGAGTCTGCCAGGGTCTCTGACTCCAGGAGTCTGCCAGGGTCTCTAACCCCAGGAGTCTGCCAGGGTCTCTGACCCCAGGAGTCTGCCAGGGTCTCTGACCCCAGGAGAGGCCAGGGGTCTATGACCCCAGGAGTCGCAGGGTCTCTAACCCCAGGAGTCTGCCAGGGTCTCTAACCCCAGGAGTCTGCCAGGGTCTCTGACCCCAGGAGTCTGCCAGGGTCTCTAACCCGAGGAGTCTGCCAGGGTCTCTAACCCCAGGAGTCTGTCAGGGTCTCTGACTCCAGGAGTCTGTCAGGGTCTCTGACCCCAGGAGTCTGTCAGGGTCTCTGACCCCAGGAGTCTGCCAAGGTCTCTGACCCCAGGACTCTGCCAGTGCCAGGGTCTCTGACCCCAGGAGTCTGTCAGGGTCTCTGATCCAAGGAGTCTGCCAAGGTCTCTGACTCCAGGAGTCTGTCAGGGTCTCTGACCCCCCAGGAAGTCTGTCTGGGTCTCTGACTCCAGGAGTTCTGCCTGGGTCTCTGAACCAGGAGTCTGCCAGGGTTCTGACCCAGGGATCTGACAGCGGTCTTGACCCCAGGAGTCTGCCAAGGGTCTCTGACCCCAGGAGTTCTGCCCAGGGTCTATGACCCCAGGAGGCTGCAGGGTCTCTGACTCCAGGAAGTTGCCAGTGCCAGGGCTCTGACCAGGAGTATGCCAGGGTCTTTGACTCAGGAGTCTAGTTCGACAGGGTCTCTGACCCCAGGAGTCTGCCAGGGTCTCTGACCCCAGGAGTCTGCCAGGGTCTCTGACTCCAGGAGTCTCCCAGGGTCTCTGACCCCAGGAGTCTGACAGGGTCTCTGACCCCAGGACTCTGCCAGTGCCAGGGTCTCTGACCCCAGGACTCTGCCAGTGCCAGGGTCTCTGACCCCAGGAGTCTGCCAGGGTCTCTGACTCCAGGAGTCTGCCAGGGTCTCTAACCCCAGGAGTCTGCCAGGGTCTCTGACTCCAGGAGTCTGCCAGGGTCTCTGACCCGAGGAGTCTGCCAGGGTCTCTGACCCCAGGACTCTGCCAGTACCAGGGTCTCTGACCCCATAAGTCTGCCAGGGTCTCTGACCCCAGGAGTCTGCCAGGGTTTCTGACTCCAGGAGTCTGCCAGGGTCTCTGACCCCAGGAGTCTGCCAGGGTCTCTGACCCCAGGAGTCTGCCAGGGGTCTCTGAACCTCCAGGGAGTCTGCCAGGTCTCTGACCCCAGGAGGAGTCTGCCAGGGTCTATGACCCCAGGGAAAGTCTGCACCAGGGTCTCTGACCCCAGGGCGTTGTCCAGGGTCTTGATCCAGGGAGTCTGCAGGTGTCTCTGACCCCAGGATTCTGCCAGGGTCTTCTGACCTCAGGAGTCTGCCTGGGTCTCTGACCCCAGGTGTTGCCAGGGTCTTTCTGTCCCTGGAGTTGCCAGGGTCTCTGACCCAATGATGTCTGCCAGGGTCTCTGACCCCAGGAGTCTGCCAGGGTCTCTGACCCCAGGAGTCTGCCAGGGTCTCTGACCCCAGGAGTCTGCCAGGGTCTCTGACCCCAGGAGTCTGCCAGGGTCTCTGACCCCAGGAGTCTGCCAGGGTCTCTGACTCCAGAGTTGCAGGGTCTCGGACTCCCAGGAATCTGCCAGGTCTCTGACTCCAGGAGTCTGCCAGGTTCTCTGACTCCTGGAGTCTGCTGGGTCTCTGACCCCAGGAGACTCCAGGGGCTCTGACCCAGGAGTTTCCAGGGTCTCTGACTCCAGGATGTCTGCCTGGGTCTCTAACCCCAAGAGTCTGCCAGGGTCTCTGACCCCAGGAGTCTGCCAGGGTCTCTAACCCGAGGAGTCTGCCAGGGTCTCTACCCCAGGAGTCTGTCAGGCCGGTCTCTGATGCAAGGAGTCTGTTCAGGGTCTCTGACCCAGGAGTCTGTTCAGGGTTCTGACCCCTGGAGTCTGCCAAGGGGTCTCTGACCCCAGACTCATGCCTGTGCCAGGTCTCTGTCCCCAGGAGTCTGGTAGGGTCTCTGATCCAAGGAGTCTGCAAGGTCTCGGACTCAATGGAGTCTGTCAGGGTCTTGGACCCGGAGTCTGTCAGGGTCTCTGTCTCCAGGGAGTCTGCCAGGGTCTCTGAACCCAGGAGACTCCCAGGGTTTCTCTGACCCCAGGGAAGTCTTCCAGGGGCTCTGTCTCCAGGAGCGGTCTGCCCAGGGTCTCTAACCCCAGAGTCTGCCAGGGTCTCTGACCCTAGGAGTCTGCCAGGGTCTCTGACCCCACGAGTCTGCCAGGGTCTCTGACCCCAGGAGTCTGCCAGGGGTTCTCTGACCCCAAGGATGTCTCTGCCAGGCGTCCTATACCCCAGGAGTCTGCCAGGGTCTCTAAACCTCAGGAGTCTTCCAGGGTCTCTACCCCAGGATTGATCCCAGGGTCTCTGACCCGGAGTCTTCCAGGTGTCTCTGCTCCAGGAGTCTGCCAGGGTCTCTAACCCCAGGAGTCTGCCAGGGTCTCTGACCCTAGGAGTCTGCCAGGGTCTCTGACCCCACGAGTCTGCCAGGGTCTCTGACCCAGGAGTGCCAGGGTATATGACCCCAGGAGTCTGCCAGGGTCTCTAACCAGGAGTCTGCTAGGGGTCTCTGACTCCAGGAGTCTGCCGGGTCTCTAACCCAGGAGTCTGCCAGGGTCTCGTGACCCCAAGGGTCTGCAGGATCTCTGACACCAGGAGTCTGCCAGGGTCTCTGACTCCCGGTGTCTGCCCAGGGTCTCTGACTCCAGGTGTCTGCCTGGGGTCTCTACCAGGAGTCTGCCAGGGTCTCTGAACCCCCAGGAGTCTGCCAGGGTCTCTGACCCCAGGAGTCTGCCAGGGTCTCTGACCCCAGGAGTCTGCCAGGGTCTCTAACCCCAGGAGTCTGCCAGGGTCTCTAACCCCAGGAGTCTGCCAGGGTCTCTGACCCAGGAGTCGCCAGGGTCTCTAACCCGTGGCCTGGTCATGCCGGGGCTCTAACCCCAGGTGTCTGTCAGGGTCTTGACTTCCAGGAGTCTGTCTGGGTCTCTGACCCCAGGGTTGTCAGGGTCTCTGACCCCTGAGTCTGCCATGGTCTCTGACCCCAGGACTCTGCCTAGTGCCAGGGTCTCTGACCCTCAGGAGTCTGTCAGGGTCTCTGAATCCAAGGAGAGTCTGCCCAAGGTCTCTGATCCAGGAGTCTGTCAGGGTCTTCGGACCCAGGAGTCTGTTCAGGTCTTGGACTCCAGGAGTTCTGCCATGGGTCTCTGACCCAGGAGTCCTGCCAGGGTCTCTGACCATCAGGGATCTGCCAGGGTCTCTGACACAGGGAGTATGCCAGGGGTTCTGACCCCAGGAGTCTGCCTGGGTCTCTGTCCACAGGACGTCAGCCAGGGTCTCTGAATCCAGGAGTTTGCCAGTGCCAGGGGTCTCTGACCCCAGAGAGTCTGCAGGGGTCTCTGACTCCAGGGAGGCTGACAGGGTCCTGAACCCAGGAGTCTGCCAGGGGGGTCTCTGACCCAGGAGTCTGCCAGGGTCTCTGTCTCAGGAGCGCCAGGGTCTCTGACCCAGGAGTCTGACAGGGTCTCTGACCCCAGGAATCTGCCAGTGCCTGGTTCTCAGACCCCAGGAGTCTGCCAGCGGTCTCTGACTCCAGGAGTCTGCCAGGGATCTCTTACCCCAGGGTCTGCCAGGGTTCTCTGATACAGGGTCTGCCGGGTCTCTGTCCGAGGAGTCTGCAGGGTCTCTGACCCCTGGGACTCTGCCAGTACAGGTCTCTGACCCCATAAAAGTTGCCAGGGTCTCTGACCCCAGGAGTCTGCCAGGAGGGTTTCTGATCCAGGAGTCTGCAGGGTTCTCTGACCCCAGGAGTCTGGCCAGGGTCTCTGAATCCGGTGTCTGTAAGGCGGTCTCTGACTTAAGGAGTATGCCAGGGGTCTCTGACCCCAGGAGGTCTCTGGTTCTCTGACTCAGGAGTCTGCCAGGGTCTTGACCCCAGGACGTCTGCCAGGGTCTTGACCAGGATCTGCCAGGGTCTCTGACCCCAGGAGTCTGCCAGGGTCTCTAACCCCAGGAGTCTGCCAGGGTCTCTAACCCAGGAGTCTGCCAGGGTCTCTGACCCCAGGAGTCTGCCAGGGTCTCTGATCCCAGGAGTCTGCCAGGGTCTCTGACCCCAGGAGTCTGCTAGGGTCTCTGACTCCAGGAGTCTGCCAGGGTCTCTGACTCCAGGAATCTGCCAGGGTCTCTGACTCCAGGAGTCTGCCAGGTTCTCTGACTCCAGGAGTCTGCCAGGGTCTCTGACCCCAGGAGACTCCCAGGGTCTCTGACCCCAGGAGTCTTCCAGGGTCTCTGACTCCAGGAGTCTGCCAGGGTCTCTAACCCCAGGAGTCTGCCAGGGTCTCTGACCTAGGGAGTCTGCCAGGTCTCTGTCCCACGAGTCGGCCAGGGTCTCTGAACCCCATTAGTCTGCCAGGTCTCTGACCCCAGGAGTCGCCAGGGTTCGTCTGACCCCAGGAGTCTGCCAGGGTCTCTGACTCCAGGAGTCTGCCAGGGTCTCTAACCCCAGGAGTCTGCCAGGGTCTCTGACCCCAGGAGTCTGCCAGGGTCTCTTATCCCAGGATGTTGCCAGGGGTCTCTAAACCCCTGGGAGTCTGCCAGGGTCTCTGACCCCAGGTGTTCTGCCAGGGTCTTAACCCCAGGAGTCTGCCAGGGTCTCTAAAACCCCAGGAGTCTGGAAGGGTCTCTGGACCCAGGATAGTCTGCCAGGATCTCTGAACCCAGGGAGTTACCAGGATCTCTGACCAAGGCTTTTGTTGCAGATTTAAGGAAGGTGGATCATGAAGCCTTCAAGGAGAGTGGAGGATATCGATGGATGGGGGAGGGAGGGAATGTAAAGAGGAATGGATGGAAGGAGTTTGAAAGTGTGTTTTATTTTTTTAACAATATTTTGATACATCAGCGCTGCATAATTTCTATATGACAGTTTTCCAATGGAAACAAAAGATAGTTATGTTCCACGGTCATGTACCATCACGCAGGAGGGTGCTCATACAATGGTTGACCTGTGTCAAGCCCTGGGCTGGGTGGCTTCAGTACCACAATGGTCAAGTATTCCATTAAAGGTTCATCAGTAGGTGAAGCTTCAAGGTTTCCTTCAGCAGAGCTTCAGTTATTGTTACCGGGGATAAACTCCTTCATGGATATCCTCTCCCTTTACATGGAGAGAAAGAGAATTTGTGTGAGGCGACATCTTCCTTCTCAAAAGCGGGATGTTAAAAATATGAAACAGAAGAGTCCTGCTTATACAACTGGTTAACTTCTGAGCTACTGCTGTAAAGCGAAAACCGCTGTAAAATGAAGCATAGCCTTTTTTTAACTTTCAATGCATATAAAGCCTGACAGTACTTGATATATTAAGTGTGCAATAGAGCTTTTTTTTAGGCCTAAAAAAATGCACATACAGTACACTCATTACATACCTTCAAATATTTTCGTTCTTAGCTTATAGTGAGTGGTGAATATATTTATTGTAGTAAGTTTGAATGAATTGAAAATGGATATAACTGATAATACCATTTTCATGAGCAGACGATGTAAGTCGAAGCGCCTAAATGCGGGACCTTCCTCATGCAGGAGAGACAGAAGGTCGAGTGGCGGGAGAGATAGAAATTTAGATGACAAAATATAATCTAAACTACTTATCTAAATTTGCTGAAATATAATTATATAAGCAATGCGATTTATTATAGGCCTTAGAATACATCTTTTTACTTATTCTGCAGGCATTCCGCGCCTCAGCCTTATCTAAATTTCCCCCTCCCCCCCGGGATTCACCCATAACAGTCGCTAACACACTGGTAAATGCTCCTACCGTAGGGGAAAACAGGTGCAGCAGGTTATATGGAAACTATGTCAACATTTCCGTCCATGCGGGGAATATCACGAACCACGAAACATCAGTATGTTCGAGCAGAGGTAAGCCGCCAATATTTCCTGAACATATCTGGTATCCTACTTTCATTAACAATATAAATCGACAAGCAGGTTATTAGTCCTTCATTTTAACATCGATTTTTTTTTTTGCCCTGACGTCTGTGCCACGTGACCACATATTTAAAAACTACCCAGCTGCAAAATTTCTTACTTTTGGCAATTGCATTCAAAGAAAAAATATAAACGATAACAAAAGCAAAACAAAAGGAGTGGTTCTGGCCACAATGAAATTCTGTATATAGAGAGATTTTCTGGAATTTAAACAGGATTTGAGAGGCAGGGAGGGGGACTGTGACCACTCCAGTGTTGTTGTGACCTGGGAGGGGGACTGTGACCACTCCAGTGTTGTTGTGACCTGGGAGGGGGACTGTGACCACTCCAGTGTTGTTGTGACCTGGGAGGGGGACTGTGACCACTCCAGTGTTGTTGTGACCTGGGAGGGGGACTGTGACCACTCCAGTGTTGTTGTGACCTGGGAGGGGGACTGTGACCACTCCAGTGTTGTTGTGACCTGGGAGGGGGACTGTGACCACTCCAGTGTTGTTGTGACCTGGGAGGGGGACTGTGACCACTCCCAGTGTTGTTGTGTGACTGTGGAGAGGGAACTGTGACCCATCCAGTGTTGTTGTGACCTGGGAAGGGGGACTGGTGACCTCTCCAGTGTTGTTGTGACCTGGGAGGGGGACTGTGACCACTCCAGTGTTGTTGACTGGGAGGGGGGAGACTGTGAATACTCCAGTGTTGTTGTGACCTGGGAGGGGGACTGTGACCACTCCAGTGTTGTGGTGACCTGGGAGGGGGACTGTGACCACTCCAGTGTTGTGGTGACCTGGGAGGGGGACTGTGACCACTCCAGTGTTGTTGTGACCTGGGAGGGGGACTGTGACCACTCCAGTGTTGTTGTGACCTGGGAGGGGGACTGTGACCACTCCAGTGTTGTTGTGACCTGGGAGGAGGGGCTGTGACCACTCCAGTGTTGTTGTACCGGGGAGGGGACTGTGGACCACTCCAGTGTTGTTGGACCTGGTAGGGGACTGTGACCACTCAGTGTTGTTGTGAAGCCTGGGAAGGGCGACTGTGACCATCCAGTGTTGTTGTGACCGGGAGGGGGGACTGTGACACTCAGTGTTGTTGTGACCTGGGAGGGGGACTGTGACCACTCCAGTGTTGTTGTGACCTGGGAGGGGGACTGTGACCACTCCAGTGTTGTTGTGACCTGGGAGGGGGACTGTGACCACTCCAGTGTTGTTGTGACCTGGGAGGGGGACTGTGACCACTCCAGTGTTGTTGTGACCGGCGAACGAGGGGGGACTGTGTACCACTCCAGTGTTGGTGTGACCGGGAGGGGGACTGTGGCAATCAGTGATTGTGGTGACCTGGAGGGGGCTGTGACCGAGGGGCTTGTGGACCACTCCAGTGGTGTTCGTGACCTGGGAGGGGGACTGTGACCACTACAGTGTTGTTGTGATGGTAGGGAGGACTGTGACCACTCCAGTGTTGTATTTTGTGACCTGGAGGGGGACTGTGACCACTCCAGTGTTGTTGTGACCTGGGAGAGGGGACTGTGGACAAATCAGTGTTGTTGTGACCTGGCGTGGGGGACTGTGACCACTCCGTGTTGTTTGTGACCTGGGAGGGGGACTGTGACCACTCCAGTGTTGTGACTGGGAGGGGGACTGTGATCACTCAGTTGTAGTTGTGGACCTCGGGAGGGGGACTGTGACCACTCCAGTGTTGTTGTGACCTGGGAGGGGGACTGTGACCACTCCAGTGTTGTTGTGACCTGGGAGGGGGACTGTGGACCCACTCCAGTGTTGTTGTGACCTGGGGAGGGGGGACTGTGACCACTCAGTGTTTGTTGTGACCTGGGAGGGGGACTGTGACACCACTCAGTGGTTTTTTTTTTGTTGTGACCTGGGAGGGGGGCTGTGACCATCCAGTGTTGTTGTGACCTGGGAGGGGGGACTGTGACCACTCCAGTGTTGTTGTGATGTTAGGGGACTGTGACCATCTCAGTGTTGTGGTGACCTGGGAAGGGGACTGTGACCACTCCAGTGTTGTTGTGAACCTGGAGGGGACTGTGACCACTCCAGTGTTGTTGTGACCGGGAGGGGACTGTGACCATCCCAGTGTTGTGGTGACCTGGGAGGGGGACTGTGACCACTCCAGTGGGGTTTGTTGTGGACCTGGAGGGGGACTGTGTCCCAATCCAGTGTTGTTGTGGACCTGGGGGGGGACTGTGACACTCCAGTGTTGTTGTTGACCTGCGAGGGGACTGTGCCACTCCAGTGTGGTGTGACCTGGAGGGGGACTGTGGCAACTTCCAGTGTTGTGGTGACCTGGGAGGGGAGGGCTGTGACCACTCCAGTGTTGTTGTGACCGGGAGGGGACTGTGACCACTCCAGTGTTGTATGTGACTGGTAGGGGGACTGTGACATCCAGTGTTGTTGTGACATGGAGTGGGGGGACTGTGAACCACTCCAGTGTTGTTGTGACCTGGGAGGGGGACTGTGACCACTCCAGTGTTGTTGTGACCTGGGAGGGGGACTGTGACCACTCCAGTGTTGTTGTGACCTGGGAGGGGGACTGTGACCACTCCAGTGTTGTTGTGACCTGGGAGGGGGACTGTGACCACTCCAGTGTTGTTGTGACCCTGGGGAGGGGAGACTGTGGACCATCCAGTGTTGTTGTGACCTGGGAGGGGGTCTGTGACAACTCAGTGGTTGTTGTGACCTGGGGAGGGGGGACTGTGACCACTCAGGGTGGGTGTGACCGGGAGGGGGACTGTGGCCACTCCAGTGTTGTGGTGACCTGGGAGGGGGGCTGTGACCACTCCAGTGTTGTTGTGACCTGGGAGGGGGACTGTGACCACTCCAGTGTTGTTGTGACCTGGTAGGGGGACTGTGACCACTCCAGTGTTGTGTGACCTGGGAGGGGGGGACTTGTGTCTACTCAAGTGTTGTTGTGACCTGGGAGGGGGACTGTGACCACTCCAGTGTTTGTGGTGTGACTGGGAGGGGGACTGTGACCACTACAGTGTTTGGTTGAACTGGGAGGGGGGACTGTGACCACTCAGTGTTGTTGTGACCGGGAGGGGGACTGTGACCCTCAGTGTTGTGGTGACCTTGGAGGGGGGCTGTGACCACTCCAGTGTTGTTGTGACTCGGAGGGGGACTTGGACCACTCCCAGTGTTGTTGTGACTTTGTGGGGGGGGGGGAACCTGGTAGGGGGACTGGACCACTCCAGTGTCTCGTTGTGACTTGGGAGGGGGTCTGTGCACCACTCCAGTGTTGTTGTGACCGGGAGGGGGGAATGTGACATCCAGGGTTGTAGGTGAACTGGGAGGGGTCGACTGTGAACCCTCAGTGTTTGTGGTGACTGGAGTGGGACTTGACCAGACTCCTGTGTGTTGTGACCTGGGAGGGGGACTGTGTCCACTCCAGTGTTAGTGGTGACCTGGGAGGGGGGACTGTGACCACTCCTGTGTTGTGTGACCTGGGAGGGGAGACTGTGTCCACTCCAGTGTTGTGGTGACCTGGTAGGCAGGACTTTGACCACTCCAGTGTTGTTGTGACCTGGAGAGGGGGACTGTGACCACTCCAGTGTTGTTTGACCTGGGAGGGGGACAGTGACCACTCAGTGTTGTTGTGACCTGGGAGGGGACTGTGACCACTCCGTGTTGTGGTGACTGGGAGGGGGAACTGTGACACTCCCAGTGTTGTTGTGACCTGGGAGAGGGACTGTGACCATCCAGTGTTGGGCTGACCGGGAGGGGGACTGTGGACCACTTCCAGTGCTTGTTGTGACCTGGGTGGGGGACTGTGACCCACTCCAGTGTTGTTGTGACCTGGTAGGGGGACTGTGGACCACTCCAGTGTTGTTGTGACTCATGGAGGGGACTGTGACCACTCAGTGCTTGTGGTGACCTGGTGGGGACTGTGTCCACTCCAGTGTTGTGGGGTGTCCTGGGAGGGGGACTGTGACCCCTTCCAGTGTTGTGGTAACCTGGGAGGGGGAATGCTGTGACCCTCCAGGGTTGTTGTGACCTGGGAAGGGGGGACTGTGACCACTCAGTGTTGGATCAGCGTGACCTGGGAGGGGGACTGGACCACTCCAGTGTTATGGTGGACGGGCGGGGGACTGTGACCCAATCCTGTGTTGTTGTGACCTGGGAGGGGGACTGTGACCCACTCCAGTGTTGTGGAGACCTGCGAGGGGGTCTTGTGACCACTCCCAGTGTTGTTGTGGTGACCGGGCGAGGGGGATTGTGACCACTCAGTGTTGTTGTGACCTCCCTGGGAGGGGGACTGTGACCACTTCAGTGTTGTTGTGACCTGGGAGGGGGACTGTGACCACTCCAGTGTTGTGACCTGGGAGGGGGACTGTGACCACTCCAGTGTTGTTGTGACCTGGGAGGGGGACTGTGACCACTCCAGTGTTGTGTCACCTGTGGGACTGTGACCACTCCAGTGTTGTTGTGACCTGGGAGGGGGACTGTGACCACTCCAGTGTTGTTGTGACCTTTTGTTAGAGAAAGGGAAATCCAGAAAAGGAGGTCACAGCTCGAAGTTGAAAATACAGATAACTCACAGGGATATTTGGAAATATTTCTTCATCCTTAGAGTGGTCAGGTAGTGGTAGAGGCAGGATCCATACATAGCTTTAAGGGAGATACAATAGGGCTCTTTAAGCCAGGAGTGAACTGAGTAGCAGCAGTGAAGAGTGAGAGGAGGGGAGGAAGGATCAGGGACTCGACCACTGTAACCGTATATAGGTGAATACAGATAGGTTAGTACAGTGAGACAGAGAGACAGAGAGACAGATAGACAGAGAGACAGAGAGACAGAGACAGAGAGACAGAGAGTGGTCACTGCCCTTAATCTGTTGTTAAACCTCTCCACTATGTAGCACGAGTCACTGGATGTATCCAAGATGAGTTGTGTAGTAGTACTGGACATTGGTGGTGCTTCTGAGAGCATGGTACCAGGAACTCTTGGTGCAAGCACTAGGAGTCTTTGCAAGCACTAGGAGTCTTTGCAAGCACTAGGAGTCTTTGCAAGCACTAGGAGTCTCTGCAAGCACTAGGAGTCTCTGCAAGCACTAGGAGTCTCTGGTTCTGCACTATGCTTCCTTAGTGATCACCTTCAAGGTAGGTCTCTAAGAGTAGCTCACAATGGGACACTGACAACAGGACAATCTGTGCCAGTGTTCCACAGGGAAGTGTGCTTGAGCCACTGTTATAAAGTGTCTACTTCATGACCTTCACCTCATCTCGGAATTCCTTTCTTATGCAGATGACTGTATTCTGACATATACATTTCCAAGAGAGGAAATACCAGCTGCATCTATCACCAGTTTACAGTTATATCACCTTCGGGAAAATGATAACTACATTTGGTTCTGAGAAAGCATAGATGATGATCTCAAGGCACCATGATGGTAATGCTGGAGCAATGGTAAGATGATGAGGTGGAACCCGATGATGAGGTGGATGTTCTTGAGGTGAAGTTTCACTCCAAACTGTCTACGAAGAATCACGTGGTAAATCTTACAAGCAAGGCAGCCTAGAAGCTAACAGCACTAAGATGAATCTCGTACCTGTTTGACATAGGACGCTGCATGACTGTACGAGGCATAAATTTTTTCACATCTTGAGTATACTCCACTTTCCTGGTTTACCTGATCCCCCTCCCTCCCTTCGTTTCATCTACAACTTCTTGACAAAACAGAGAACAGAGCAAGGCGGCTCATCCCTCGCTTGGACCCGGCCTGCACGCATCTGTCACATCAGAAGATCCATCAACCCCGGAGAGATGTGTGTGGTCTTATTGTTCTATACAAGGCCAATGTTGTCAAAGTATCGCACTTGGCTCCACTTCGTGGCCAGCAAGAAGACAGTTTATACACAACAAGACGGGCAACAGCAACAGCAACATCACTTCATCTGAGATCATTCATTCATGGGATAACTTGAATCTGGAATATTTTGACACAGCATAATAACATGGATGAAATAAATTAAGTTGACCAAATGAAATCACTGACCCACAGATGGCTCCAACTTCACTCTGTTCTCCGTTGGTATGTCTCATAAAAGTAAAAATAATTTAAAATGAGCTAAGACGGGCAACAGGTCTTAGCTTATAGACAAAGGAAGGAATTCTTAACCTAACCTTGTAAAAACCTTGTGTAAATAAAGAGAGAGGGGAGGGAGGAAAGAGGGAGAGGGAAAGTCAGGGAGATGGAGGAAGAGAGAGGGAGATAAAGGAGAGAGTGGTAAAGGGGGAAGAAAGAAAGAGTGAGTGAGAGAGAGAGAGAGAGAGAGAGAGAGAGAGAGAGAGAGAGAGAGAGAGAGAGAGAGAGAGAGAGAAAAGAGAGGAAAAGAGAGAGAGAGAGAGAGAGAGAAAGAAAGAAAGAGAGAGAACCATGAAGAACCACGTTGTAAATCTTGCAAACAAGGCAGCCAGGAAGCTTACGCACTTCGCTGTATCTCGCATCGTTTGACAGTAGGGATTGCAAGATTCTGTACGAGGCACAATTTACCCCTCACACCTTGAGTATGCTCCACTTCTTGGTTTGCCTGCCCCCCTCTCATCTGCGACTGCTTGACAGAGTAGAGAACAGAGCAAGAACGTCTCATCTCTCGCCTGGACCCATCCTGGATAGATCTGTCATTTCAGCAGAGCCTTCAACATAGGAGGGATGTGGGTGGCCTACTGTTATGTAAAAAGGCCAATATTGTCAAAGTACCACACTTGGACCCACTTCGAGGACAGCATGAAAAAGCTTTTATCCCACAAGCGGGCAGAAAGCAGCAACTTCATTTGGCTGTACCCTTCTCCAGAACATCATCCATCTGAGATCATACATACCCGGGATGACTCGAGTATGGAACACATTCGTACAGATAATGATGTCAACGAGATAAAGTCAGTTGATCAAATGAAATGTGGCCCACAGATGGCTCCAACTTCATCCTGTTCCCTAATTGTATGTCTCATAACAATAAAAATGCTTTCAAATGAGCTGATGTAGGTAACAGCTCTTAGCTTGCCATAAAGTTAGGAATCCTTAACATTAAATAGCTTGTCAATAAAGCTAGGGATCCTTACATTGTCAAACCCTGTGTAAAAGAGAGAGAGAGAGAGAAAAGAGAGAGAGAGAGAGAGAGAGAGAGAGGAGAGAGAGAGAGAGAGAGAGAGACGGGAGAGACGGGAGAGAGAAGTGGAAATGGGCATATAAAAAGAGATGTTAATGGAGGAGAAGGTGAAACAGAGATGGTGATAAAGGAAATGTATTGGTGTTTCCTTCATGAGATGGCGAGACGTGCCTTAACGAGCACCCAGAAGACCAGGGCAAGGATGGAAGGAAGAGAACATGGGAAAGAGGGAAGGATGGAGAAAGACCGGGCAGGGAGGGAAGGTAGCAGGAAGGCGGGTAAAGAGGGGAAACACAGGCTGATGTGTTGGGACGGAACGAGGAGGTGAAGCAGGTGCAAGAAGAGGAATAGAGGGAGAACATTATGGCGTATATAACACACACACACAATAACACACACACACACACACACCACACACACACACACACACACACACACCACACACACACACACCACACACATACCACACACACACACACACACAAAACACACACACACACACACACACACACACACACACACACACACACACATACACACACACACACACACACACACACACACACACACACACAAAACATACACACACACACACACACACACACCACACACACCACACACACACACCACAACACACACACACCACACACACAAACACACACACACACACACAAAGATAGTTTTTGAAGATGGAAAAGCTTAACAGGTAATAAAAGAGAGAGAGGGGGGAAACGGTGGAAAAAAAAATCTGGATGGAAAGGTAATAGGAGGAAAAAGAAGATAAAACACTAATGATGTGCGGACGTCAGGAGGCCGAAGAAAGGCCAGGAAGCAGAAAACGGGAGGACCAGAAACGTAAGATCATATCCATTAATGGGTGTATAGGAGGAGAATAAGAGAAATGGCAGATGGCAGAGTTTGAGAAGACAGGGAGAACCAGGGAACGGGTGGGGTTTGATCCCATGACGAGTGAGGCCAGTGAGTCAGGGTAGAGATGTTCTCTCACGGCCAACAAGGACCGACCAAACTAACCTTCTGGTCACACTGAGCTCAGAACAAGATCCAGCGACGGAAAGCTCGTCTGAAAACTACACAACGCTACAGTTGTGCGCACCTGGATCTGGATCAAGACAGGAGAGTGAAGAAGAGGAAACAGCAGAGGGAGTGTATAAAAAGCCATCAGACATAGATAAGAAATGCAAACGAGAAGGTAATAGGAGGGAGCACCAAGCCTCAAGGAACTCCTCGAGGTACACCTCCGGTCCCTTCCCTGGTGTGTCCATTACCAGGCCCGTCATCTCTTTCCACATTTCCATAACACCAACACTAACGTTAACCTCCACCCTCTTTTTCTTATCCCTACACCCTACCCTTCCTTCCTGTCTACCTTATCCCTAACCCTGTAATGATACACACCAGCTCCAGCCCCACCTTTCCCTCTACTGTCACTTGAGCAACAAGCAGAAAGTCTATATTCCGTTTATCATTCAATGGTTTCATTGAATGATGAAATAAATACGCCTCAGTAATGAACACAAACGCTGATGATTATCAAACAGGATTAATAAAGAACAGCTAGGAAAGGTAACTCCAGACACCATAGCTATCACAGAGACAAAACTAAATGAAATATCAGGTGCCATATCTCAGCAGGATAACAAGTGATAAGGAAAGATATGAAATAGGGAAAGGCGGAGGAATGGCATTACTAATCACAAATGAGTGTAGTTTTGATGATACAACTGATACTTTATGGGAGTCATAGTATCAGTTGCCATGATATACCAACCAGCCACGTATGTCTCTTCTTCTCTTACTCTCTCTCTCTCTCTCTCTCTCTCTCTCTCTCTCCTCCCTTTTTTCTTCTTTTTTCTCCCCTCTCCATTTCCTCACTTCCCATTCCTCTATTCTTATTTCCCCTCTGCTCCCTCTTCACCCCACTCACCCTTTTTCAATCCATTTTATTTCTTTACCTAAACCCCCTTCCTTTCACATTTGTCTTCTCCCTTCCCTGTATTACTTTCCTTTATTCACTTTCATTCCCATCTTCACCATTCCTCCCTCATCCTTTCCTTCCACTTTCCCTTCACCCTTTACTTCTCCCTCACCCCTTCCCCCTCCCCCTCCCCCTGACTATCATCACTGTGTGCCTAGAGATCTGAAATGTGTTGGGTTGTGATGACCCAACATATCACTTCCCCTTCCCTCTTCCCCCTTTTCCCTCTCTTTCCCCTCTCTTTCTCCTCCTGTCTCCTTCCTCCTTAACTCCTCTTCTCCTTCGAGAGGGAGTTTTAGATGTAGATATATAGATAGACAAACAGATATAGCGATGTAGATTGATAAAGAGAGATGAAAGCGTACAGATACATTGATAGATAAAGATAGATAAAGATAAACAGATAGATAATCATGAGAAATAAAGAGAAAATGAAAGCATGAAAGAGAGAAAATCAAACTAATTAAATAAGAATAAGGAGATAAAGAACGTCTCACAAACATAAGGAACGTCTCACAAACAGAAAGAACGTCTTACAAACAGAAGGAACGTTTCACAATCAGAAAGAACTTCTCACAAACAGAAAGAACGTCTTACAAACAGAAAGAACGTCTTACGAACAGAAAGAACGTCTTACAAACAGAAGGAACGTCTCACAAACAGAAAGAACGTCTTACGAACAGAAAGAACGTCTTACAAACAGAAGGAATGTCTCACAATCAGAAAGAACGTCTTACGAACAGAAAGAACGTCTTACAAACAGAAGGAACGTCTCACAAACAGAAAGAACGTCTTACAAACAGAAAGAACGTCTTACGAACAGAAAGAACGTCTTACAAACAGAAGGAACGTCTCACAAACAGAAAGAACGTCTTACGAACAGAAAGAACGTCTTACAAACAGAAGGAATGTCTCACAATCAGAAAGAACGTCTTACGAACAGAAAGAACGTCTTACAAACAGAAGGAACGTTTCATAATCAGAAAGAACTTCTCACAAACAGAAAGAACGTCTTACGAACAGAAAGAACGTCTTACAAACAGAAGGAACGTCTCACAAACAGAAAGAACGTCTTACGAACAGAAAGAACGTCTTACAAACAGAAGGAATGTCTCACAATCAGAAAGAACGTCTTACGAACAGAAAGAACGTCTTACAAACAGAAGGAACGTCTCACAAACAGAAAGAACGTCTGAAAACATAAATAACGTCTGAGAACATGATGGGTCCAAGAAGTGGGCACCAAAGTTATGAGAGATGAACAAGTTACAACGGTATTGAACTGTTAACATGTTAATATCTGGTTACAATCACAATACGTTATTTATACAGACATGAATTAAGTCACAAAAAATACATTACAAAAATATTAACTTATATTTTAACACTGTATAACAGGAATGTTTAACAGGACTGTTTAACAGGAATGTTTAACAGGACTGTTTAACAGGACTGCTTAGCAACACATGTGTGAAAGATGATTTAACCAATATTTACAGTTTTTAATAAACGACTACTTACAGTAACCAGGAACAAGTTAAAACTACGGCTAAGAGAGGTTACTGTAAGACACACACACTATGAGAGGTTACTGTAAAACACACTATGAGAGGTTACTGTAAAACACACTATGAGAGGTTACTGTAAGACACACTATGAGAGGTTACTGTAAAACACACTATGAGAGGTTACTGTAAAACACACTATGAGAGGTTACTGTAAGACACACTATGAGAGGTTACTGTAAGACACACTATGAGAGGTTACTGTAAGACACACTATGAGAGGTTACTGTAAAACACACTATGAGAGGTTACTGTAAAACACACTATGAGAGGTTACTGTAAAACACATAGAGAGGTTACTGTAAACACACTATGAGAGGTTACTGTAAGACACACTATGAGAGGTTACTGTAAGACACACTATGAGAGGTTACTGTAAGACACACTATGAGAGGTTACTGTAAAACACACTATGAGAGGTTACTGTTTAAAAAACACTATGAGAGGTTACTGTAAGGGCACACTATGAGGGTTACTGTAAGACACACTATGAGAGGTTACTGTAAGACACACCCCTATGAGAGGTTACTGTAAGACACACACTATGAGAGGTTACTGTAAAAAAACACTATGAGAGGTTTTCTGTAAGACACACTATGAGAGGTTACTGTAAGACACACACTATGAGAGGTTACTGTAAGACACACTATGAGAGGTTACTGTAAGACACACACTATGAGAGGTTACTGTAAGACACACACTATGAGAGGTTACTGTAAGACACACTATGAGAGGTTACTGTAAGACACACACTATGAGAGGTTACTGTAAGACCACATAGAGAGGTTACTGTAAGACACACATATGAGAGGTTACTGTAAGACACACACTATGAGAGGTTACTGTAAGACACACTATGAGAGGTTACTGTAAAACACACTATGAGAGGTTACTGTAAAACACACTATGAGAGGTTACTGTAAGACACACTATGAGAGGTTACTGTAAGACACACACTATGAGAGGTTACTGTAAGACACACTATGAGAGGTTACTGTAAGACACACTATGAGAGGTTACTGTAAGACACACTATGAGAGGTTACTGTAAGACACACACTATGAGAGGTTACTGTAAGACACACTATGAGAGGTTACTGTAAGACACACTATGAGAGGTTACTGTAAGACACACTATGAGAGGTTACTGTAAGACACACTATGAGAGGTTACTGTAAGACACACTATGAGAGGTTACTGTAAAACACACTATGAGAGGTTACTGTAAAACACACTATGAGAGGTTACTGTAAAACACACTATGAGAGGTTACTGTAAGACACACTATGGAGAGGTTACCCGTAAGACACACTATGAGAGGTTACTGTAAAACACACTATGAGAGGTTACTGTAAGACACACTATGAGAGGTTACTGTAAGACACACTATGAGAGGTTACTGTAAAACACACTATGAGAGGTTACTGTAAGACACACTATGAGAGGTTACTGTAAGACACACTATGAGAGGTTACTGTAAGACACCTATGAGAGGTTTTCTGTAAGACACACTATGAGAGGTTACTGTAAGACACACTATGAGAGGTTACTGTAAAACACACTATGAGAGGTTACTGTAAAACACACTATGAGAGGTTACTGTAAAACACACTATGAGAGGTTACTGTAAGACACACTATGAGAGGTTACTGTAAGGGCACACACTATGAGAGGTTACTGTAAGACACACTATGAGAGGTTACTGTAAGACACACTATGAGAGGTTACTGTAAGACACACTATGAGAGGTTACTGTAAAGACACACTATGAGAGGTTAACTGTAAGACACACTATGAGAGGTTACTGTAAAAACACACTATGAGGGTTACTGTAAAAAAACACTATGAGGGTTACTGTAAAAACACTATGAGAGGTTATGTAAGACACACTATGAGAGGTTACTGTAAGACACACTATGAGAGGTTACTGTAAAACACACTATGAGAGGTTACTGTAAAGACACACTATGAGAGGTTACTGTAAGGGGCACACTATGAGAGGTTACTGTAAGACACACATGAGAGGTTACTGTAAAACACACACTATGAGAGGTTACTGTAAGACACACACTATGAGAGGTTACTGTAAGACACACACTATGAGAGGTTACTGTAAGACACACTATGAGAGGTTACTGTAAGACACACTATGAGAGGTTACTGTAAAACACACTATGAGAGGTTACTGTAAAAACACACTATGAGAGGTTACTGTAAAACACACAGATTTATTCTGATCTCTGTTTTTAGACCTAAACTATGTACCTATTCTTATTAAATAAAGTCGATAATGAAAACTAATGTACTTAAATTTATAAGAATAAATTAATTATCTGTCCCTTAAGGCCGCATCGAAGGTGGAAATTATCGTAGTATATCAGCAGACTAGAAGGACAATATTAATATACAGATTTAGGATCCGTTAATTAAACTCGGGAACCTAGCACCACAGATTAGGTATTTGCTGTAATTAGGTCGTAAATTTGTAAGCAGTGAGCGTGCCTGGTACCTACGTCACAGTTAAAACCCACCTCTCTATCCCCCACCTTTCCTCTTCCCTCCCCACCTACGTCACATTTACAACCCCCCCCCTCTCTCTCCCCCACCATTCCTCTTTCCCCTTTTTGTTTTCTTCTTCTTATACCTCTTCTCCTCATTCCTCTTCCTTCTCTCTGATTCTCCCCAACTCTGTTAACGATAAGCTCTGAGTGTCTCTCCTGCCCACTCTTCTGATGAGATCCTCTGATTGCTTTTATTCCCAACTTTCTGTTGATGAGGGACTCTGTCTCTCACACTCTCTGCTGATGAGGGACTCTGATTGTCTCTCACACCCTCTGTTGATGAGGGACTCTGACTGGCCCTCTCCCACCCTTTTTTTATGAAGGGTTGTGATTGGCTCTCTCCCACCTCCCCGTGTTGATGGACTCTGATTGGCTCTCATGTGCTGTGACGTAAGCAGGTAGTTACCATAGTGCTCTGATTGGTTGGTTCCTTCCCACAATGAGGTGTTCTGATTGACCCTTGAGGAGAATGAGGAGACTAAAGAAAAGATATAGAAGAGAGAGATGGGAGAAATGAGATTAAAAATATCTTTCGAATTTAAGATAAGATAAAGAAGAGAAGGAAACAAGAATAAAGAAGTATAAGAAGGAAGTGAAGAAAGAAATGCAAGAAACAAAAGACATAACAGGCAGGGAAGAAGAGAAAAAGAAAGTTAACAAAAAATGAAGAAGGAAAAGAAAAGAAGAAGAAAAAGAAGAATGAAGTGGGGGGTGAAGACGACAACAATAACAGCAAAAATATTCCTCTCTGGTTCCTCCCTTCCCTTTCGTCTGCCTTTTCCTTTTCCTTCATGTCTCTCACTTCTTCTCCTCCTCATTCTTCTCTCTCTTCAACTTCTCTCACTCATCTATTTCCATTTCAGTTTTAAACAGTTAATCATCAACAAATGTTATCTTAAGATCTCCTGCAATCATTTTACAAGCTAATTATTCTTATCCTACCTCAGCTTAATTTACAAGCTAAGAGCTGTTATCCTACCTAAATTTAAAGTGCAAGAGATATTATCCTACCTCAGCTTAGTTTACGATCTAAGAGATATTATCCTACCTCAGCTTAGTTTACGATCTAAGAGATATTATCCTACCTCAGCTTAGTTTACGATCTAAGAGATATTATCTTACCCTCGGTGTACAACACAATCATTTTGTGGACGGCGACAGACTCAGTATTACTTGAGTTTACCTTAAATCAAACATTGGCCGAAATTAACAAAATAGTCCCAAAACAATTAACATTTCAAAGAGTATTTCGTATATAAGAAGAGGAAACACTGATGGTTAACACACAACCAAAGAAGAAGTGATGATCAGGGTAAATTATACACCTTGATGAGCATGTGTCTCAGGATGTGTCTGAACTGAGAGAAACAATGACTCTTGACGCAGAGGGATGTTTATCCCAGGATATAAATAATGGGGCTTTGGTTAATCCAAATATGACCAGTGTAGAGCTTAAAGTGTTCTTGACTGGTGGTGAACATGGGACATGCAGACGTAATTAACCAGATACGGTATATACAGTAAATAAAACTGATAAACTTTTGCTTCTGATGACAGGTACAGCTAGAGTCGAAGTGCTCTTGGTTGCCCGTGTCCTGCCGCCATACTTCTTGTTTGGCTGCGTTGTACGTAACGAAATACATCCTCGTTTTTAGTGCTTAAGATTTCCCGCGTTAAGAAGGTCGGCCAGTGTTTATATGGAGTATCTGGTGTATATCTCTCCATATCTCTCCTTTCTATTCTCCTTTCATTTTTTCCCCTCATCTCCCTTCCGTCTTCTGTTTCTCCCCGCCTCGGTCAGATGACCAAAAGCTCCAGCTGCGGGTCATCCTATAACTAAGACCTGCGTCAGGAAACACTTGTCTTGTTTCCTGACAAATCTTACCTAACATAACCCGTCCCTCTATCTAATCTTTCCCATCTTTCTCATCCTTCTCTCTCCCCCTCCCTCTTATTTCTCTCTCCCACTTCCTCCCCTTCTTTCCCCTCTCACCTCCTCCCTTCCCATCTACCATATCCTCCCATTTCTTCCCCTTTTCCTCCAATCTTCTCTTTCCTCTCATATTTTTTTCCGCTCTTCCCTCAAACGTTTCCCTTTCCCCTCTCTCATTATATCGTCCTTCTCTCTTCCTATACCCTCTCTTCTGTTCGTTTCCCATGCCTCTCCCCTCTCCTCTCTGTTACGCTTAAAGGCTGTACATGAGTCAGGTCCAGCTCCTGTATTAATTTTACAGCCAAAAGGTATTATCTTCTCTCAGCTGATTTAAAAGCATTCCTCCTTATATATCTTCACTACACATCATTTACAGGTTTATACTTGGTTAAAAATTACTGCACATAAACTCAGGTAACCTGTAGATAAATGGCTCAGAGAACCATTTATTGCCAGCGGCAGATGAATTTCCCGCTGGCGGAAGATTCGTCTGTAAAACTTACATTTGTGGTCACAGTTGTGGCCTATGCTAACCTTCCTATGGTATATAAATGTACCTAGTTGGATGAATCTTATTGCAGCCAGATGGCCCAGTGGTTTACGCACTGGCCTGGAGTTTTACGACTCACTCGCCATGGGTTCTAACCCTACAAGTCCCGTGGTTTGTTAGCAATCGTGTTATTACGACTTCGTGAGTCATGAGTAAGTTGATTGTTTTGTGACAACTGCTGTCAAGCAGGTACAAGATGCGGCATAACCCTGTAAGCTTCTTGACCGCCTTCCAACCCTGTAAGCTTCTTGACCGCCTTCCAACCCTGTAAGCTTCTTGACCGCCTTCCAACCCTGTAAGCTTCTTGACCGCCTTCCAACCCTGTAAGCTTCTTGACCGCCTTCCAACCCTGTAAGCTTCTTGACCGCCTTCCAACCCTGTAAGCTTCTTGACCGTCTTCCAACCCTGTAAGCTTCTTGACCGCCTTCCAACCCTGTAAGCTTCTTGACCGCCTTCCAACCCTGCAAGCTTCTTGACCGTCTTCCAACCCTGTAAGCTTCTTGACCGCCTTCCAACCCTGTAAGCTTCTTAACCGTCTTCCAACCCTGTAAGCTTCTTGACCGTCTTCCAACCCTGTAAGCTTCTTGACCGTCTTCCAACCCTGTAAGCTTCTTGACCGTCTTCCAACCCTGTAAGCTTCTTGACCGCCTTCCAACCCTGTAAGCTTCTTGACCGCCTTCCAACCCTGTAAGCTTCTTGACCGCCTTCCAACCCTGTAAGCTTCTTGACCGCCTTCCAACCCTGTAAGCTTCTTGACCGTCTTCCAACCCTGTAAGCTTCTTGACCGCCTTCCAACCCTGTAAGCTTCTTGACCGCCTTCCAACCCTGTAAGCTTCTTGACCGCCTTCCAACCCTGTAGCTTCTTGACCGCCTTCCAACCCTGTAAGCTTCTTGACCGCCTTCCAACCCTGTAAGCTTCTTGACCGTCTTCCTTGCATCATTTGCCACATGACTGGCTGAGTCTTCAAAGTTGGTTATTCATTTGTCATCCCAATCACAGCAACGTCCTCGTCCGGCTCTAACGCTCCTACATTAATTCTTTCCACACTACCAATATTAATATCATCTTGTCTTGAGATGAGTTTCATTTGTGTTTTTTCAGATGCAAATATAACCAGCCATCGCTTTTCCCAGGTTAATGTAGGTGTAAGCAGGTGACTGATGTGCTGACATCTCCTCACACTTATAAATACGCTCTGCACAGCAGTCATGTACATCGGGGTGACGATCTTGGATGAGGCGAACTAGGTAACATTAGCATTCCACAGTGACTCACGAAATCGTAATGACACGATTGCAAACAAACCATACCACGGGCGGGGATAGAACCCGCGATCAGAGTCTCAAAACTCCAGATCGTCGCGGGTTCTATCCCCGCCCGTGGTATGGTTTGTTTAACATTCCACAGTAATAGATCAAGTATGAGGAGGATAATATTTATAAAGAGATTTAAGGAAACCGGTTAGTCGGACTTGAGTCCTGGAGGTTTAAATTACAGTCCATGTATGCTGAAGCAGGAGTGAGAATGCTGCAGCTCGGAGAACCATCCGAACTTTGATGTTAGCACGCTTCTGGCAAGACAGTGATTGAATGAGTGATGGTGAGAGTGTTTTCTTTCTTTTGGGTCACCCTATCCCAGGGTCTTATGGCACATCGGCTCGAAGTTGTAACTTACAGGCTCTGCGCCATTAAGAACTGTCCAAGAAAACTTTCCAGGAGATACTAACACAGGGAGAGTAAAGTGGAGCCAGAGACTCAAGGTGTTGGTAGTTGTGCTCAGAGTTCTTGGTGATATACACTGTGGAAGTCACCAGCCATGTGGAAGTCACCAGCCATGTGGAAGTCACCAGCCATGTGGAAGTCACCAGCCATGTGGAAGTCACCAGCCATGTGGAAGTCACCAGCCATGTGGAAGTCACCAGCCATGTGGAAGTCACCAGCCATGTGGAAGTCACCAGCCATGTGGAAGTCACCAGCCATGTGGAAGTCACCAGCCATGTGGAAGTCACCAGCCATGTGGAAGTCACCAGCCATGTGGAAGTCACCAGCCATGTGGAAGTCACCAGCCATGTGGAAGTCACCAGCCATGCTCATCCAGTGACTGATGCCACCTAGTGGAGACCTTTAACAATGCACCTGTAGTGTCACCTTTCTATTTCCACTCTTTTTTCTTACTTCTCTCTCTCTCTCTCTCTCTCTCTCTCTCTCTCTCTCTCTCTCTCTCTCTCTCTCTCTCTCTCTCTCTCTCTCTCTCTCTCTCTCTCTCTCTCTAATCCTAAATCCCTCACCCCTGTTCCAAATCTTTTAACATCTTTCCTCACACATTCGGACTCAGTTCACAGGTGAGTTTCTATTTCCGTCTCCTCACTTCACACAGGTTTTCTTTCTTCCGCCTCGCTCTCAACACTTTATCCAGGCGCTGTACAAAAACCTATATTTATTTATATTTTCCCTGCTTTTCAAGTCGCAAATAACCATTCTATATTTGCACTTCAACTGCGTCTGTCTGTCTCTGTCTCTGTCTGTCTGTCTGTCTGTCTCTCTCTCTCTCTCTCTCTCTCTCTCTCTCTCTTTCTCTTCCCCTTTTTTCTATATATCTTTTTTGACACACGGGTTGTCTCCCACCTAGGTAGGGTGACAAAAAAAAAGAAACTTTTACACCATCACTCATTTAATCACTGTCTTGCCAGAAGCGTGTTGACACCACAGTTCAGATAACCTAACCTAACTGTAGCATCCCCTCCCCTCCAGGACTCCAGTCCGGCTGACCGGTCATAAAACCCACTTGCCTCCACTCACTCCTATCTAACGCTTTCATACATAGCAGTTGGATGCCCAAGCCTCTAGCACTCAAAGCCTCCCTCGCCCATTCCTTAGAGCCTTTCTTGGAACAACTCCTACCCCTCCTACCTTGCACCCCAGATTTATACATCCTCCTAGACATCCTATATTTCGCTCCAACCTCACCAAATGTCCAAACCACCTCAAGAACACTTCATCAGCCCTGTGAATAATACTTTCGGTAACCCTCAAACCTTCTTCTAATCTCTACGCTCCGAATTCTCTGCATAATATTCACACCACACATAGCCCTCAAACACAATATCCTAACTGCCTGCCACCTATTCCATATATCTGCAACATCTGTCACATTTTCCCCTAACCATCCTATCACATGACTTTTCAAAAGCCATAAATGCATCAAAAAAATTCTTATTTTTATCTAAATTTTGTTTACTTAGATTCTTCGATATAAGCTCTTGTTCTACAGATCCCTCCCCTTCCTAAAACCTTCTTCCTCAGAGATCCTTGTCTTACCCTTAATTCTTTCAATAACAACTCTAGCATATGCTTTACTCAGTATACTCAACAAGCTTATTCCACTATCATTCTTATTTTCTCTTTTATCCTTGTTTATTCTGCTCTCTGTCAATCCTTAGATATTTTCCCCCTCTCTTTCGTGCATATACTAAACAAATTCACCAACAACTCCAAATCACCATCTCCACCTCCATTTAACTTTTCTGTCTTGATATCATCTATCCCAGCTACTTTACCCCCTTTCATTCGACCCACAGCTTGACGCACTTCCCCCACACTCATCGGGTTCTTCCTCCTACAAGATGTTATACCTTCCCGTCCAATACATTAAATCACTGCCTCCCTCTCTTTAAAAGCAATTAAAATAGTCTTCAAAACATTTCCCTTTATCTTACCAATATTTCCACCTCCACTTATAATTAATTACTCCTTTTGTTTTTAACTGTTAAATTAGTTTGTTCTCTAGTCTTTCTCAACTCATTAACATCACTCCAAAACTGTTCTCTTATTCTCAGCAAAATTTGTTGATAAAACCTCATCCATTCTTTCACTTGCTCTCCTACACTTTTAACCTATTTTCTCTCCAAATATTTCTCCCTCCGTATATCACTCCTACACTGTGAAACCCTCACATACTATTTTTTTCTTTTTTATTATCCTCTTCACCTCATTCACTAATCGCTTCTCTTCCCACCTGCACCCACTCTCCTACACCCATGAACTTCAGTTACACACTGACACTGCATTCTTAAATCTACCCCATCATCCTCCTTCCATCCTCTCCTCATTACCTGTACTTTATCCCAATTTTTTCAATAGTTGCTTTTATCTTACCTTATCTCTTCCTTTAATTTATTAATTACCGCTTCATTCCTATTTTCCGACGGCATTCTTCTTGTACCCATCTACCACTTACATTGTAGCTACCACTAAATAATGATTTGATATGTCTGTTGCCACTCTACCCTAGTCTACCCATCAGTTTCTGTTATCTTCTGTTACACCATCTAACAAACTTCTGCCATTGCATACTTACTTATCCTCTTTTTCTTAAAATATGTATTATCTATTACCAAACCTTTCTCTACACATATTTCAATTAGAGGCCACCATTATCATTTACACCGGGCACTCCCAGCTTCCTTCCAACGCCCTCTCCAATACAACAGTTTCTCTATCCTCAGCATTTAGGTCCACCACAACAATTATTTTCTCAGTTGCTGCAAAATTCTCTAAACATTCGCTGAACACTTCTACACTCCTCTATTCTGCAAGTGCATCACCCCTTACTATACCTCACTTCTCACATCCCTCCCTATTTTGGCCCTCATAATTCTTGAATTTACATCCTGTGCCCTGCTCTTCTTCCATAGTTGATCATTTAATATTACTGCTACCCGCTCTTTACCTCCAGCTCTCTCTCAGATACACCTGATTTAATCCCATTTACTTCTCTCCACTGAAATTCTCTTACCCTCATTTAACTTACCGACATCTAGCCTCTTCTCGTTCATAACATTAACAATCAGTTCTCATCCATATTATACACCAAGAATTTTCCAGGTACCATGTAGAGACTGTAACCAAGTATACATAGGAGAGACAGGTCGAACGCTATCTGCGAGGATCATTGAACACCAGAGGGCACAATGTCATGCACAGGATCTAGCCATTTTTCAACATGTCAACAACAACAATCACAATATTCATTTGGAAGCTGCCACCATCAAACATAAATCACACTGCAGCTACAAATGCAAAATCATGGAATCTGCCCTCATAGCTACCACTCCCAATTTGAACATCTCACAGAGACAATGGAAACCAGTTGACTTTTCAAAATTCGCATTCAAGAAGTAAATACCAACGCCCAACCTAATACAGAACGCCAGCACAAGATCAGGAATCAAACAGCACAAAGAAACTTCCCACCCAGAATTTTGGCTTCGTTACAGGACTTGTCATCTCACCCACTCACTACTTGACACGTCCCCCCATGTGCCACTCCCTTGTACGAGGTGAGGTGCAACCTTCCCTATATATTCGTGCTCTCCTTTCACTTATGTATCTGCTGAAGAGGATCCCAGAAGGGGATCGAAATATACAGTAAACAGGCGATATCAGAATATGTAAAACAACCACTGTGAAAGAACAGTGAAATTCCAAGCGTTTTCGTGACTTCTCACATTAACAAGGAACTATAAAAACAAAACATCAAAGGAAGGCATATGAAGGGCCTAGACTACACCTCACCATCACATCCCACGACTAAGCAACTCCTGACGCGTGACGACACCCGATTCATAAGAAAGGAGGAACACGATACATCCCACTAACAAAATATTTGCCCAACCCTAGTACTCTACCCAAGAATTAAGATTTATTATTTGTTTAACGTATTATTAAATTCTTTCCAAATTTTATTAATTATAATAAACCAAAGGAAATATTCATATTATTTTCAAAACTGTTTTTTATGAAACATGACTCAATTATATTCTTGTTGATCATGGACTTGTTCATACCAACTTCTCTCACCTCCTGAAATCAATCCGATGATTTGAATTCCGTCTTCACTGTTCTCTCCATATACATATATATAACATACTATATCAAATATTATATCTAATATTATCTCAATATCCCCTTATATATATATATCTACTATATCTTAATTAATATTACTTCAAAAATCAAATGCATCTTAAATACGAAATTCTTGACATTCCCCTAAATATCTCATCTCACGAAATGTAACTGGTCAAATTGGCGCATACTCACTCCAAATTGAGTGAGCTGAGTTTTTCATTGACACTTCCTGAATTTGGCGATATATGATCCTAACTCTCCACCACCACACCTTCACTCTCCCACCACTCCCCTACTCTCCCAAACCACTCCCCCCCCACTCTCCACCACTCCCCTCAACTCCCCCATTCCCCCCTACTCCCCACCATTCCCCACTCTCCCCACTCACTCCCCTCACTCTCCAACACTCCCCTCACTCCCACCACTCCCCTTACTCTCTATCACTCCCCTCACTCTCCCACCACTTCCCTTACTCTCCTATCACTCCCCTCACTCTCCAAACCACTCCCCTCACTCTCCAACATTCCCCCTCACTCTCCCACCATCTCCCCTCACTCTCCAACACTCCCCTTCACTCTCTAATCACTTCCCTCCACTCCCCCATTCCACCTCCCTTACTCTCTACTCTCCCCCTCACTTCCCCACACTCCCCCTCACTCCCCAACACTCCCCTTACTCTCCTACACTCCCTCACTCCCCACACTCCCCTCACTCCCCAAACACTCCCCCTCACTCTCTATCACTCCCTCACTCTCCCAACACTCCCCCCTCACTCTCCAACACTCCCCTCACTCCCAACACTCCCCTCACCCCCCAACATTCCCCTCACTCCCCAACACTTCCCCCTCACTCCCCAACACTCCCTCACTCCCCAACATTCCCCTCACTCCTCCAACATCCCCTCACTCTCCAACACTCCCCTCACTCTCCAACACTCCCCTCACTCCCAACACTCCCCTCACTCTCCAACACTCCCCTCACTCCCCAACACTCCCCTCACTCCCAACATTCCCCTCACTCCCCACTTCCACCTCCACTCCTCCCAACACTCCCCTCACTCCCCAACATTCCCCTCACTCCCCAACACTCCCCTCACTCCCAAACACTCCCCTCACTCCCCAACACCCCCTCACTCCCCAAACACTCCCCCTCACTCCCCAACATCCCCTCACTCCCAACACCCCCCTCACTCTCCAACACTCCCCTCACTCCCCAACATTCCCCTCGCTCCCCAACACTCCCCTCACTCTCCAACCCCCCCTTCCCCTCACTCCCCAACACTCCCCTCACTCTCCAACACTCCCCTCACTCTCCAACACTCCCCAACACTCCCCAACACTCCCCTCACTCTCCAACACTCCCCCTCACTCTCCAACACTCCCCTCACTCTCCAACACTCCCCTCACTCTCCAACACTCCCCTCACTCCCAACATTCCCCTCACTCCCCAACACTCCCCTCACTCTCCAACACTCCCTCACTCCCCAACATTCCCTCACTCCCAACACTCCCCCTCACTCTCCAACACTCCCCTCACTCCCCAACACTCCCCTCACTCCCCAACACTCCCCTCACTCCCCAACACTCCCTCACTCTCCAACACTCCCCTCACTCCCCAACACTCCCCTCACTCTCCAACACTCCCCTCGCTCTCCAACACTCCCCTCACTCCCCAACACTCCCCTCACTCTCCAACACTCCCCTCACTCCCAACACTCCCCTCACTCTCCAACACTCCCCTCACTCTCCAACACTCCCTCACTCCCCCAAACACTCCCCTCACTCCAAACCCCTCACTCTCCAACACTCCCCTCACTCTCCAACACTCCCCTCACTCCCAACACTCCCCTCACTCCCAACACTCCCCTCACTCCCCAACACTCCCTCACTCCCCAACACTCCCTCACTCCCAACATCCCCTCACTCTCCAACACTCCCCTCACTCTCCAACACTACCCTCACTCCCCAACACTCCCCTCGCTCCCAAACACTCCTCACTCCCCAACACTCCCCTCACTCCAAACACTCCCCCTCACTCTCCAACACTCCCCTCACTCTCCAACACTCCCCTCGCTCTCCAACACTCCCCTCACTCCCCAACACTCCCCTCACTCTCCAACACTCCCCTCACTTCCCACACTCCCCAACACTCCCCACACTCCCCAAACACTCCCCAACACTCCCCTCACTCTCCAACACTCCCCCACTCCCAATATTCCCCTACTCCCCAACAATCCCTCCTCTCCAACACTCCCTCACTCCCCAACATTCCCCTCACTCCCCAACACCCCCCTCACTCTCCAACACTCCCTCACTCCCAATTCCCACTCCCCTCACTCCATTCCAACTCCCCTCACTCCCCAACATTCCCCTCACCTCCCAACACTCCCCTCACTCTCCAACACTCCCCTCACTCCCCAACACTCCCCTCACTCCCCAACACTCCCCTCACTCCCCAACACTCCCCTCACTCCCCAACACTCCCCTCACTCTCCAACACTCCCCTCACCTCTCCAACAACCTCACCTCCCCAACACTCCCCTCACTCCCCAACACTCCCCTCCCCACTCCCTCATCCCCAACACTCCCCTCACTCTCCAACACTCCCCTCACTCCCCAACACTTCCCCTCACTCCCAACATCCCCTCCTCTCCAAACATCTCCCTCACCCCAACACTCCCCTCACTCCCAACACTCCCCTCACTCTCCAACACTCCCCCCACTCCCAACACTCCCCTCACTCCCCAACACTCCCCTCACTCTCCAACATCTCCCCTCGCTCTCCAACATCTCCCCTCACTCTCCAACACTCCCCTCGCTCTCCAACACTCCCCTCACTCCCCAACACTCCCCTCACTCTCCAACACTCCCCTCACTCTCCAACACTCCCCCTCACTCCCCAACCTCCCAACACTCCCCTCACTCTCCAACACTCCCCAACTCCCAACACTCCCCTCACTCTCCAACACTCCCCTCACTCTCCAACACTCCCCTCACTCTCCAACACTCCCCTCACTCCCCAACACTCCCCTCACTCCCCAACACTCCCTCACTCTCCAACATTCCCCTCACCCCTCCAACACTCCCCTCACTCTCCAACACTCCCCTCACTCCCCAACACTCCCCTCACTCCCAACACTCCCCTCACTCCCCAACACTCCCCTCACTCTCCAACACTCCCCTCACCTCCCCCAACACTCCCCTCACTCTCCAACCACTCCCCTCACTCTCCAACACTCCCCTCACTCCCCAACACTCCCCTCATCTCCAACACTCCCCACTCCACACTCCCCTCACTCCCCAACACTCCCCTCACTCCCCCACCCAACACCCCTCACTCTCAACACTCCCCTCACTCCCCAACACTCCCCTCACTCCCCAACACCCCCCTTTCACTCTCCAACACTCCCCTCACTCCCCAACACTCCCTCACTCCCAAACCCTCCCTCATCCCAACACTCCCCTCACTCCCCAACACTCCCCTCACTCTCCAACAACACTCCCCTCCCTCACTCTCCAACCCCAACTCCCCTCACTCTCCAACACTCCCCTCACTCCCCAACATCCCCTCACTCTCCAACACTCCCCTCACTCCCAACACTCCCCTCACTCTCCAACACTCCCCTCACTCCCCAAAAACTCCCCTCACTCCCCAACACTCCCCTCACTCCCCAACACTCCCCTCCTCCCAACACTCCCCTCACTCTCCAACACTCCCCTCACTCCCAACCTCCCACACTCCAACCTCCCCTCACTCCCAACACTCCCCTCACTCTCCCCACCTCCCCTCACCCCCAACTACCCACACTCTCCACACCCCTCACTCTCCAACACTCCCCTCACTCCCCAACACCCCCTACTCCCACACTCCCCACCCCAACACTCCCCCTCACTCCCCAACACTCCCCTCACTCCCAACACTCCCCTCACCTCAACACTCCCCTCACTCTCCAACATCCCCTCCCCCAACACCCCCTCACTCTACCAACACCTCCCCTCACTCTCCAACACTCCCCTCACTCTCCAACACTCCCCTCTCCCACTCCCCACCCCCAAACACTCCCCCTCACTCTCCAACACTCCCCTCACTCCCCAACACTCCCCTCACTCCCCAACACTCCCCTCACTCTCCAACACTCCCCTCACTCTCCAACACCCCCTCACTCCCCAACACTCCCCTCACTCTCCAACACTCCCTCACTCTACTCCCTCACTCCAACACTCCCCTCACTCCCAACACTCTCCCCTCACTCCCCAACACTCCCCTCACTCCCCAACACTCCCCTCACTCCCCAACACTCCCCTCACTCCCCAACACTCCCCTCACCCCAACACTCCCCTCACTCCCCAACACTCCCCTCACTCTCCAACACTCCCCTCACTCTCCAACACTCCCCTCACTCTCCAACACTCCCCTCACTCCCCAACACTCCCCTCACTCCCCAACACTCCCCTCACTCTCCAACACTCCCCTCACTCTCCAACACTCCCCTCACTCCCCACACTCCCCCACTCCCCAAACTCCCCACTCTCCAACACTCCCCTCACTCTCCAACTTTCCCCCTTCACTCTCCAACACTCCCCTCACTCCCCAACACTCCCCCCCACTCTCCCCCACTCCCCTCACTCTCCAACACTCCCTCACTCTCCAACACATCCCCTCACTCTCCAACACTCCCCTCACTCTCCAACACTCCCCTCACTCTCCAACACTCCCCTCACTCCCAACACTCCCCTCACTCCCAACACTCCCCTCACTCCCAACACTCCCTCACTCTCCAACACTCCCCTCACTCTCCAACACTCCCCTCCACTCTCCAACACTCCCCTCACTCTCCAACACTCCCCTCACCTCAACACTCCCCTCACTCCCCAACACTCCCCTCACTCCCAACACTCCCTCACTCTCCAACACTCCCCTCACTCCCCCAACACTCCCCTCACTCTCCAACACTCCCCTCACTCTCCAACACTCCCCTCACTCTCCAACACTCCCCTCACTCCCCAACACTCCCCTCACTCCCCCAACACTCCCCTCACTCTCCAACACTCCCCTCACTCTCCAACACTCCCCTCACTCCCCAACACTCCCTCACTCCCCAACACTCCCCTCACTCTCCAACACTCCCTCACTCTCCAACACTCCCCTCACTCCCCAACACTCCCCTCACTCTCCAACACTCCCTCACTCTCCAACATCCCCTCACTCTCCAACACTCCCCTCACTCTCCAACACTCCCCTCACTCTCCAACACCCCTCACTCTCCAAACTCCCCTCACTCCCAACACTCCCCTCACTCCCAACACTCCCCTCACTCTCCAACACACCCCCACCTCCCCAAACATTCCCCTCACTCTCCAACACTCCCTCACCTCAACACTCCCCCTCACTCTCCAACTACTCCCCTCACTCTCCAACACTCCCCTCACTCTCCAACATCCCCTCACTCTCAACACTCCCCTCACTCTCCAACACTCCCCTCACTCTCCAACACTCCCCTCACTCTCCAACACTCCCCTCACTCTCCAACACTCCCCTCACTCTCCAACACTCCCCCTCACTCTCCAACACTCCCCTCACTCTCCAACACTCCCCTCACTCTCCAACACTCCCCTCACTCTCCAACACTCCCCTCACTCTCCAACACTCCCCTCACTCTCCAACACTCCCTCACTCTCCAACACTCCCCTCACTCTCCAACACTCCCCTCACTCTCCAACACTCCCCTCACTCTCCAACACTCCCCTCACTCCCCAACACTCCCCTCACTCTCCAACACTCCCCTCACTCCCAACACTCCCCTCACTCTCCAACACTCCCCACCTCCACACTCCCCTCACTCTCCAACACTCCCCTCACTCTCCAACACTCCCCTCACTCTCCAACACTCCCCCTCACTCCCCTCACTCACCCACTCTCCACACTCCCCTCACTCTCCAACACTCCCCTCACTCTCCAACACTCCCCTCACTCTCCACACTCCCCTCACTCTCCAACACTCCCCCTCCAACTCCCTCCCCCAACACTCCCCTCACTCTCCAACACCCCCCTCACTCTCCAACACTCCCCTCACTCTCCAACACTCCCCTCACTCTCCAACTCCCCTCACTCTCCAACACTCCCCTCACTCCCCAACACTCCCCCTCACTCTCCAACACTCCCCCTCAACTCTCCAAACACTCCCCTCACTCTCCAACACCCCCTCACTCCCCAACACTCCCCTCACTCCCCAACACTCCCCTCACTCTCCAACACTCCCCCCCCCCACTCTCCAACACTCCCCTCACTCCCCAACCCCTCACTCCCACACTCCCCTCACCTCCAACACTCCCCTCACTCCCAACACTCCCCTCACTCTCCAACACTCCCCCTCACTCTCCAACACTCCCCCACACTCTCCAACACTCCCCTCACTCTCCAACACTCCCCTCACTCTCCAATCCCCACTCCCCACACTCCCCTCACTCTCCAACACTCCCCTCACTCTCCAACACTCCCCTCACTCTCCAACCCCTCCCCTCACTCTCCAACACTCCCCTCACTCTCCAACACTCCCTCATCCACCTCCCTCACCCAACCTCCCCACTCTCCAACACTCCCCTCACTCCCCAACACTCCCCTCACTCCCCAACACTCCCCTCACTCCCCAACACTCCCCTCACTCCCCAACACTCCCCCTCACTCCACACTCCCCTCACTCCCCAACACTCCCCTCACTCCCCAACACTCCCCTCACTCTCCAACACTCCCCTCACTCCCCAACACTCCCCTCACTCTCCAACACTCCCCTCACTCCCCAACACCTCCCTCACTCCCCAACACTCCCCTCACTCCCCAACACTCCCTCACTCCCCAACACTCCCCTCACTCTCCAACACTCCCCTCACTCCCCAACACTCCCCCTCACTCCCCAACACTCCCCTCACTCTCCAACACTCCCCACACTCCCCAACACCTCCCCTCACTCTCCAACACTCCCCTCACTCCCCAACACTCCCCTCACTCTCCAACACTCCCCTCACTCTCCAACACTCCCCTCACTCTCCAACACTCCCCTCACTCTCCAACACTCCCCTCACTCCCCAACACTCCCCTCACTCTCCAACACTCCCCTCACTCTCCAACACTCCCCTCACCTCCAACCACCTCCCCTCACTCCCCAACACTCCCCTCACTCTCCAACACTCCCCTCACTCCCCAACACTCCCCTCACTCTCCAACACTCCCCTCATCTCCCAACACTCCCCTCACTCCCAACACTCCCCCTCACTCTCCAACACTCCCCTCCCTCTCCAACACTCCCCTCACTCTCCAACACTCCCCTCACTCTCCAACACCCCCTCACTCTCCAACACCCCCCTCACTCCCCCACACTCCCTCACTCCCCAACACTCCCCTCACTCCCCAACACTCCCCCCACTCCCCAACACTCCCCCACTCTCCAACACTCCCTCACTCTCCAACACTCCCCTCACTCTCCAACACTCCCCTCACTCTCCAACACTCCCCTCACTCCCCAACACTCCCCTCACTCCCCAACACTCCCCTCACTCTCCAACACTCCCCTCTACCCTCAGTGCTACAATAATTCCTCAGAAAGAAATACCAAGAATTTATAATTTTTATTTTACCTCTTCCTGCAAGATTTTCCTGCGATAATCGGAGATAATCTTTTCCGATCGGCTTCAAACTTTCATCCCTAATATATGTTACATACTGGAACCTTGAAATGTTTACAAGTTTGTCAAGAGAAAGTTGAATTTTTCTCTTTGTATCGCCATTTTGACAGTCAGTAAGCTATTTGCCTATGAAAATTTCCAGCATTAAATATTGAATTTTAGGGAAAAAAATCACCGAAAAAATATTGAATTTTTAGGGAAAAAAATCGCCGAAAAAAATGTTGAATTTTAGGGAAAAAAATCGCCGAAAAAAATATTGAATTTTAGGGAAAAATTGCCGAAAAAAATATTGAATTTTAGGGAAAAAATCACCAAAAAAAATGTTGAATTTTAGGGAAAAAAATCGCCGAAAAAAATATTGAATTTTAGGAAAAAAAATCACCGAAAAAAATAAGTTTGAAAAAGATTAAAAAAAAGAGGGACTGTTGTTTGTGTTGTTACTTGGACCTGTGACAAGCAGGTAACAAGCAGGTAACAAGCAGGTAACAAGCAGGTAACAAGTAGGTAACAAGCAGGTAACAAGCAGTAACAAGCAGGTAACAATCAGGTAACAAGCAGGTAACAAGCAGGTAACAAGCAGGTAACAAGTAGGTAACAAGTAGGTAACAAGCAGGTAACAAGCAGGTAACAAGCAGGTAACAATCAGGTAACAAGCAGGTAACAAGCAGGTAACAAGCAGGTAACAAGTAGGTAACAAGTAGGTAACAAGCAGGTAACAAGCAGGTAACAAGCAGGTAACAAGTAGGTAACAAGTAGGTAACAAGCAGGTAACAAGCAGGTAACAAGCAGGTAACAAGCAGGTAACAAGTAGGTAACAAGTAGGTAACAAGTAGGTAACAAGCAGGTAACAAGCAGGTAACAAGCAGGTAACAAGCAGGTAACAAGTAGGTAACAAGCAGGTAACAAGTAGGTAACAAGCAGGGAACAAGTAGGTAACAAGTAGTAACAAGCAGGTAACAAGCAGGTAACAAGCAGGTAACAAGTAGGTAACAAGCAGGTAACAAGTAGGTAACAAGCAGGTAACAAGTAGGTAACAAGCAGGTAACAAGCAGGTAACAAGCAGGTAACAAGCAGGTAACAAGTAGGTAACAAGTAGGTAACAAGTAGGTAACAAGCAGGTAACAAGCAGGTAACAAGCAGGTAACAAGCAGGTAACAAGTAGGTAACAAGCAGGTAACAAGTAGGTAACAAGCAGGTAACAAGTAGGTAACAAGTAGGTAACAAGCAGGTAACAAGCAGGTAACAAGCAGGTAACAAGTAGGTAACAAGCAGGTAACAAGTAGGTAACAAGCAGGTAACAAGTAGGTAACAAGTAGGTAACAAGTAGGTAACAAGTAGGTAACAAGCAGGTAACAAGCAGGTAACAAGCAGGTAACAAGCAGGTAACAAGCAGGTAACAAGTAGGTAACAAGTAGGTAACAAGTACGTAACAAGCAGGTAACAAGCAGGTAACAAGCAGGTAACAAGCAGGTAACAAGCAGGTAACAAGCAGGCAACAAGCAGATAACAAGCAGGTAACAAGCAGGTAACAAGCAGGCAACAAGCAGATAACAAGCAGGTAACAAGCAGGTAACAGGCAGGTAACAAGCAGGCAACAAGCAGGCAACAAGCAGATAACAAGCAGGTAACAAGCAGGTAACAAGCAGGCAACAAGCAGATAACAAGCAGGTAACAAGCCGGTAACAGGCAGGTAACAAGCAGGTAACAAGCAGGTAACAAGCAGGTAACAAGCAGGTAACAAGTAGGTAACATACGCAGATAACCCGCACGTAACAGAAACTTACAACGACGTTTCGAACCGACTTGGACTATGAACAAGTCAGACACTTTGTGCACCTTATTCTTGTATTGTTCCAGTCACTGTATTGTGTCTCTTATTCTTCTCAGGTAAGTTAAAAGTGAAGTAATCTCCGTGATAATTCTCGTGTTGCTTCTCTTATCAAAACAGGTTAATCAGAAGACATAAGAGAACACATCTTGCTCTCCTACATTATCAAGTCTGCCATCCTTCTAAGTTTTGAATTTGTCTTACCCTGACGTAGATCTCTAGGCTGATACTTCACTCTTTCCCTGAACTCAACCCTTGTTGTTGGCAAGTGAGTCTGACGAACACCGTCAAGCACAGGACGTGGCTCTAACATCCCCTTGTTGTTAGTAAGTGAGTCTGACGAACACCGTCAAGCACAGGACGTGGCTCTAACATCCCCTTGTTGTTGGTAAGTGAGTCTGACGAACACCGTCAAGCACAGGACGTGGCTCTAACATCCCCTTGTTGTTGGTAAGTGAGTCTGACGAACACCGTCAAGCACAGGACGTGGCTCTAACATCCCTTTGTTGTTAGTGAGTCTGACGAACACCGTCAAGCACAGGACGTGGCTCTAACATCCCCTTGTTGTTGGTAAGTGAGTCTGACGAACACCGTCAAAGCACAGGACGTGGCTTTAACATCCCCTTGTTGTTGGTAAGTGAGTCTGACGAACACCGTCAAGCACAGGACGTGGCTCTAACATCCCTTTGTTGTTAGTGAGTCTGACGACACCGTCAAGCACAGGACGTGGCTCTAACATCCCCTTGTTGTTGGTAAGTGAGTCTGACGAACACCGTCAAGCACAGGACGTGGCTCTAACATCCCCTTGTTGTTGGTAAGTGAGTCCCGACGAACACCGTCAAGCACAGGACGTGGCTCTAACATCCCCTTGTTGTTGGTAAGTGAGTCTGACGAACACCGTCAAGCACAGGACGTGGCTCTAACATCCCCTTGTTGTTAGTAAGTGAGTCTGACGAACACCGTCAAGCACAGGACGTGGCTCTAACATCCCCTTGTTGTTGGTAAGTGAGTCTGACGAACACCGTCAAGCACAGGACGTGGCTTTAACATCCCCTTGTTGTTGGTAAGTGAGTCTGACGAACACCGTCAAGCACAGGACGTGGCTCTAACATCCCCTTGTTGTTGGTAAGTGAGTCTGACGAACACCGTCAAGCACACGACGTGGCTCTAACATCCCCTTGTTGTAGGTAAGTGAGTCTGACGAACACCGTCAAGCACAGGACGTGGCTCTAACATCCCCTTGTTGTTGGTAAGTGAGTCTGACGAACACCGTCAAGCACAGGACGTGGCTCTAACATCCCCTTGTTGTTGGTAAGTGAGTCTGACGAACACCGCCAAGCACAGGACATGGCTCTAACATCCCTTTGTTGTTAGTGAGTCTGACGAACACCGTCAAGCACAGGACGTGGCTCTAACATCCCCTTGTTGTTGGTAAGTGAGTCTGACGAACACCGTCAAGCACAGGACGTGGCTCTAACATCCTCACTTCTTCAGACATAATTTTAAGGAGTATATATGAGGATGATAGTATATACTTGATGGCTTCAGGTCTGTCCACTCTTCTGCAATTACAGTTCCTATTTTCTATGCATTAATAATATATATATATATATTATATATATATAAAATATATATATATATATATATATATAATATATATATATATATATATAAAATATATATATATATATATATATTCAGTGTTACTGAACGTGTTGTAGCAATTAATTTATGTTTTTGTTTCTAAAATACAGTGAATTATCTTTATTATTGCTGAGCTTTTAAGAACAGTATGAGAAGCATCAGAGTTGGTGAGAGAGGGAGAGAGAGAGAGAGAGGCGGGATAAACAGTGTTAACGTAAATTTCAATAAATGGGAAGCAGCCAGGAATTCATGAATAACATTAAGTGATTTTCTGAGGTGGCAGACTAAGGTTGTGTGTGTGTGTGTGTGTTCCACTTCCTGACACCTCTGTGACTGAAGAAATACTTCCTAACATCCCTGTGTTTCATCTGAGTCTTCAACTTCCAACTGTGACCCCTCGTTGCTGTGTCCCATCTTTGGAACATCCTGTCTTTGTCCACCTTGTCTATACCTCCCAGTATTTTATATGTCGTTATCATGTCCCCCCTGTCTTTCCTGTCCTCCAGTGTCGTCAGGTCAATTTCCCTTAACCTCTCCTAGTAGGACATACCCCTCAGCTCCGGGACTAGTCTTGTTGCAAACCTTTACACTTTCTCTAGTTTCTATACGTGCCCTTCCCCAATCTGCATGACTTTGCACTTGGTGGGGTTGAACTCCAGGAGCCAGTTGCTGGACCAGGCCTGCAGCCTGTCCAGATCCCTTTGTAGTTCTGCCTGGTCCTCGTCCTATTGAATTCTTCTCATCAACTTTACATCATCTGCAAACAGGGACACTTCTGAGTCTATTCCTTCCGCCATGTCGTTCACAAATACAACAGCACCGGTCCTAGGACTGATCCCTGTGGCACCCGGCTCGTCACAGGCGCCCACTCTGACACTTCGCCACGTACCATGACTCGCTATTGTCTTCCTGACAGGTATTCCCTGATCCATTGTAATATCTTCCCTGTTATCCCTGCTTGGTCTTCCAGTTTTTGCACTAATCTCTTGTGTAGAACTCTGTCAAACGCATTCTTACAGTCCAAGAAAATGCAGTCTACCCACCCTTCTTTCTCTTTTCTTACTGCTGTCACCCTGTCATAGAACTCCAGTAGGTTTGTGACACAGGACTTCCCATCCCTGAAACCGTGGACCTACATCTTTAGGGTCCTTAAGCTGGAACTGTTATGTGGGCCCCTTCCCAACACTTTCTCATATATAGCAGAGCCAAAAATTTTAAGCAGTGCTCTCTATCACCCTCTCTCTTTCTCTCCCTCTCTCTCTTTCTCTCTCTCTCTCTCTCTCTCTCTCTCTCTCTCTCTCTCTCTCTCTCTCTCTCTCTCTCTCTCTCTCTCTCTCTCTCTCTCTCTCTCTCTCTCTCTCTCTCTCTCTCTCTCTCTCTCACTCTCTCTCTCTCTTTCATTACAGTTATGTATATTTCTGACTTTCTATTTAAATCTCACTTGTATATCTACTTCTTTTCTCCCAGAAAATCTCCCTCGCTTTCTCTCTGCCTCTCTTCCTCAGTTTTTTCATACCCCTGTATCCTCCTCCTTCCTCTCTTCTCCCTTCCTTCTTGGTATCCTTCCTCTCCTCTTCGACTGTTATTGTCTTCTTAAGTAACTCTCTACATCTTTTCACTTCTTCCTCCCTTAGTCTCTCCCTCATCTTTCCTCCCTCCCCCCTTCCTTCCCTCCCTCCCTCCTTCCCTCCCTCCCTCCCCCTTCCCTCCCTCCCTCCAAAACAAGGAGGTAAATACTTAAGACTTGGTCCCTCTGTCTGTTAAATGAACAAAAGTGTTAAGTCACTTTACTTTGCAAACTTTTGCAAGTCTGGTAATTACTTGTCACTTAAAATGTGGCAAGTGTGGGTGAGTTGTCTCATTAAGTTATGTGAGCACTTACTGCGTCCTATTGTGAGCACTTACTGCGTCCTCTTGTGAAAACTTACTGTGTCCTCTTGTGAACACTTACTGTGTCCTCTTGTGAACACTTACTGCGTCCTCTTGTGAGAACCTATTGCGTCCTCTTGTGAGAACCTATTGCGTCCTCTTGTGAGAACCTACTGCGTCCTCTTGTGAGAACCTACTGCGTCCTCTTGTGAGAACCTACTGCGTCCTCTTGTGAGAACCTACTGCGTCCTCTTGTGAGAACCTACTGCGTCCTCTTGTGAGAACCTACTGCGTCCTCTTGTGAGAACCTATTGCGTCCTCTTGTGAGAACCTACTGCGTCCTCTTGTGAGAACCTACTGCGTCCTCTTGTGAGAACCTACTGCGTCCTCTTGTGAGAACCTACTGCGTCCTCTTGTGAGAACCTACTGCGTCCTCTTGTGAGAACCTACTGCGTCCTCTTGTGAGAACCTATTGCGTCCCTTGTGAGAACCTACTGCGTCCTCTTGTGAGAACCTACTGCGTCCTCTTGTGAGAACCTATTGCGTCCTCTTGTGAGAACCTACTGCGTCCTCTTGTGAGAACCTATTGCGTCCTCTTGTGAGAACCTACTGCGTCCTCTTGTGAGAACCTACTGCGTCCTCTTGTGAGAACCTACTGCGTCCTCTTGTGAGAACCTACTGCGTCCTCTTGTGAGAACCTATTGCGTCCTCTTGTGAGAACCTACTGCGTCCTCTTGTGAGAACCTATTGCGTCCTCTTGTGAGAACCTACTGCGTCCTCTTGTGAGAACCTACTGCGTCCTCTTGTGAGAACCTACTGCGTCCTCTTGTGAGAACCTATTGCGTCCTCTTGTGAGAACCTACTGCGTCCTCTTGTGAGAACCTACTGCGTCCTCTTGTGAGAACCTACTGCGTCCTCTTGTGAGAACCTACTGCGTCCTCTTGTGAGAACCTACTGCGTCCTCTTGTGAGAACCTACTGCGTCCTCTTGTGAGAACCTACTGCGTTCTCTTGTGAGAACCTACTGCGTCCTCTTGTGAGAACCTATTGCGTCCTCTTGTGAGAACCTATTGCGTCCTCTTGTGAGAACCTACTGCGTCCTCTTGTGAGAACCTACTGCGTCCTCTTGTGAGAACCTACTGCGTCCTCTTGTGAGAACCTACTGCGTCCTCTTGTGAGAACCTACTGCGTCCTCTTGTGAGAACCTACTGCGTCCTCTTGTGAGAACCTACTGCGTCCTCTTGTGAGAACCTACTGCGTCCTCTTGTGAGAACCTACTGCGTCCTCTTGTGAGAACCTACTGCGTCCTCTTGCCAAAGTGGAACATTTTATCATGATTTTGATTGCATTTAACATTTAAAATTAACATTTAATATTAACAATTAATATTAACATTTAATATTAACATTTAATATTAACATTTAATATTAACAATTAATATTAACATTTAATATTAACATTTAATATTAACAATTAATATTAACATTTAATATTAACATTTAATATTAACATTTAATATTAACATTTAATATTAACATTTAATATTAACATTTAATATTAACATTTAATATTAACATTTAATATTAGCATTTAATATTAACATTTAATATTAACGTTTAATATTAACATACATCAAGATCATCTACAAGAACGTGCAACTTAATCACAAGAAAAAGACGATGAAGAAGAAAGATGAAGACGAAGAAAAAAGAATAAAGACGAAGATGAAGAAAGAATAATAAGAAATAAAAAGAGGACACAGGAAGGCATATTCAGTACATGAAGTTGGTCAGAGAGTCAAAATTTCCCACCTGTAAAAGTTCTCAAAATCACAGGAACACAGAACAGAATTTTATATTGTACTGAGAGTACAGTAGTACTGTAGTGACGTGTGTACACTTGTAACATAACACTGAAGATGACAGTGAGAGTACAGCAGTACTGTAGTGACGTGTGTACACTTGTAACATAACACTGAAGATGACAGTGAGAGTACAGTAGTACTGTAGTGACGTGTGTACACCTGTAACACAACACTGTAGATGACAGTGAGAGTACAGTAGTACTGTAGTGACGTGTGTACACTTGTAACACAACACTTAAGGTGATAATGAGAGTACAGCTGTACTGTAGTGACGTGTGTACACCTGTAACACAACACTTAAGGTGATAATGAGAGTACAGCTGTACTGTAGTGACGTGTGTACACCTGTAACACAACACTTAAGGTGATAATGAGAGTACAGCTGTACTGTAGTGACGTGTGTACACCTGTAACACAACACTTAAGGTGATAATGAGAATACAGCTGTACTGTAGTGACGTGTGTACACCTGTAACACAACACTTAAGGTAATAATGAGAGTAGAGGAAAATATGTGAATTGTGGCAACAAAGGCCAACCATAATCCAGAGAAATGAGTTGCAGTGGGTTACAGTAGGTTACAGCTTACAAGTGGGTTACAATGGATTACAGCTTACAAATGCGTTACAGTGGGTTACATCTTACAAGTGGGTTACAGTGGGTTGCATTATTACAAGTGGGTTACAGTGGGTTGTAACTTACAAGTGGGTTACAGTGAGTTACAGCGTACAAGTGGGCTATAGTGGGTTACATCTTACAAGTGGGTTACAGTAGGTTACAGCTTACAAGTGAGTTACAGTGTGTTACAACTTACAAGTTGATTACAATGGGTTACATCTTTCAAGTGGGTTACAGCGTACAAGTGAGTTATAGTGAGTTACAACTTACAGGTTGATTACAGTGAGTTACAACTTACAGGTTTGTTACAGTGAGTTACAACTTACAGGTTGATTACAGTGAGTTACAACTTACAGGTTGATTACAGTGAGTTACAACTTACAGGTTGATTACAGTGAGTTACAACTTACAGGTTGATTACAGTGAGTTACAACTTACAGGTTTGTTACAGTGAGTTACAACTTACAGGTTGATTACAGTGAGTTACAACTTACAGGTTGATTACAGTGAGTTACAACTTACAGGTTGATTACAGTGAGTTACAACTTACAGGTTGGTTACAGTGAGTTACAACTTACAGGTTGGTTACAGTGAGTTACAACTTACAGGTTGATTACAGTGAGTTACAACTTACAGGTTGATTACAGTGAGTTACAACTTACAGGTTGATTACAGTGAGTTACAACTTACAGGTTGATTACAGTGAGTTACAACTTACAGGTTGGTTACAGTGAGTTACAACTTACAGGTTGGTTACAGTGAGTTACAACTTACAGGTTGATTACAGTGAGTTACAACTTACAGGTTGATTACAGTGAGTTACAACTTACAGGTTGGTTACAGTGAGTTACAACTTACAAGTGGATTACAGTGGGTTACATTTCCCTTACCGTCACAGGAGTCAGCTCAACATTGTACAGCTCAACATTCTACAGCTCAACATTCTACAGCTCAACATTCTACAGCTCAACATTCTACAGCTCAACACTTTACAGCTCAACATTCTACAGCTCAACATTCTACAGCTCAACACTTTACAGCTCAACATTCTACAGCTCAACATTCTACAACTCAACATTCTACAGCTCAACACTTTACAGCTCAACATTCTACAACTCAACATTCTACAACTCAACATTCTACAACTCAACATTCACAACTCAACATTCACTACAACTCAACATTCTACAACTCAACATTCTACAACTCAACATTCTACAGCTCAACATTCTACAACTCAACATTCTACAGCTCAACATTCTACAACTCAACATTCTGCAACTCAACATTCTACAGCTCAACATTCTACAACTCAACATTCTACAGCTCAACACTTTACAGCTCAACATTCTACAGCTCAACATTCTACAGCTCAACACTTTACAGCTCAACATTCTACAGCTCAACATTCTACAACTCAACATTCTACAGCTCAACATTCTACAACTCAACATTCTACAACTCAACATTCTACAGCTCAACATTCTACAACTCAACATTCTACAACTCAACATTCTACAACTCAACATTCTACAGCTCAACATTCTACAACTCAACATTCTACAACTCAACATTCTACAACTCAACATTCTACAACTCAACATTCTACAGCTCAACATTCTACAACTCAACATTCTACAACTCAACATTCTACAACTCAACATTCTACAGCTCAACATTCTACAACTCAACATTCTACAACTCAACATTCTACAGCTCAACATTCTACAACTCAACATTCTACAACTCAACATTCTACAACTCAACATTCTACAGCTCAACATTCTACAACTCAACATTCTACAACTCAACATTCTACAGCTCAACATTCTACAGCTCAACATTCTACAGCTCAACATTCTACAGCTCAACACTTTACAGCTCAACATTCTACAGCTCAACATTCTACAACTCAACATTCTACAGCTCAACATTCTACAACTCAACATTCTACAACTCAACATTCTACAGCTCAACATTCTACAACTCAACATTCTACAACTCAACATTCTAACAGCTCAACATTCTACAGCTCAACATTCTACAGCTCAACACTTTACAGCTCAACATTCTACAGTCAACATTCTACAACTCAACATTCTACAACTCAACATTCTACAACTCAACATTCTACAACTCAACATTCTACAGCCTCAACATTCTACAACTCAACATTCTACAGCTCAACATTCTACAACTCAACATTCTACAGCTCAACATTCTACAACTCAACATTCTACAACTCAACATTCTACAACTCAACATTCTACAGCTCAACATTCTACAACTCAAACATTCTACAACTCAACATTCTACAACTCAACATTCTACAGCTCAACATTCTACAACTCAACATTCTACAACTCAACATTCTACAGCTCAACATTCTACAACTCAACATTCTACAGCTCAACATTCTACAACTCAACATTCTACAACTCAACATTCTACAACTCAACATTCTACAACTCAACATCTACAACTCAACATTCTACAACTCAACATTCTACAGCTCAACATTCTACAACTCAACATTCTACAACTCAACATTCTACAACTCAACATTCTACAGCTCAACATTCTACAACTCAACATTCTACAACTCACATTCTACAGCTCAACATTCTACAACTCAACATTCTTCTACAACTCAACATTTCTACAACTCAACATTCTACAACTCAACATTCTACAGCTCAACATTCTACAACTCAACATTCTACAACTCAACATTCTACAACTCAACATTCTACAGCTCAACATTCTACAACTCAACATTCTACAACTCAACATTCTACAACTCAACATTCTACAGCTCAACATTCTACAACTCAACATTCTACAACTCAACATTCTACAGCTCAACATTCTACAGCTCAACATTCTACAACTCAACATTCTACAACTCAACATTCTACAACTCAACATTCTACAAAATCACATTCTACAACTCAACATTCTACAACTCAACATTCTACAACTCAACATTCTACAGCTCAACATTCTACAGCTCAACATTCTACAGCTCAACATTCTACAACTCAACATTCTACGGCCAATGTTGGAACACATGAAGAAATGTTAGCTGTAAGAGAGTGGAAATTGACAGGTGTTTACAAGTTGATCTGCGGCAACTGACGACGTCTGTCACGTTGCACTGTGAATTGTAAAAAAAATATATGTAATTTGAATATGTGTAGTGGTAATATGTGTGTTGTTTCATGGTCGGGGGTCGGGAGCTACAGCCTGTGTTGTACATTCTTTGTCATGTTACACTCAGATTAGGTTATAAATTTAGTGATAGTAGCTAGATACACACACACACACACACACACACACACACACACACACACACACACACACACACATACACACACACACACACACACACACGGGGCCAGGAGCTGAGTCTCGACCCCTGCAACCACAATTAGGTGAGTACACACACACACACACACACGGGGCCAGGAGCTGAGTGTCGACCCCTGCAACCACAATTAGGTGAGTACACACACACACACACACACACACACACACACACACACACACACACAGGCCAGGAGCTGAGTCTCGACCCTGCAACCACAATTAGGTGAGTACACACACACACACACACACACACACACACACACACACACACACACACACACACACACACACACACACACACACACACACACACACACCCACACACACACACACACACACACACACAAACACACCACACACACAACACACACAAATATCAGTTTACACATAATCTTCCCAGTAACTCACAATGTTACTGTTAAATACCATAAAAAACACTCAACAATAAAAACTGAATATAACAAAATAATACAAGACTTGACCTGACACTAAGTCAGAAACAACGTACTAAATATTGAGAGGAACTGACAGGGTGAACAGAAGCAGAATGTTTCAGAGATGGGAAATAAGATCAAGAGGACACAACTGGAAGCTGAAGACTCAGATGAGTTAGATGGATGTTAGGAAGTATTTCTTCAGCCTTAGAGTTGTCAGGAAGTGAAACAATCCGGAGAGTGAAGTTTTAGGGGCGAGATCCATACATAGCTTTAAGAAGAGGTACGACAAGGCTATCGTAACCGGGAGAGAGTTAGCGTAGTAGCGACCAGCGAAGAGGCTGGGCCAGGAGCTGTGAATCAACCGCTGTAAGCACATACAGGCAAGTACATAACGTTGAGTACTCACACGCACCAAAGGACAATGTTTATCAACAATTGTCTTTGGCAGCTGATAACAAACACCACGAGTACCAAAGCTCCCTCCTTCATCTATAATGATGCCAACTAGGGGAAAGGGGCATGTGCAAGGCACAATTTGGATAAAATTAATTTGGCACTAAACATGGGCAGCATCACGCAGCACACACACACCAGCATATACCAGGCACTATTAGCAGCACTCACCTTGGCTAATCAGGATACTTTATAGGATTAATAACATGTACAAGAAATACAATAAACTAAATAAACTAACTAACTTCAACGTCACATCAGTCTTCGTCGGTCACATCAGACCAAGCCATAGCATACTACGGAGAAGATAAACTAGACAATTCATACTTCCACTACTCTTTCCAGCTATAGTGGACTTTACCGATCCTTTTTTTGATCTCGGTTACTTTTCTTTCGAGGACGCTTCTTACAGACAAATTCGGTATGGCTACGATATCACCGGCAAGTGTTGTACCAGTCAACCTAAACACGGAGTTCCTGGAAGTTGAAGGCTTCTCCAGAATCCTCCCCTCAGCAATTTACATGCCTGTTATGTGACTCACGAAATCGTAATACCATGACTGCAAACAAGCAACAGAACTGGTGGAGTTCACGCACTGGCCTGGAGTGTTAGGGTTCACTTACTATGAGTTCTAACCCCACCCGTTATATGGTATGTTATGTGGACCACATTATCATTAACATTTTAACCATCAGAATTTCAGGCACAGACTAAACTCATTTGAGCCTTTCGTTCATTTCTGGACATCCAGATTATAAAGTTGAGGCACAAACTTTAACGCAACCAGAATGACGTCATGTATTACTTATCTCAACATGACAGGAAGACCAACTAGCGAGTTCCGAGAGTCTTCTTGAAAACTTACACAATCTGCAGCCTCAAATCACTAGAAGACTAATATATCGTTATTAGCGATATCCTCACCACACCTATTTCCTTCCACACTTCAATCGAGATGCTGGAATGAAGTAAACACCTTAACCCACCTAAACGGACGAAATTCCACAGAAATCCATCTTGGCACAGGAACATGCTGAGTCTCACAGGCTTAAGAAAGTGGCACTGATGTTGCAGTATTATTTATAAAAACTATACGAGATATACACGAACAAAACATGAGGCGTGTAACATTAGTCTGAGTGGAAACTGTTCCATGTACGGGCACTCAACACAGAGGTGACACCTCACACAGTAACCAATACAGATCAATAAAACCAATTGATTGTAGTACAATACAAACAATGAAGTGTCGCCCATTAAACCAGTATTAAATTTCACAAGCATTATTTGCAAGTCAACTCCATCTAAAGGAATAGGACCAAAGATGAGAGGTTTATATAGGCACACACTGAACTAAACACCCTTCCAGCGCTCATATTAGGTGGACAGTGACGACCTCCGTGCCGGCCAGTAGACCGGCGTCACTGCTTCGTTCAAACACCCAGAACCCAATCCCTAGTTTACACACTTCAGTACCTGAGACTCAGAGACAACAGGAAACTTGCACCGTAGAAAAAAACTCACCTATTTCGCCTTACCTTTCTAACAAATACAAAAAAAACATGTTTACTGTAGCCTCTATATGACTTGAAAGCGGAAACCAAATGATGTCTTGTCAAGACTAAGCGTTGTGTTTAGTATTTATAGTAACTGGCGGACAGCACAGTTTGTAAATAGTGGAAATAAATGTAGAAATTACTCCTGCTACTACTAATATATAGTATGTAGTAATTTGTTTGTAAGTAGTAATTAGAATTTTAATTAAAAGTGGTAGATAGCAGCAGTAAAGGGCAATAATATATCAGCTAGCGTATAGGAGCAATATATAATGCAGCAGCAGTATAGGACAATAATATGCAGGCAGCAGAAATAGCTAAAGGAGCATAACTATAACGCTTGTTCCAACTAGTAGAGTAATAACACCTTTGGGTTTGTAGTAGAAGTAGTCGTAGTATAGTAGTAGAGTGTGTAAAGTAGTATAGTATAGGAGGTCGTAGTAGTAGATAGTAGTAGTAGAGTAGTCGTATAGTAGTAGTTGAGAGTAGTAGTAAATCGTAGTAATAGTATAGTAGTAGGTCGAAGTAAGTACTTGTAGAATAGTAGTACGTAGTCGGTAGTTTAGATAGTCGAAGTAGTAGCTAGTAGTGTAGTTAGTAGTATAGTCGTAGTAGTAAGTAGTAGTAGTAGTATTCGTAGTGTAGTTGAGTAGTAGTCGTAGTAGGTATTAGTAGTTATTTGTAGTAGTGAGAGTAGTAGGGAGTAGTAGTAGTATGTAGGAGTAGTATTATAAAGTATCTAGTAGTAAGAAGTCGTAGTAGTAGTAGTAGTAGTCGTAGTAGTAGTATAGATATAGTAGTAGTATTAGCAGTAGTAGTTAGAATAGTCTAGTGAAAGTATATTGCATAGTAGTCGTAGTAGTAGAGTAGTGTAGAGAGAGTAGTAGAGGGTGTAGTAGAGAGTAGTAGTAGTCGTAGTAGTAGTGTAGTAGAATCAGTAATAACAAAATTTAGAATCCTACCATAAAAGTTTTAGATAAACCATAAACCCTGTAATAGAAACTATTGCTGTCACACCTAAGGCTTAACCAACTTTCTAGTCCCTTACTTAGAAATTTCATTATGAAAAGAACTAAGTATTAGAATAACCTTAATTCCATAAATCTGAAGAGACAAATTTACGGTCAAAGTAAAATTACTTTGAAAAAATTTTTGAGTTGATGCTTTGGAGTTTGTACAAAGGAAGAGGTAGGAGATTATTATGTATTTATTGTAGAGACTGAGGTGGTGTTAGCAAGACTTGCTCTCTCTCTCTCTTCTCTGCCTTTTCCTCTCTCACTCTCTACTCTCAGCCTTCTATCTCTCTCTCATCCCGGGGCGGTGGGGTCCGCTCACGCTATTCTCTCTCCCTCTCTCTCCCTCATCCCTCTCTCTCCTCTCTTCCATCTCTCACTCCTCTCTCTCTCTCTTCTAGTCCTCTCTCCACAACTCTCTCACTCTCTCTCAAACTACTCTTCTTCCCTTACTTCTCTCTCATCAACATCGTCTCTCTTCTCTTTCATCTCTTTAACTCCCTCTCTCTCTCTCACTATCTCTCTCTCTTCTCTCTAGCTCAATTCTTCTGTCTCTAAGCTCTGTTCTCAGTCTTTCTAACAGTCCTCCTCGTACTAACTCTATTCTCTCTCTCTCTAATCTTCTATACGTATCTGTCTCAGTTATTAAACTATAAATGTCTTCCTACTAGTACTTTATCCAGCAGCTCGTTGGCTTTATCCCAAACTCAAAGAAGACTCTATAACGCATTCTCTAACTACTCGTACTAACCAGTCTCTTGTTACTCGTCCTAGTCGTCATAGTCTGCTCTCCTAGTTCAGTAGCTCTCTCTCTATCTCATTCATCACCCACTACTAATCTCTCGATCCTCTCTCTCTTTAAGTTCTCTCCTCAATACTCTAACTCCTCATCATACTCTTCTCTGCCTACACTCTCTCTCTCTCTCTTCCTCAGTCCTCTCTTCTCTTCTCTTCATCTTTCTCTCTCTAATCTCTCAAGTCTCTCTCATCCTTATCTCTCTCAAATGCAAAGACACAAGGTTACTCATGATTCACTCTCCGTCACTGTTTCAAGTCTGCATCTCTTCCTGGTAGTTCACTGTCTACAATCCTTCACATGGTCGTACTTCTCATGTTCTTCACTGTCGACTGTCTCATCTTCGACTGGGATGGTTCACTGTCTCACTCTCCTTCACGGTCGTCACTGTCTCATCTCTCCTCCTCCAAGTGTCCACTGTACCAGCATCTCTACTGGTCTCCACTGTCTCACTCTCCATCACTGGTCGCTCACTGTCTCACTCTCCTTCACTGGTCGTCCACTGTCTCACTCTCCTTCACTGGTCGTTCACTGTCTCACTCTCCTTCACTGGTCGTTCACTGTCTCACTTTCCTTCACTGGTCGTTCACTGTCTCACTCTCCGTCACTGGTCGTTCACTGTCTCACTCTCCTTCACTGGTCGTTCACTGTCTCACTTTCTTCACTGGTCGGTCACTGTCTCACTCTCCGTCACTGGTCGTTCACTGTCTCACTCTTCCTTCACTGGTCGTTCACTGTCTCACTCCTTCACTGGTCGTCCACTGTCTCACTCTCCTTCACTGGTCGTCACTGTCTCACTCTCTCACTGGTCGTTCACTGTCTCACTCTCCTTCACTGGTCGTTCACTGTCTCACTCTCCGTCACTGGTCGTTCACTGTCTCACTCTCCTTCACTGGTCGCTCACTGTCTCACTCTCCGTCACTGGTCGTTCACTGTCTCACTCTCCTTCACTGGTCGTTCACTGTCTCACTGTCCTTCACTGGTCGTTCACTGTCTCACTCGCCGTTCACTGGTCGTTCACTGTCTCACTCTCCTTCACTGGTCGTTCACTGTCTCACTTTCCTTCACTGGTCGTTCACTGTCTCACTGTTCTCACTGGTCGTCCACTGTCTCACTCTCCGTCACTGGTGCTTCACTGTCTCACTCTCCTCACTGGTCGTTCACTGTCTCACTCTCCTTCAATGGTCGTTCACTGTCTCACTCTCCTCACTGGTCGTTCACTGTCTCACTCTCCGTCACTGGTCGTTCACTGTCTCACTCTCCTTCACTGGTCGTTCACTGTCTCACTCTCCTTCACTGGTCGTTCACTGTCTCACTGTTCTTCACTGGTCGTTCACTGTCTCACTCTCCGTCACTGGTGGCTTCACTGTCTCACTCTCCTTCACTGGTCGTTCACTGTCTCACTCTCCTTCACTGGTCGTCACTGTCTCACTCTCCTTCACTGGTCGTCACTGTCTCACTCTCCGTCACTGGTCGTTCACTGTCTCACTCTCCTTCACTGGTCGTTCACTGTCTCACTCTCCTTCACTGGTCGCTCACTGTCTCACTCTCCTTCACTGGTCGCTCACTGTCTCACTCTCCGTCACTGGTCGTTCACTGTCTCACTGTCCTTCACTGGTCGTTCACTGTCTCACTCTCCTTCACTGGTCGTTCACTGTCTCACTCGCCTTCACTGGTCGTTCACTGTCTCACTCTCCTTCACTGGTCGTTCACTGTCTCACTCTCCTCACTGGTCGTTCACTGTCTCACTTTCCTTCACTGGTCGTTCACTGTCTCACTCTCCTTCACTGGTCGTTCACTGTCTCACTCTCTTCACTGGTCGTCAACTGTCTCACTCCTTCACTGGTCGTTCCTGTCTCACTCTCCTTCACTGGTCGTTCACTGTCTCACTTTCCTTCACTGGTCGTTCACTGTCTCACTCGCCTTCACTGGTCGTTCACTGTCTCCACTCTCCTTCACTGGTCGTTTCACTGTCTCACTCTCCTTCACTGGTCTTCCTGTCTCACTGTCCTTCACTGGTCGTTCACTGTCTCACTCTCCTTCACTGGTCGTTCACTGTCTCATCTCCTTCACTGTCGTTCACTGTCTCACTTCCTTCACTGGTCGTTCACTGTTTCACTCTCCTTCACTGGTCGTTCACTGTCTCACTGTCCTTCACTGGTCGTTCACTATCTCACTCTCTTTCACTGGTCGTTCACTGTCTCACTGCCTTCACTGGTCGTTCACTGTCTCACTGCCCTTCACTGGTCGTTCACTGTCTCACTGTCCTTCACTGGTCGTTCACTGTCTCACTGTCCTTCACTGGTCGTTCACTGTCTCACTGTTCTTCACTGGTCGTTCACTGTCCTTCACTGGTCGTTCACTGTCTCACTCTCCTTCACTGGTCGTTCACTGTCTCACTGCCCTTCAATGGTCGTTCACTGTCTCACTGCCCTTCACTGGTCGTTCACTGTCTCACTGCCCTTCACTGGTCGTTCACTGTCTCACTGCCCTTCACTGGTCGTTCACTGTCTCACTGCCCTTCACTGGTCGTTCATTGGTATCTCTATCCTTCACTGGTCGTTCATTGGCTACTTCGCCACCCTTCATGGTGTTGCTGGTCGCTGATTGGCTGCCTCGCCACCCTTCACGGTGTTGCTGGTCGCTGATTGGCTGCCTCAGTAATCACAACCAGTTCCACCAGGTGGCGTGGTAATCACAACATTTTGTGGTTTGATGGTAATTGATGAGAAGGAAACAGAGGGTGGACTGGAAGAGAGGGAAGGGGAAGGATGGAGGGGGAGAGTGGGATGGGGAGAGAGGGAAATGGAGTGGGAGAATAGGAAGGTGAAAAGAAGAGGTGAGAAGAGAGAGAGAGAGAGAGAGAAAGGGAAGAATGAGGGTCGGAGTGTTGTCGTGGGGGAAGGGAGGGAATGAAATAAGTATGAGGAACTTTCTCTCCCCTCAACCCTCTTTTCTGACCCCTCACCTTTTGTTCTCATAACTCACACACTCACTTGTCTTATTCCCACCCTTCTCCCACCCCTCACTCACTTC
>NC_069432.1:14584711-14589711 GCF_026875155.1 Cherax quadricarinatus | reverse complement strand
TGGTGGAGCATCTGGAGAATGTTGGAGCATCTGGAGAATGGTGGAGCATCTGGAGAATGGTGGAGCACCTGAGCAATGGTGGAGAACCTGGAGAATTGTGGAGCATATGGACAAAGATGGAGCCTCTTGACAATGATGGAGCACCTGGGCAATGATGGAGCACCTGGGCAATGATGGAGCACCTGGACAATGATGGAGCACCTGGGCAATGATGGAGCACCTGGACAATGATGCAGCACCTGGACAATGATGCAGCATCTGGACAATGATGGAGCACCTGGGCAATGATGGAGCACCTGGGCAATGATGCAGCACCTGGACAATGATGCAGCACCTGGACAATGGTGCAGCACCTGGACAATGAGGCAGCACCTGGACAATGATGCAGCTCCTGGACAATGATGCAGCACCTGGACAATAATGCAGCACCTGGACAATGATGCAGCACCTGGACAATGAGGCAGCACCTGGACAATGATGCAGCTCCTGGACAATGATGCAGCACCTGGACAATTATGCAGCACCTGGACAATGATGGAGCACCTGGACAATAGTGGAGCACCTGGACAACAGTAGAGCTAAAAGAACGCAACTCACGACCTAAGAGAACAGAAGCACCGACTGAGGAGGGAGACATAGTAACAACGTGTAAGATCCTCAGAAAGGATCGTATACGTTTAAGATTTAAGATACAAGTGAGCCAAACCATACCCCCGGCCGGGATTGAACCCGCGGTCATAGAGTCTCAAAACTCCAGCCCGTCGCGTTAGCCACTAGACTAGACCTATGGTGTAGAAATATACCTAGTTGGATGAATCTTATTGTGGCTAGCTGGTCCAGTGGCTAACGCGACGGGCTGGAGTTTTGAGACTCTATGACCGCGGGTTCAATCCCGGCCGGGGTATGGTTTGTTTGCAATCGTGTCATTACGATTTCTTGAGTCATACAAGTGAGCCGCTTCATTCCATGAAGTGGAATGATATATACGAGGATGTGGGGAAGGCAGGCTCCACACGCAGCGTCAAGAATGGGTATAAACTAGGCCAGAAGTACATGAAAGGAGTCGTAACTACAAATAGGTGAGTATAAATTGGTGACTACATCCAGGTGAGTAGAGCTAGGTGCATACAGCTAGGAGAGTACAGCCAGGTGAGTACAACCAGGTGAGTACAAATAGCTGAGTATAACCTGGTGAGTACAACTAGTTGAGTACAACCAGGTGAGTACATATAGTTGAGTACAACCAGATGAGTACATATAGTTGAGTACAACCAGGTGAGTACATATAGTTGAGTACAACCAGGTGAGTACATATAGTTGAGTACAACCAGGTGAGTACATATAGTTGAGTACAACCAGGTGAGTAAAACCAAGTAATTACAACCAGGTGAGTACAATTAGGTAATCACAGCCAGGTGAGTACAATTAGGTAATTACAACTAGGTAATTACAGCCAGGTTAGTACAATTAGCTAATTACAACCAGGTGAGTACAACCAGGAGAGTACAGCTAGGTGAGTACAACCAGGTGAGTACAACCAGGAGAGTACAGCTAGGTGAGTACAACAAGGTGAGTACAACCAGGAGAGTACAGCTAGGTGAGTACAACCAGGTGAGTACAACCAGGAGAGTACAGCTAGGTGAGTACAAACAGGTGAGTACAACCAGGAGAGTACAGCTAGGTGAGTACAACCAGGTGAGTACAACCAGGAGAGTACAGCTAGGTGAGTACAACCAGGTGAGTACAACCAGGAGAATACAGCTAGGTGAGTACAACCAGGTGAGTACAACCAGGAGAGTACAGCTAGGTGAATACAACCAGGTGAGTACAACCAGGAGAGTACAGCTAGGTGAGTACAACCAGGAGAGTACAACCAGGAGAGTACAGCTAGGTGAGTACAACCAGGTGAGTACAACCAGGAGAGTACAGCTAGGTGAGTACAACCAGGTGAGTACAACCAGGAGAGTACGCTAGGTGAGTACAACCAGGTGAGTACAACCAGGAGAGTACAGCTAGGTGAGTACAACCAGGTGAGTACAACCAGGAGAGTACAGCTAGGTGAGTACAACCAGGTGAGTACAACCAGGAGAGTACAGCTAGGTGAGTACAACCAGGTGAGTACAACCAGGAGAGTACAGCTAGGTGAGTACAACCAGGAGAGTACAACCAGGAGAGTACAGCTAGGTGAGTACAACCAGGTGAGTACAACCAGGAGAGTACAGCTAGGTGAGTACAACCAGGAGAGTACAACCAGGTGAGTACAACCAGGAGAGTACAGCTAGGTGAGTACAACCAGGAGAGTACAACCAGGTGATTACAACCAGGTGAGTACAACCAGGTGAGTACAACCAGGTGAGTACAACCAGGTGAGTACAACCAGGAGAGTACAGCTAGGTGAGTACAACCAGGAGAGTACAGCTAGGTGAGTACAACCAGGAGAGTACAACCAGGTGAGTACAACCAGGTGAGTACAACCAGGAGAGTACAACCAGGTGAGTACAACCAGGTGAGTACAACCAGGTGAGTACAACCAGGAGAGTACAACCAGGAGAGTACAACCAGGTGAGTACAACCAGGTGAGTACAACCAGGTGAGTACAACCAGGTGAGTACAACCAGGTGAGTACAACCAGGAGAGTACAGCTAGGTGAGTACAACCAGGAGAGTACAGCTAGGTGAGTACAACCAGGAGAGTACAAACAGGTGAGTACAACCAGGTGAGTACAAACAGGAGAGTACAACCAGGTGAGTACAACCAGGTGAGTACAACCAGGTGAGTACAACCAGGAGAGTACAACCAGGAGAGTACAGCTAGGTGAGTACAACCAGGAGAGTACAGCTAGGTGAGTACAACCAGGAGAGTACAGCTGGGGGAGTACAACCAGGAGAGTACAGCTAGGTGAGTACAACCAGGAGAGTACAGCTAGGTGAGTACAACCAGGAGAGTACAGCTAGGTGAGTACAACCAGGTGAGTACAACCAGGAGAGTACAGCTAGGTGAGTACAACCAGGTGAGTACAACCAGGAGAGTACAGCTAGGTGAGTACAACCAGGAGAGTACAGCTAGGTGAGTACAACCAGGTGAGTACAACCAGGAGAGTACAACCAGGAGAGTACAGCTAGGTGAGTACAACCAGGAGAGTACAGCTAGGTGAGTACAACCAGGTGAGTACAACCAGGTGAGTACAACCAGGAGAGTACAACCAGGAGAGTACAGCTAGTGGATGTACAACCAGGAGAGTACAGCTAGGTGAGTACAACCAGGAGAGTACAGCTAGGTGAGTACAACCAGGAGAGTACAGCTAGGTGAGTACAACCAGGTGAGTACAACCAGGAGAGTACAGCTAGGTGAGTACAACCAGGTGAGTACAACCAGGAGAGTACAGCTAGGTGAGTACAAACCAGGTGAGTACAACCAGGAGAGTACAGCTAGGTGAGTAACACCAGGTGAGTACAACCAGGAGAGTACAGCTAGGTGAGTACAACCAGGTGAGTACAACCAGGAGAGTACAGCTAGGTGAGTACAACCAGGTGAGTACAACCAGGAGAGTACAGCTAGGTGAGTACAACAGGTGAGTACAACCAGGAGAGTACAGCTAGGTGAGTACAACCAGGTGAGTACAACCAGGAGAGTACAGCTAGGTGAGTACAACCAGGTGAGTACAACCAGGAGAGTACAGCTAGGTGAGTACAACCAGGTGAGTACAACCAGGAGAGTACAGCTAGGTGAGTACAACCAGGTGAGTACAACCAGGAGAGTACAGCTAGGTGAGTACAACCAGGAGAGTACAGCTAGGTGAGTACAACCAGGAGAGTACAGCTAGGTGAGTACAACAGGAGAGTACAGCTAGGTGAGTACAACCAGGTGAGTACAACCAGGAGGTACAAACCAGGAGAGTACAGCTAGGTGAGTACAACCAGGAGAGTACAGCTAGGTGAGTACAACCAGGTGAGTACAGCTAGGTGAGTACAACCAGGAGAGTACAGCTAGGTGAGTACAACAGGTGAGTACAACAGGAGAGTTACAACCAGGAGAGTACAGCTAGGTGAGTACAACCAGGAGAGTACAGCTAGGTGAGTACAACCAGGAGAGTACAGCTAGGTGAGTACAACCAGGTGAGTACAACCAGGAGAGTACAACCAGGAGAGTACAGCTAGGTGAGTACAACCAGGAGAGTACAGCTAGGTGAGTACAACCAGGTGAGTACAACCAGGAGAGTACAACCAGGAGAGTACAGCTAGGTGAGTACAACCAGGAGAGTACAACCAGGTGAGTACAACCAGGAGAGTACAGCTAGGTGAGTACAACCAGGAGAGTACAGCTAGGTGAGTACAACCAGGTGAGTACAACCAGGTGAGTACAACCAGGTGAGTACAACCAGGTGAGTACAACCAAGGAGTACAGACTAGGTGAGTACAACCAGGAGAGTACAGCTAGGTGAGTACAACCAGGAGAGTACAGCTAGGTGAGTACAACCAGGTGAGTACAACCAGGTGAGTACAACTGGAAAACCAAGTGAATTAGCATATATCATGAACAATGTATACACAAGAAGCGGGACCAAGAGCTTTTGCTCATTCTCCGCTAAGACATCTTACTAGAGGTAATCACATATTTAAGTATGAGAGATATAACCAGAAGCTGACAGTGATAGTACACACACACACACACACACCACACACACACACACTCACACACACACACACACACACACACACACACACACACATACACAAAAACCCCAACACACACACACACAACACACACACACACACACCCCACAACTACCCGAACGGGGTTCAGTGGGACAGAGAACTGGCAGGAAGACAGTTAATGAGATGATGGAATATGTAGCAACAAAATGCAAGGAGGCTGAGGGGAGGTTTGTACCCAAGGGTAACAGGAGTAATGAAAAAGCCAGGATGAGCCCTGGTTTACCCAAAGGTGCAGGGAGGCAAAAAACCAAGTGTGCTAGGGAATGGAAGAAATATAGAAGGCAA
>NC_069432.1:14567211-14577211 GCF_026875155.1 Cherax quadricarinatus | reverse complement strand
CCTCGACGTCACTGGTATCCTCGACATCACTGGTATCCCGACGTCACTGGTATCTCCGACGTCACTGGTATCCTCGACGTCACTGGTATCCCCGACGTCACTGGTATCCTCGACGTCACTGGTATCCTCGACATCACTGGTATCCCCGACGTCACTGGTATCTCCGACGTCACTGGTATCCTCGAAGTCACTGGTATCCCCGACGACACTGGTATCCCCGACGTCACTGGTATCCCCGACGTCACTGGTATCCTCGACGTCACTGGTATCCCCGACGTCACTGGTATCCCCGACGTCACTGGTATCCCCGACGTCACTGGTATCCCCGACGTCACTGGTATCCCCGACGTCACTGGTATCCCAGACGTCGCTGGTATCCTCGACGTCACTGGTATCCTCGACGTCACTGGTATCCCCGACGTCACTGGTATCCCCGACGTCACTGGTATTGCCGACGCCACTGTATCCCCGACGTCACTGGTATCCCCGACGTCACTGGTATCCTCTACGTCACTGGTATCCCCGACGTCACTGGTATCCCCGACGTCACTGGTATCCTCGACGTCACTGGTATCCTCGACGTCACTGGTATAACCGACGTCACTGGTATCCCCGACGTCAGTTATCCCCGACGTCACTGGTATCCTCGGCGTCACTGGTATCCCCGACGTCACTGGTATCCTCGACGTCACTGGTATCCCCGACGTCACTGGTATCCCCGACGTCACTGGTATCCTCTACGTCACTGGTATCCTCGACATCACTGGTATCCCCGACGTCACTGGTATCCCCGACGTCACTGGTATCCTCGACGTCACTGATACCAGTGACGTCACTGGTATCCCCGACGTCACTGGTATCCCCGACGTCACTGGTATCCCCGGCGCCACAGGTATCCTCGGCGTCACTGGTATCCTCGACATCACTGGTATCCCCGACGTCACTGGTATCCCCGACGTCACTGGTATCCTCGACGTCACTGGTATCCTCGACGTCACTGGTATCCCCAATGTCACTGGTATCTCCGACGTCACTGGTATCCCCGACGTCACTGGTATCCCCGACGTCACTGGTATACTCGACGTCATTGGTATCCTCGACGTCACTGGTATCCCCGACGTCACTGGTATCCCCGATGTCACTGGTATCCCCGACGTCACTGGTATCCCCGACGTCACTGGTATCCCCGACGCCTCTGGTATCCCCAGCGTCACTGTATCAGACGCATCTTTCAAAACTTACTAATGTGAAATTGACAGTCGATGAAAATGATGCCTTGGATATCGAACTTTCTTCTTTCATTAATACAAAATAAACTTAAGGTTAATATTATACAATAGTTCACCCACATCACATCAATGTTTCATACCAGAAAAAAATTCCCGTGATTACCTACGACATGAACCTTCTTCATGATAAATTATTCCAACTTACTCTTGGGTAATTGTAGTCTACAAATATCATTATATTCTAACTAATTAAGCTCCAGCAAGATATTAATCGACATGCTGAACTGCGTTTGTACAGATTCCCGAGGCCAGACAACAACATGAAGCACACAGATGGAAGGCAGGAGGATCGAGACTCACATTTTGTAAGCATTGATACGTGTATTGGTCTTGCCACCGATACAACTGTATATACACTACGTATACTTTGTATAAAGGAGCCAGACTGTTTACCACACAGTTACCACATGTAACAATGCCTCACCTGAGGTCCAGCTCACTGACCTGATATTTTCAGCAGGTCTGTGAATGACTCTCACTGAGCTGCTCACCACTCCGATCACTAGGGTAATTAACCCAGCAACACCACTCTTGGTGACAGTCACACAGCAGTGTGTATAACCCAGCAAGACCACTCTTGTTGACAGTCATACAACGGTGTGTATAACCCAGCAAGACCACTCTTGTTGACATACAACGGTGTGTATAACCCAGCAAGACCACTTATGTTGGCAGTCATACAACAGTGTGTATAACCCAGCAAGACCACTCTTGTTGACAGTCATACAACGGTGTGTATAACACAGCAAGACCACTTATGTTGGCAGTCATACAACAGTGTGTATAACCCAGCAAGACCACTCTTGTTGACAGTCATACAACAGTGTGTATAACCCAGCAAGACCACTCATGTTGACAGTCATACAACAGTGTGTATAACCCAGAAAGACCACTCATGCTGACAGTCATACAACAGTGTGTATAACCCAGAAAGACCACTCATGCTGACAGTCATACAACAGTGTGTATAACCCAGCAAGACCACTCATGTTGACAGTCATACAACAGTGTGTATAACCCAGAAGACCACTATGTGACAGTCAACACAGTGTGTACAACCCACAGACCACTCTGTTGACAGTCATACAACAGTGTGATAACCCAGAAAGACCACTCATGTCTGACAGTCAACAACAATGTATAACCCAGAAAGACACTCATGTGACAGTCATACAACAGTGTGTATAACCCAGCAAGACCACTCATGTTGAAGTCAACAACATGTGATACCAAGCCACTCATGTTGACAGTCATACAACAGTGTGTATAACCAGTACAAGACCACTCATGTTCGTCATACAACATGTGATAACACCAGCAGCCACTCATGTGACATCATCAACAGTTGTATAACCAGAGACCACTCATGTGCAGTCATACACGTGTGTAAACCCAGAACCACTATGTGACATCAACAACAGTTGTTATACCTAGATAACACTCATGTGACAGTCTAACACAGTCGATACCAGAAGACCTCATGTGACATCAACAAGTGTGTATAACCTAGCAAGACCACCATCTACAGTCGTTACAACATGTAAACCCAAAACACTCAGTCATGTTAACCACGATACAGACCATACACTGTACCAGTTAACTACATACAACAGTCAACACTGTGTTACAGGACACCAGTTACAGTACACGTGTGTTAACCCAGAAGATCACTCATCTACAGTCATTACCACGTAAACCAGTACATGTCCTGAATCCAAGACATCACATCACAAGTTGTACATACATACAACCACACTGTCTTACACATACAACACAGTTGTTAACCTACAGAAGTTACACCATCACAGTTGTGAATCCGTACACTTAACAACAGTTCGTACCTACAGATACAGTTACCACAGACAGTTAACTACGATAAACCAAGGTACAGTTCTACTACGAACAGTTCTACTACAGACAGTTATACATACAAGATCACTGTTTACTACGTACAGGACCAGTTCTACTACTGAACACGTCTACAACATCACCAGTTCTACTTACGACAGTCTCTACAGGACAGTTCTTATACTACAGTATACAACAGGACAGTTTTACTACAGGACAGTCTTAACTACAGGACAATCATCGTTACTACGAACAGTCTTACGTTACACTACGACATTTACTACAGGACATTCTTTACACGGAACATATCTACAGGACAGTCATACTACAGACAGTCTAACTACAGGACAGTTATACTACAGGACAGTTCTACTACAGGACAGTTATACTACAGGACAGTTCTACTACAGGACAGTTATACTACAGGACAGTTCTACTACAGGACAGTTCACAGGACTACTACAGGACAGTTATACTACAGGACAGTTCTACTACAGGACAGTTATACTACAGGACAGTTCTACTACAGGACAGTTTACTACAGACAGTTCTACTACAGGACAGTTCATACTACAGGACAGTTCTACTACAGGACAGTTCTACTACGGACAGTTTACTACAGGACAGTTTACTACAGGACAGTTTTACTACAGGACAGTTCTACTACAGGACAGTTATACTACAGGACAGTTCTACTACAGGACAGTTCTACTACAGGACAGTTCTACTACAGGACAGTTCTACTACAGGACAGTTCTACTACAGGACAGTTATACTACAGGACAGTTCTACTACAGGACAGTTCTACTACAGGACAGTTCTACTACAGGACAGTTCTACTACAGGACAGTTATACTACAGGACAGTTCTACTACAGGACAGTTCTACTACAGGACAGTTCTACTACAGGACAGTTCTATACTACAGGACAGTTCTACTACAGGAATTACTGACTTTACTACAGACTTTACAGGACAGTTACTACTTACTACAGGACAGTTCTACTACAGGACAGTTCTACTACGGGACGTAACTACGGACAGTTCTACTACAGGACAGTTCTACTACAGGACAGTTTACTACAGGACAGTTTACTACAGGACAGTTCTACTACAGGACAGTTCTACTACAGGACAGTTCTACTACAGGACAGTTCTACTACAGGACAGTTCTACTACAGGACAGTTCTACTACAGGACAGTTCTACTACGGAACAGTTCTACTACAGGACAGTTCTACTACAGGACAGTTTACTACAGAGACAGTTCTACTACAGGACAGTTCTACTACAGGACAGTTATACTACAGGACAGTTCTACTACAGGACAGTTTACTACAGAGTTTACAAGGACAGTTCTACTACAGGACAGTTCTACTACAGGACAGTTCTACTACAGGACAGTTCTACTACAGGACAGTTCTACTACAGGACAGTTCTACTACAGGACAGTTCTACTACAGGACAGTTCTATTACAGGACAGTTCTACTACAGGACAGTTTACTACTACAGGACAGTTCTACTACAGGACAGTTCTATTACAGGACAGTTCTACTACGACATCTATACGGACAGTTCTACTAACAAAGAAGTTATACAGACGTTCACTAAGAAGTTCTACTACAGGACAGTTATACAGACATTATACAGGACAGTTCTACTACAGGACAGTTCTACTACAGGACAGTTCTATTACAGGACAGTTCTACTACAGGACAGTTCTACTACAGGACAGTTCTATTACAGGACAGTTCTACTACAGGACAGTTCTACTACAGGACAGTTCTATTACAGGACAGTTCTACTACAGGACAGTTCTATTACAGGACAGTTTTACTACAGGACAGTTCTATTACAGGACAGTTCTACTACAGGACAGTTCTACTACAGGACAGTTCTATTACAGGACAGTTCTACTACAGGACAGTTTCTACTTAACAGGACAGTTCTACTACAGGACAGTTCTATTACAGGACAGTTCTACTACAGGACAGTTCTATTACAGGACAGTTCTACTACAGGACAGTTCTACTACAGGACAGTTCTATTACAGGACAGTTCTACTACAGGACAGTTCTACTACAGGACAGTTCTACTACAGGACAGTTTATAACTACACAGGACAGTTCTACTACAGGACAGTTCTACTACAGGACAGTTCTACTACAGGACAGTTCTACTACAGGACAGTTATAACAACAGTGTGTGGGTGAACTCAGCCACGTTTTACCTAGACCATCCTGACATCACTGCAAGTACAACGTATTTGCAGTGATGTCAGGATGGTTGTAGGTTGTACTTGCAGTGATATTACTAGACCATGTCGTGAAGTATGTACAACGTATTTGCAGTGATGTCAGGATGGTTGTAGGTTGTACTTGCAGTGATATCAGAATGGTTGTAGGTTGTACCTGCGGTGATGGCAGGCTGGTTGCAGTATTCACTTGCAACGCTGCGGTCATTTGCATACATAACACTTAGCTCAGTCGTGGTAGTTAAGGACTTACCTTAATCAGCCTCATTACTTTATATTGCCAGCCATCTAGGTGTTCCTGAGAGAGAGAGAGAGAGAGAGAGAGAGAGAGAGAGAGAGAGAGAGAGAGAGAGAGAGAGAGAGTGGTCACTGCCCTTAATCTCTTGTTAAACCTCTCCACTATGTAGCACGAGTCACTGGATGTATCCAAGATGAGTTGTGTAGTAGTACTGGACATTGGTGGTGCTTCTGAGAGCATGGTACCAGGAACTCTTGGTGCAAGCACTAGGAGTCTTTGCAAGCACTAGGAGTCTTTGCAAGCACTAGGAGTCTTTGCAAGCACTAGGAGTCTTTGCAAGCACTAGGAGTCTTTGCAAGCACTAGGAGTCTTTGCAAGCACTAGGAGTCTCTGCAAGCACTAGGAGTCTCTGGTTCTGCACTATACCTTCTTAGTGATCACCTTCAAGGTAGGTCTCTAAGAGTAGCTCACAATGGGACACAGACAACAGGACAATCTGTGCCAGTGTTCCACAGGGAAGTGTGCTTGAGCCACTGTTATAAAGTGTCTACTTCAATGACCTTCACCTCATCTCGGAATTCCTTTCTTATGCAGATGACTGTATTCTGACATTTACATTTCCAAGAGAGGAAATACCAGCTGCATCAATCACCAGTTTACAGTTATATCACCTTCGGGAAAATGATAACTACATTTGGTTCTGAGAAAGCATAGATGATGATCTCAAGGCACCATGATGGTAATGCTGGAGCAATGGTAAGATGATGAGGTGGAACCCGATGATGAGGTGGATGTTCTTGAGGTGAAGTTTCACTCCAAACTGTCTACGAAGAATCACGTGGTAAATCTTACAAGCAAGGCAGCCTAGAAGCTAACAGCATTAAGATGAATCTCGTACCTGCTTAACAGTAGAGGTTATAAAAGACTGTACGTGGTACAAGTACATTCACATATTAAGTATACATCACTTCCCCCATCCCATCTCATCTACGACTTCTGGATAAGATAGAGAGCCAACAAGGAGACTTACGTATCTCTCTCTTGGACTCAATCTGAATAGATCTGTCATTTCAGAGTCTTCAACACCGGAGAGATGTGGATGGTCTTATTGTTATGTACAAGGCCAGTATTGTCAAGTTACCACACTTGGCTCCACTTCGTAAACAGGGAGAAGGCAGCTTCTACACCATAAGACAGGCAGCAAACAGCTGTACCCTGCTCAAGAACATCACTTCATCTGACATCATTCATCCCAAGAATGACTTGAGTCTGTAACATGTTCGTACACCAAAAAGACATCGATAACATATATTTGACCAAATAAAATCGATGGCCCACAGATGGCTCAGACTTCACAATATAATAATAATAATAATAATAATAATAATAATAATAATAATAATAATAATAATAATAATAATAATAATAATAATAATAATATCTATTTCTACAGGTACATGACATCAATGACATACGACTATATAGAAAGTCGCTTGTTATGCTGAGCATTTCAGTCAAATTAGGTCAATTTTATCCCGGGATGCGACCCACACCAGTCGACTAACACCCAGGTACCCATTTTATATTGATGGGTGAACATGGACAGCAGGTGTCTTATGGAAACACGCCGTAATGTTTACCAGCCGTACACGGGGATCGAACTCCGGACTTCAGTATTTGAACTATGTGCGCTAGCAGTTGAGCTACGACACTGTTCCCTATTTATATGTCTCATAGCGATGAAAAGGCTGTCAAATGAGCGGAGGTAGGTAACAGGTCTTACCTAGTAAAATGAAAGAACTCTTAAAAGAGAGAGAGAGAGAGAGAGAGAGAGAGAGAGAGAGAGAGAGAGAGGAAGCAATTCTTTTCACATTCGTTCAGGGGAAGAATTTACTTACAACTAACAACCTTCACAAATATTTCACTGCCTTGCTGCTGCTGCTGTAAAAAATAATCACAATTTCACTGCAATACAGTGAGCGTGCTTTTACACTGCATTGTGACGTAAAAAAGGAATCAATCCTGACTGCATTGTGACGTAAACAGGGATTCAGTCCAGACTGTAGACTGATGTTAACAAAACTTCAATCGTTACTGCAGTGCGACGCAAGACTCACTGCAGTGCGACGCAAGACTCACTGCAGTGCGACGCAAGACTCACTGCAGTGCGACGCAAGACTCACTGCAGTGCGACGCAAGACTCACTGCAGTGCGACGCAAGACTCACTGCAGTGCGACGCAAGACTCACTGCAGTGCGACGCAAGACTCACTGCAGTGCGACGCAAGACTCACTGCAGTGCGACGCAAGACTCATTGCAGTGCGACGCAAGACTCACTGCAGTGCGACGCAAGACTCACTGCAGTGCGACGCAAGACTCACTGCAGTGCGACGCAAGACTCACTGCAGTGCGACGCAAGACTCACTGCAGTGCGACGCAAGACTCACTGCAGTGCGACGCAAGACTCATTGCAGTGCGACGCAAGACTCACTGCAGTGCGACGCAAGACTCACTGCAGTGCGACGCAAGACTCACTGCAGTGCGACGCAAGACTCACTGCAGTGCGACGCAAGACTCACTGCAGTGCGACGCAAGACTCACTGCAGTGCGACGCAAGACTCACTGCAGTGCGACGCAAGAATCACTGTAGTGCGACGCAAGACTCACTGCAGTGCGACGCAAGACTCACTGCAGTGCGACGCAAGACTCACTGCAGTGCGACGCAAGAATCACTGTAGTGCGACGCAAGACTCACTGCAGTGCGACGCAAGAATCACTGTAGTGCGACGCAAGACTCACTGCAATACGACGCAAGACTCACTGCAGTGCGACGCAAGAATCACTGTAGTGCGACGCAAGACTCACTGCAATACGACGCAAGACTCACTGCAGTGCGACGCAAGAATCACTGTAGTGCGACGCAAGACTCACTGCAGTGCGACGCAAGAATCACTGTAGTGCGACGCAAGACTCACTGCAATGCGACGCAAGACTCACTGCAGTGCGACGCAAGAATCACTGTAGTGCGACACAAGACTCACTGCAGTGTGACGCAAGACTCACTGCAGTGCGACGAAAGAATCACTGTAGTGCGACGCAAGACTCACTGCAGTGCGACGCAAGACTCACTGCAGTGCGACGCAAGAATCACTGCAGTGCGACGCAAAAATCACTGCAGTGCGACGCAAGAATCACTGTAGTGCTACGCAAGAGTCACTGCAGTGCGACGCAAGATTCACTGCAGTGCGACGCAAGAATCACTATAGTGCGACGCAAGAATCACTGCAGTGCGATGCAAGACTCACTGCAGTGCGACGCAAGAATCACTGTAGTGCGACGCAAGAATCACTGCAGCGCGACGCAAGAATCACTGAAGTGCGACGCAAGAATCACTGCAGCGCGACGCAAGAATCACTGAAGTGCGACGCAAGAATCACTGCAGCGCGACGCAAGAATCACTGAAGTGCGACGCAAGAATCACTGAAGTGCGACGCAAGAATCACTGAAGTGCGACGTAAGAATCACTGAAGTGCGACGCAAGAATCACTGAAGTGCGACGCAAGAATCACTGAAGTGCGACGCAAGAATCACTGAAGTGCGACGCAAGAATCACTGAAGTGCGACGCAAGAATCACTGAAGTGCGACGCAAGAATCACTGAAGTGCGACGCAAGAATCACTGAAGTGCGACGCAAGAATCACTGAAGTGCGACGCAAGAATCACTGAAGTGCGACGCAAGAATCACTGAAGTGCGACGCAAGAATCACTGAAGTGCGACGCAAGAATCACTGAAGTGCGACGCAAGAATCACTGAAGTGCGACGCAAGAATCACTGAAGTGCGACGCAAGAATCACTGAAGTGCGACGCAAGAATCACTGAAGTGCGACGCAAGAATCACTGAAGTGCGACGCAAGAATCACTGAAGTGCGACGCAAGAATCACTGAAGTGCGACGCAAGAATCACTGAAGTGCGACGCAAGAATCACTGAAGTGCGACGCAAGAATCACTGAAGTGCGACGCAAGAATCACTGAAGTGCGACGCAAGAATCACTGAAGTGCGACGCAAGAATCACTGCAATGCGACGTAAGAATCACTGCAATGCGACGTAAGAATCATTGCAATGCACTTAACGCAGACTTAAAAACGATCAACACGCAGAACTTAGTTACTCAATCAAGGATACACGGACACAGCCAGGCACGTGTAAGTGTACTTACATGTACTTACCTATTTGTGGTTGCAGGGGTCTAGACTCAGCTCCTGGCCCCGCCTCTTCACTGATCATTACTAGGTCCTCTCTCTCCCTGCTCCACGTGTGTGTGTGTGTGTGTGTGTGTGTGTGTGTGTGTGTGTGTGTGTGTGTGTGTGT
>NC_069432.1:14542211-14564711 GCF_026875155.1 Cherax quadricarinatus | reverse complement strand
GTGACTTTGTAAATGGTCCAACTCGGACCGAAACGTCGTCGTAAGCTCCTCTCTTTTATGTGCGGGTTATTTGTGTATCAAAAGACTCTTAAACGTTCTCCGAGGTCCCTAGAAGCACCTCGGTAATTATTAAAATCATGAAGGTGGAAAGGCCTAAGACGACAGCAAAATGTTAAGATCTGTTCCATAGTCAGCAGCACACCACAAGTTACACAGAAGGGGGGACAGGAACACTTGAGAGCAGGTGTTACTGATCATCAGTCGACAGAGATTCTTTTGAAAAGGACAATTGCTGTTGAAGGATGTGGGATGTGGGTGTTTAATCGCCCCGATCAAACACCCACGTCCTACTGAACCCTGTATAACTTGTCTCCAGACTATAGGGCCCACCTGGCCCTATAGACACGTCTCAAGGACGTGTCTGTGGATATGGCCCATGAAGTCACTGTAAAGTGAAAGTATCTACAGTAGCCGTGGCCTCGGCATCCATCTCGTCAATTTCCCGAGACACCAACACAAGTGATATGATGTAAATGCTGGGAATTTCCATTACGGAAACGTTCAGCCAGCCATTGCCTTCTTCAGTCCATCTGCACATCACTGTGCCGCGCGTGAAGACGAGCTGGCCACTCCTGGACCTTGTAAGCCACAGGGTTAACAGGAGCAGACTGGGTTGAGGCACACAGCATACCGGGTATCGAAGTGCACAGTGAACCGGGAACCAACTAAACCAGTTTTCAGGGAAAGAGCACCGAGGAGTGCACAGAACTCAGCAGTGTGACAAATATTCACAAAGACTCAGGTACAAAGTAAACTCTTATTATGAAAACGTGTCGATCAGTGTAGAGCTTCATCAAGTCAGTCTGGAAACCATCAGACCTGAACATTCTAAAACCATGTGCAATAGAAACCTTTAGACCAAAACAAGACAGAACCACCTTGTACAACAGAAACCTTCGGTCCAGAACAAGAGAGAACCACCTTGTACAACAGAAACCTTCAGGCCAGAACAAGAGAGAACCACCGTGTACAACAGAAACCTTCAGGCCAGAACAAGACAGAACCACCATGTACAACAGAAACCTTCAGGCCAGAACAAGAGAGAACCACCGTGTACAACAGAAACCTTCAGGCCAGAACAAGAGAGAACCACCATGTACAATAGAAACCTTCAGGCCAGAACAAGAGAGAACCACCGTGTACAACAGAAACCTTCAGGCCAGAACAAGAGAGAACCACCGTGTACAACAGAAACCTTCAGGCCAGAACAAGAGAGAACCACCGTGTACAACAGAAACCTTCAGGCCAGAACAAGAGAGAACCACCGTGTACAACAGAAACCTTCAGGCCAGAACAAGAGAGAACCACCGTGTACAACAGAAACCTTCAGGCCAGAACAAGAGAGAACCACCGTGTACAACAGAGACCTTCAGGCCAGAACAAGAGAGAACCACCGTGTACAACAGAAACCTTCAGGCCAGAACAAGAGAGAACCACCGTGTACAACAGAAACCTTCAGGCCAGAACAAGAGAGAACCACCGTGTACAACAGAGACCTTCAGGCCAGAACAAGAGAGAACCACCGTGTACAACAGAAACCTTCAGGCCAGAATAAACAAAAACCATCATGAGGATAAAAACCTCCAGAACAGAACTAAAACCATCATCATGAAGATAGAAAACCCTGAAACGAAAACAAGGCAAACTCACCAATACATAAAGAATCCAGTGGTTCTTAAGAGCCTTCAGGTGGTTGGAGAAGCTGGTAAACACAACACCAGCTGCTGTTCAGGTAGTTCGCGCAGCTGGTACAGAAGGCTCACACCTACAACACCAGCTGTTGCTCTGATAGTTGGTACAGCTATTAAAAACAGCACTAGCAGATGCTCAGATGGTAGCAAGACACAGGACTTTACAGGGTGTTAAAACAGGAGAGTCGCTACCTTACAGTGCTCACCACGCCAGGCTAAGTTATGCTAGCCTGGGTAATGGTATTTGTGAGGCAGATGGTGGTACCGGCGATGGTGGTACTGGCGATGGTGGTAGTGGTGATGGTGGTACTGGCGATGGTGGTACTAGCGATGGTGGTACTGGCGATGGTGGTAGTGGTGATGGTAGTGCTGGTGATGGTGGTAGTGGTGATGGTGGTACTGGCGATGGTGGTACTGGCGATGGTGGTACTAGCGATGGTGGTACTGGCGATGGTGGTAGTGGTGATGGTGGTGCTGGTGATGGTGGTAGTGGTGATGGTGGTACTGGCGATGGTGGTACTGGCTATGGTGGTACTAGCGATGGTGGTACTGGCGATGGTGGTAGTGGTGATGGTGGTACTGGCGATGGTAGTACTGGCGATGGTGGTACTGGCGATGGTGGTACTGGCGATGGTGGTACTGGTGATGGTGGTAGTGGTGATGGTGGTAGTGGTGATGGTAGTGGCGATGTTGGTAGTGGTGATGGTGGCAGTGGTGATGGTGGTAGTGGTGATGGTGGTAGTGGTGATGGTGGTAGTGGCGATGGTGGTAGTGGTGATGGTGGTAGTGGTGACTGTGGTAGTGGTGATGGTAGTGGCGATGGTGGTAGTGGCGACGATGGTAATGGTGATGGTGGCAGTGGTGATGGTGGTAGAAGCAATGGTGGTGGTGGTGATGGTGGTAGTGGTGATGGTGGTAGTGGTGATGGTAGTAGTGGTGATGGTGGTAGTGGTGATGGTGGTAGTGGTAATGGTGGTGACTCACGAAATCGTAATGACACGATTGCAAACAAACCATACCCCGGCCGGGATTGAACCCGCGGTCATAGAGTCTCAAAACTCCAGCTAACGCGACGGGCTGGAGTTTTGAGACTCTATGACCGCGGGTTCAATCCCGGCCGGGGTATGGTTTGTAATGGTGGTAGTGGTAATGGTGGTAGTGGTGATGGTAGTAGTGGTGATGGTGGTAGTGGTGATGGTGGTAGTGGTGATGGTGGTAGTGGTGATGGTGGTAGTGGAGATGGTGGTAGTGGTGATGGTGGTAGTGGTGATGGTGGTGGTGGTAATGGTGGTAGTGGTGATGGTGGTAGTGGTGATGGTAGTAGTGGTGATGGTGGTAGTGGTGATGGTGGTAGTGGTGATGGTGGTAGTGGTGATGGTAGTAGTGGTAATGGTGGTAGTGGTAATGGTGGTAGTGGTGATGGTGGTAGTGGTGATGGTGGTAGTGGTGATGGTAGTAGTGGTGATGGTAGTAGTGGTAATGGTGGTAGTGGTAATGGTGGTAGTGGTGATGGTAGTAGTGGTAATGGTGGTAGTGGTAATGGTGGTAGTGGTGATGGTGGTAGTGGTGATGGTAGTGGCGATGGTGGTAGTGGCGATGATGGTAGTGACGTTGGCGGTAACGGAGGATTTTGGAAGCGGCAGGTGGTGGTCATCCATCAGCAATCAGCACACCTTCATGTTACATGTCTGTGGTCAGCTGGGCTGTACCAGCCCCGTGTGCTGCTCTCAGATCGATACCAACAGTCAGGACACAGGGGTGCACACCAGCCACTAGGTCACAACACCGCCAGGCAGCGGCCTTCACCTCCCGTGCACACTGCTGCAACAGCTGTGCAAGGTCAGGTCAATGTCTGGAGACAAGCACTCACCTGAGGACATAAAGAAATCTTCATTTTCTAGACGAAATGATCTAACCTAACCTGACCTGACCTAACCTAACCTAACCTGATCCAACCTAACCTAACCTAATCTAACCTAACCTAACCTAACCTAACTTAACCTAACCTAACCTAGCCTGACCTAACCTAACCTAACCTGACCTAACCTAACCTAACCTGACCTAACCTAACCTAACCTGATCCAACCTAACCTAACCTAATCTAACCTAACCTAACCTAACCTAACTTAACCTAACCTAACCTAGCCTGACCTAACCTAACCTAACCTGACCTAACCTAACCTAACCTGACCTAACCTAACCTAACCTGACCTAACCTAAACTAACCTAACCTAACCTAGCCTGATCTAACCTAACCTGACCTGACCTGACCTAACCTAACCTAGCCTGACCTAACCTAACCTAACCTGACCTAACCTAAACTAACCTGACCTAACCTAACCTGATCCAACCTAACCTAACCTAATCTAGCCTAACCTAACCTAACTTAACCTAACCGAACCTAGCCTGACCTAACCTAACCTAACCTGACCTAACCTAAACTAACCTAATCTAAACTAACCACAGCAACGCCTCCTAGCTTACACTGTCTCTGTCAGCCTCCTAGTTGACCTAAGATTAGCAGCAGTGCCACACAGCATGTATGTCAGCCTCCTAGCAGACCTAAGATAGACAGCAGTGCCACACAGTCTGTCAGCCTCTTAGCTGACCTAAGATTGAGAACAGTACCACACAGCCTGTGTGTCATCAGTCTTATTCTTCACTATATGTCAGCTATCAGTTTTATACTTCACAGTATACAAGCCATCGCAAGCGCTAGCAGCTAGCAGTGCTAGAGAAAGCAACTAATTTATAATGACTTACTAGAACATGCAACCATGGTAATGACCCAATTAGTGTTTGTTCAGCTAGAGTCTGGCTCATGGAACAAACGACACTCAGGTATTTCTGACCGAGCAGCTGGGCCAGTAACCTGCTTGTCAACGAGGGTAGTGTTGGTGGAGCTCCACTCTACAAGGTAGCCTGCCACTGGCAAACCATGGACATAAATCTTTCTATGGTTATCCTCAAAAACTGGTCACGGATAAAGGCAATGAGTTATTACTAGTTATGGTAGATGATTTGTTTTTCCACGTTCTGTAAAAAAAAAGTAATTTCTGCCGCAGACAAGACTGCATGTCTCTGCTTTAGTGCAATCGTGATGTAAACATCGGGAGATGTCCTCAAACGTGTCGTGTTATTTTTATGGACCAGAGATCACTAACAGTGTCGTAGAACAACTGAACAACACATACGTGTAATGGCATGTATCATCACTTAGCTGCTGCTATGTGTCTCACCCATGTGCCATGGTTTGACTGCGAGTGTGCCCGATAAATGTCTTCTCGTACAGTACAAAAACCAGCTCCACTGAGGCTTGGTAGGAGGTCGTCCCGCTGCTCCAGTTCGCAGTAAGCTCCACAGTTTTCCTGTCAGAAGCGACACTCCACATTAACTCTGTTTGGTAGTGACAATGTAAGACGCAACGTCTCATTTTGTTTATACAAGGAACGGAAACGAGGAACAAAATACGAGTGCAAAAAAATTACAATAACATCTTCATCAAATCTAGAAAATTAGGAAGTAAGAGTCTCTGTCTCTCTCTGTCTATCTCTCTTTCTCACTCTCTGTCTCTATCTGTCTGTCTCTCTCTCTCTCTCTCTCTTTTTCGCAGGATTTGACAAGGTTAAGGATCTCTAACTTTATTGACAAGCTATTTACAGGTAAAGGATTCCTAACTTTATTGGCAAGCTAAGAGCTGTTACCTACATCAGCTCATTTGAAAGCATTTTTATTGTTATGAGACATACAAGTAGGGAACAGGATGAAGTTGGAGCCATCTGTGGGCTAGCATTTTCATTTGATCAACTGACTTTATCTCGTTGACATCATTATGCTGTACGAATGTGTTCCATACTCGAGTCATCCTGGGTATGTATGATCTCAGATGGAGTGATGTTCTGGAGAAGGGTACAGCCAGAGTGAAGTTGCTGTTTTCTGCCCGTCTTGTGGCATAAAAGCTTGTTTCACGCTGTCCTCGAAGTGGATCTAAGTGTGGTACTTTGACAATATTGGCCTTGTACATAACAGTAAGGCCACCCACATCCCTCCTATGTTGAAGGCTCTGCTGAAATGACAGATCTATCCAGGATGGGTCCAGGCGAGAGATGAGACGTCTTGCTCTGTTCTCTACTCTGTCAAGCAGTCGCAGATGAGAGGGGGGGCAGGCAAACCAAGAAAGTGGAGCATACTCAAGGTGTGAGCGTACTTGTGCCTCGTACAGAATCTTGCAACCCCTACTGTCAAGCAGATGCCAGATACGGCGAAGTGCTGTAAGCTTCCTGGCTGCCTTGTTTGCAAGATTTACAACGTGGTTCTTCATGGTTCTCTCTCTCTCTCTCTCTCTCTCTCTCTCTCTCTCTCTCTCTCTCTCTCTCTCTCTCTCTCTCTCTCTAATATACACACGTTTCAAGATAGCTGTTTACATTTACCGAGTCATTTCGCATTTAATGAGTTTAAGTATAATCTTGAGAAACTATAAAGAATACATAACATATCCCAGATTATTTACATGTGGTAAACCAAGCTCACCTTTGAGAAACCAAGCTCAGCTTTGAGAAACCAAGCTCAGCTTTGAGAAACCAAGCTCAGCTTTGAGAAACCAAGCTCAGCTTTGAGAAACCAAGCTCACCTTTGAGAAACCAAGCTCACCTTTGAGAAACCAAGCTCAGCTTTGAGAAACCAAGCTCAGCTTTGAGAAACCAAGCTCATCTTTTAGAAACCAAGCTCACATTTGAGAAACCAAGCTCAGCTTTGAGAAACCAAGCTCAGCTTTGAGAAACCAAGCTCAGCTTTGAGAAACCAAGCTTACATTTGAGAAATCAAGCTCAGCTTTGAGAAACCAAGCTCAGCTTTGAGAAACCAAGCTCAGCTTTGAGAAACCAAGCTCACCTTTGAGAAACCAAGCTCACCTTTGAGAAACCAAGCTCAGCTTTGAGAAACCAAGCTCAGCTTTGAGAAACCAAGCTCACATTTGAGAAACCAAGCTCAGCTTTGAGAAACCAAGCTCAGCTTTGAGAAACCAAGCTCAGCTTTGAGAAACCAAGCTCACATTTGAGAAACCAAGCTCAGCTTTGAGAAACCAAGCTCACATTTGAGAAACCAAGCTCAGCTTTGAGAAACCAAGCTCACATTTGAGAAACCAAGCTCAGCTTTGAGAAACCAAGCTCACATTTGAGAAACCAAGCTCACATTTGAGAAACCAAGCTCAGCTTTGAGAAACCAAGCTCAGCTTTGAGAAACCAAGCTCAGCTTTGAGAAACCAAGCTCACATTTGAGAAACCAAGCTCAGCTTTGAGAAACCAAGCTCAGCTTTGAGAAACCAAGCTCAGCTTTGAGAAACCAAGCTCACCTTTGAGAAACCAAGCTCACCTTTGAGAAGCCAAGCTCAGCTTTGAAAAACCAAGCTCAGCTTTGAGAAACCAAGCTCACCTTTGAGAAACCAAGCTCACCTTTGAGAAACCAAGCTCACCTTTGAGAAACCAAGCTCAGCTTTGAGAAACCAAGCTCACCTTTGAGAAACCAAGCTCACCTTTGAGAAACCAAGCTCACATTTGAGAAACCAAGCTCAGCTTTGAGAAACCAAGCTCACATTTGAAAAACCAAGCTCAGCTTTGAGAAACCAAGCTCACATTTGAGAAACCAAGCTCACATTTGAGAAACCAAGCTCAGCTTTGAGAAACCAAGCTCAGCTTTGAGAAACCAAGCTCAGCTTTGAGAAACCAAGCTCACATTTGAGAAACCAAGCTCAGCTTTGAGAAACCAAGCTCAGCTTTGAGAAACCAAGCTCAGCTTTGAGAAACCAAGCTCACCTTTGAGAAACCAAGCTCACCTTTGAGAATCCAAGCTCAGCTTTGAGAAACCAAGCTCAGCTTTGAGAAACCAAGCTCAGCTTTGAGAAACCAAGCTCACATTTGAGAAACCAAGCTCAGCTTTGAGAAACCAAGCTCACCTTTGAGAAACCAAGCTCACCTTTGAGAAACCAAGCTCACCTTTGAGAAACCAAGCTCAGCTTTGAGAAACCAAGCTCAGCTTTGAGAAACCAAGCTCAGCTTTGAGAAACCAAGCTCAGCTTTGAGAAACCAAGCTCACATTTGAGAAACCAAGCTCAGCTTTGAGAAACCAAGCTCACCTTTGAGAAACCAAGCTCACCTTTGAGAAACCAAGCTCACCTTTGAGAAACCAAGCTCAGCTTTGAGAAACCAAGCTCAGCTTTGAGAAACCAAGCTCAGCTTTGAGAAACCAAGCTCACCTTTGAGAAACCAAGCTCACCTTTGGGAAACTGAACTTGAAGGTTCTTGTCACTCTAACTTCGAAGAATACCATCTGCTGGAATCTACACTCACACTTCAGGAATATTCCAAGATTGTTCCTGAAGTATCCCAGGCATGGAGATCACGGCACATTCCCGGCAACGAGCGCTAGCAGCAAGGAAAATCTCGTTATTAAAGCTGATCTCGTTATTAGAGTAGTCTCGTTATGAAATTTAGTCTCGGTATTAAAGCTAACCTCATTAAAATTAAACATTTTATTAAAATTAATCTCGTTATTAAAGCTAATTTTGTTATTAAATCTGATCTCGTTAATCAAACTAATCTCGTTACCCAAACTAATCTCGTTATCGAAGTTATTCCAACCGCCAGCTGGTTACAGTAAGATTCACCCAACTAGTTATATTTATATACCATAGAAAGGTTAGCCTGGGCCACCACTGTGACCACAAAGTTTTTACAGATGAATCTCCCGCCAGTGGGAGATTCATCTGTAAAAAACTTACATTTGCGGTCACAGTGGTGGCCCATGCTAACCTTCGAACTCAGAGCAAGTGAGTTTTACGACTCACTTGCCATGAGTTCGATTCCCACCCGTACCATGGTTTGCTTGTAATCGTGTTATGACGACTTCCTGAGTCATGATTTAACTGAATATCAATACTCTCAGTGTTTCTTCCAAGGGAAGAAATACAACTCTTTACTCGGAATTTATTCAGTGTTTTTTTTTCTCTATAGGGAATAATACATCTTCAGTTCACGGGTAATAAAACACTACTGAAGCGTAGTTGTGGGAGCCTCAGTGTGCTCTCAAGCTTAGATACAAGTTATTCAAGGTTTATTGTAGCTGAGTTGTTGTAGTTTATTGTAGCTGAGTTGTTATGATTTATTGTAGCTGAGTTGTTGTAGTTTATCGTAGCTGAGTTGTTGTAGTTTATTGTAGTTGAGTTGTTGTAGTTTATTGTAGTTGAGTTGTTGAGATTTATTGTAGCTGAGTTGTTGTGATTTATTGTAGCTGAGTTGTTGTGATTTATCGTAGCTGAGTTGTTGTAGTTTATCGTAGCTGAGTTGTTGTAGTTTATCGTAGCTGAGTTGTTGTAGTTTATTGTAGTTGAGTTGTTGTGTTTATTGTAGTTGAGTTTTTAGATTTATTGTAGCTGAGTTGTTGTAGTTTATCGTAGCTGAGTTGTTGTAGTTTATCGTAGCTGAGTTGTTGTAGTTTATCGTAGCTGAGTTGTGATTTATTGTAGCTGAGTTGTTGTGATTTATCGTTATTTATTATTATATATATTATAGTATATATTATATTTATATATATATATATATATATATATATATATATATATATATATATATATATATATATATATATATATATATATATATATATATATTATATATATATATATATACCTGGTGTGTTGGTTACAGCACCTGGTGTGTCGGCTAGACGACTTGGGTAGATACATCATGATGGCAAGTAGATGGCTCTATCTATCACCAACACTGTTGGTAAGACAGGTATGGACACACAAGTCATCAGTTGATCTGGCTGTACCCAGCTCTTTGTTTTTTTTTACACAGGGTTTGACAAGGTTAAGGATCCCTAGCTTCATTGACAAGCTATTTACAGGTTAAGGATTCCTAACTTTATTGGCAAGCTAAGTGCTGTTACCTACATCAGCTCATTTGAAAGCATTTTTATTGTTATGAGACATACAAGTAGGGAACAGGATGAAGTTGGAGCCATCTGTGGGCCAGCATTTTCATTTGATCAACTGACTTTATCTCGTTGATATCATTATGCTGTACGAATGTGTTCCATACTCGAGTCATCCTGGGTATGTATGATCTCAGATGGAGTGATGTTCTGGAGAAGGGTACAGCCAGAGTGAAGTTGCTGCTTTCTGCCCGTCTTGTGGCATAAAAGCTTGTTTCACGCTGTCCTCGAAGTGGATCCAAGTGTGGTACTTTGACAATATTGGCCTTGTACATAACAGTAAGGCCACCCACATCCCTCCTATGTTGAAGGCTCTGCTGAAATGACCGATCTATCCAGGATGGGTCCAGGCGAGAGATGAGACGTCTTGCTCTGTTCTCTACTCTGTCAAGCAGTCGCAGATGAGAGGGGGGGGCAGGCAAACCAAGAAAGTGGAGCATACTCAAGGTGTGAGCGTACTTGTGCCTCGTACAGAATCTTGCAACCCCTACTGTCAAGCAGATGCCAGATACGGCGAAGTGCTGTAAGCTTCCTGGCTGCCTTGTTTGCAAGATTTACAACGTGGTTCTTCATGGTTAGTTCCCTCTGTCTCTCTCTCTCTCTCTAGCCCTCTCTTTCTCTTTTCTTTCCTCTCTTCTCCTGCGCCTTCTCATCATCTCCTTTTTTCCCATTTTCCTCTCATTTACATACAGTTAGACTACTAAATAAGCTTTTTCAAAAAATGATTAATTTTTATGGATGAGCAGGAGGGTTACAGGATTAAAATTAATTTTCGGTCCCCTGACCCAATTAATCTGACAATACTGGGTTTAATTTAGATAAGTTATTTAACCATACCCCCTTCCTCTCTCTCTCTCTCTCTCTCTCTCTCTCTCTCTCTCTCTCTCTCTCTCTCTCTCTCTCTCTCTCTCTCTCTCTCTCTCTCTTTCGGTCTGTACGTACATAGGGTTTTACAAGGTTAAGTTAAGGGTTCGTAACTTTATTTACAAGTTAAGAGCTGTTACATCAGCTCATTTGAAAACGTTTTAACTGTTGTGAAATATACAGACATGGGACAGGATGAAGGTGGAGCCATCTGTGGGCCAGATGGCTCCTTCCTCTCTCTCTCTCTCTCTCTCTCTCTCTCTCTCTCTCTCTCTCTGTTGCTAGGTTCTACAACATCTGTGCAAGAAACCTACCTAAAACAATTACCCAAAACATTCAGAAAATCAAGAAAATACAAACAACTCAACTAATCCAATATTTTCACTGAATTAAACAACGGTGAAAGACTCAGAAATAACTCAACATATTTTCATTAAGAAAATGTGGCGTTCATTAAGTTTTCATTCAAACTTGAAAGATATTTCACACCAACATAAAGAATTATTTGACGTAAGAAGCGCGTGAAGAATATGAAACAGTGAGAAAGTTAGTTGCAAGTTGTTGGAACATTAACTCACTCATTGCTACTTCATTAACTGTAGCACAACTCTGCAACATATATATATATATATATATATATATATATATATATATATATATATATATATATATATATATATATATATATATATATATATATATATATATTAATAAACGTACAGTAAACGCAGGAAACAGTGTCCATAACTGATAATAACTCACAAATTTTCCGAAAATAAATATCTTGAGAATACTTGCATAATGTGAAACCTGAAGTGGCAACACCTGAGGTACGTCCAGAAGGTAGTGACTTGAAGGTGTAAGTGTGGATATGATGGTGTGGATATGGTGGTGTGGATATGATGGTGTGGATATGTTGGTGTGGATATGATGGTGTGGATATGATGGTGTGGATATGATGGTGTGGATATGATGGTGTGGATATGATGGTGTGGATATGCCCTGATGGTGTGGATATGCCCTGATGGTGTGGATATGCCCTGATGATGTGGATATGCCCTGATGGTGTGGATATGCCCTGATGGTGTGGATATGCCCTGATGGTGTGGATATGCACTGATGGTGTGGATATGCCCTGATGGTGTGGATATGCCCTAGTTACCCATCACGGGTGAGTCAGGTACTTACTAACACAAACAACAATAATTAAGATAAACAAATAATTCAACTCAAAAAGAATAAGGAAAAACAATCAGTATGTCTTGATGAACAATCAGTATGTCTTGATGAACAATCAGTATGTCTTGATGAACAATCAGTATGTCTTGATGAACAATCAGTATGTCTTGATGAACAATCAGTATGTCTTGATGAACAATCAGTATGTCTTGATGAACAATCAGTATGTCTTGATGAACAATCAGTATGTCTTGATGAACAATCAGTATGTCTTGATGAACAATCAGTATGTCTTGATGAACAATCAGTTTGTCTTGATGAACAATCAGTATGTCTTGATGAACAATCAGTATGTCTTGATGAACAATCAGTATGTCTTGATGAACAATCAGTATGTCTTGATGAACAATCAGTATGTCTTGATGAACAATCAGTATGTCTTGATGAACAATCAATATGTCTTGATGAACAATCAATATATCTTGGTAAACAATCAATATGTTCTGGAAGACAATGTAAAAATTATTATCACTGAGGTTAAAATTTATACGAATGTAAGATCTCTAAAATTGTGAACAATCTTGTGCACTCACTGGATGATTGTGAGATGCTGCTCTGAGACTTGTGATGGCTGAGTCAGGTGTATCACGCCAGAATTATCGTTAGACCACTGTCTCTCTTCTCTCCTGTATACGAGTCTAGCGTGTGCGTGTGTTAAGGCTGTGTGTGTGGTGATGAGTGTGGGGGCAGTGTGTGGTGATGAGTGTGGGGGTAGTGTGTGGTGATGTGTGTGGGGGCAGTGTGTGGTGATGAGTGTGGGGGCAGTGTGTGGTGATGTGTGTGGGGACAGTGTGTGGTGATGTGTGTGGGGGTAGTGTGTGGTGATGAGTGTGGGGGCAGTGTGTGGTGATGTGTGTGGGGGTAGTGTGTGGTGATGAGTGTGGGGGCAGTGTGTGGTGATGAGTGTGGGGGTAGTGTGTGGTGATGTGTGTGGGGGTAGTGTGTGGTGATGTGTGTGGGGGCAGTGTGTGGTGATGTGTGTGGGGGTAGTGTGTGGTGATGTGTGTGGGGGCAGTGTGTGGTGATGTGTGTGGGGGCAGTGTGTGGTGATGTGTGTGGGGGTAGTGTGTGGTGATGTGTGTGGGGGTAGTGTGTGGTGATGTGTGTGGGGGTAGTGTGTGGTGATGAGTGTGGGGATAGTGTGTGGTGATGAGTGTGGGGGCAGTGTGTGGTGATGTGTGTGGGGGTAGTGTGTGGTGATGTGTGTGGGGGTAGTGTGTGGTGATGAGTGTGGGGGTAGTGTGTGGTGATGTGTGTGGGGGTAGTGTGTGGTGATGTGTGTGGGGGCAGTGTGTGGTGATGAGTGTGGGGGAAGTGTGTGGTGATGTGTGTGGGGGTAGTGTGTGGTGATGTGTGTGGGGGCAGTGTGTGTGGTGATGTGTGTGGGGTAGTGTGTGGTGATGTGTGTGGGGGTAGTGTGTGGTGATGAATGTGGGGGCAGTGTGTGGTGATGTGTGTGGGGGTAGTGTGTGGTGATGTGTGTGGGGGTAGTGTGTGGTGATGTGTGTGGGGGTAGTGTGTGGTGATGAGTGTGGGGGTAGTGTGTGGTGATGAGTGTGGGGGCAGTGTGTGGTGATGTGTGTGGGGGTAGTGTGTGGTGATGTGTGTGGGGGTAGTGTGTGGTGATGAGTGTGGGGGTAGTGTGTGGTGATGTGTGTGGGGGTAGTGTGTGGTGATGTGTGTGGGGGCAGTGTGTGGTGATGAGTGTGGGGGAAGTGTGTGGGGGTAGTGTGTGGTGATGTGTGTGAGGGTAGTGTGTGGTGATGAGTGTGGGGGCAGTGTGTGGTGATGAGTGTGGGGGTAGTGTGTGGTGATGTGTGTGGGGTAGTGTGTGGTGATGAGTGTAGGGGTAGTGGGTGGTGATGTGTGTGGGGGTAGTGTGTGGTGATGTGTGTGGGGGTAGTGTGTGGTGATGTGTGTGGGGTAGTGGTGTGGTGATGAGTGTGGGGTAGTGTGTGGTGATGTGTGTGGGGGTTAGTGTGTGGTGATGTGTGTGGGGGCAGTGTGTGGTGATGAGTGTGGGGGCAGTGTGTGGTGATGAGTGTGGGGGCAGTGTGTGGTGATGTGTGTGGGGTAGTGTGTGGTGATGTGTGTGGGGGTAGTGTGTGGTGATGTGTGTGGGGGTAGTGTGTGGTGATGAGTGTGGGGGCAGTGTGTGGTGATGTGTGTGGGGGTAGTGTGTGGTGATGTGTGTGGGGGTAGTGTGTGGTGATGTGTGTGGGGGTGTAGTGTGGTGATGTGTGTGGGGGTAGTGTGTGGTGATGTGTGTGGGGGCAGTGTGTGTGATGAGTGTGGGGGCAGTGTGTGGTGATGAGTATGGGGGCAGTGTGTGGTGATGTGTGTGGGGGTAGTGTGTGGTGATGTGTGTGGGGTAGTGTGTGGTGATGTGTGTGGGGTAGTGTGTGGTGATGTGTGTGGGGGTAGTGTGTGGTGATGTGTGTGGGGGCAGTGTGTGTGATGAGTGTGGGGCAGTGTGTGGTGATGAGTGTGGGGGCAGTGTGTGGTGATGTGTGTGGGGGTAGTGTTTGGTGATGTGTGTGGGGTAGGGTGTGGTGATGTGTGTGGGGGTAGTGTGTGGTGATGAGTGTGGGGGTAGTGTGTGGTGATGTGTGTGGGGGTAGTGTGTGGTGATGTGTGTGGGGGTAGGGTGTGGTGATGTGTGTGGGGGTAGTGTGTGGTGATGAGTGTGGGGCAGTGTGTGGTGATGTGTGTGGGGGCAGTGTGTGGTGATGTGTGGGGGCAGTGTGTGTATGTGTTGTTTGTGTGTGTGTGGGGGGGCAGTGTGTGGTGAAGCGTGTGGAGGTAGTGTGTGGTGATTTGTGTGGAGGCAATGTGTGTGGTGATGAGTATGTAGTAGTGTGTGTGGTGATGAGTGTGTAGGGTGAATAATAAAGTGGAGGTGTGTTGAGGTGAGTGGTGAGTGAGGGTGATGATGAACATGGGTGAGTGATGAATGAGTGTGAGTTAAGAGTATGAGTGATGAGTATGGGTGAGTGATGAGTAAGGGTGGGTGATGAGTATGGGTGAGTGATGAGCGAGTGTGAGTGATAAGTATGGGTGAGTGATGAGCATGGGTTAGTGATGAGTGAGGTGAGTGATGAGTGAGGGAGAGCGATAAGTATGGGCAAGTGATAAGTGAGGGTGAGTGATGAGTTTCCTCGTGTTGTGTACCAAGCTCATCACCGCTATTAAGACACCATCTCTCTTCCTTCCTAGGTCCTCTCTTCCTTCCTAGGTTCTCTCTTCCTTCCTAGGTTCTCTCTTCCTTCCTAGGTCCTCTCTTCCTTCCTAGGTTCTCTCTTCCTTCCTAGGTTCTCCTTCCTTCCTAGGTCCTACTCTACCTTCCTAGGTCCTCTCTTCCTTCCTAGGTCCTCTCTTCCTTCCTAGGTCCTCTCTTCCTTCCTAGGTTCCTCTCTTCCTTCCTAGGTCCTCTCTTCCTCCTAGGTCCTCTCTTCCTTCCTAGGTCCTCTCTTCCTTCCTAGGTCCTCTCTTCCTTCCTAGGTCCTCTCTTCCTTCCTAGGTCCTCTCTTCCTTCCTAGGTTCTCTCTTCCTTCCTAGGTCCTCTCTTCCTTCCTAGGTCCTCTCTTCCTTCCTAGGTCCTCTCTTCCTTCCTAGGTCCTCTCTTCCTTCCTAGGTCCTCTCTTCCTTCCTAGGTCCTTCTTCCTTCTAGGTCCTCTCTTCCTTCCTAGGTCCTCTCTTCCTTCCTAGGTCCTCTCTTCCTTCCTAGGTTCTCTCTTCCTTCCTAGGTCCTCTCTTCCTTCCTAGGTTCTCTCTTCCTTCCTAGGTCCTCTCTTCCTTCCTAGGTTCTCTCTTCCTTCCTAGGTCCTCTCTTCCTTCCTAGGTCCTCTCTTCCTTCCTAGGTTCTCTCTTCCTTCCTAGGTCCTCTCTTCCTTCCTAGGTTCTCTCTTCCTTCCTAGGTCCTCTCTTCCTTCCTAGGTTCTCTCTTCCTTCCTAGGTCCTCTCTTCCTTCCTAGGTTCTCTCTTCCTTCCTAGGTCCTCTTCCTTTCCTAGGTCCTCTCTTCCTTCCTAGGTCCTCTCTTCCTTCCTAGGTCCTCTCTTCCTTCCTAGGTCCTCTCTTCCTTCCTAGGTCCTCTCTTCCTTCCTAGGTCCTCTCTTCCTTCCTAGGTACTCTCTTCCTTCTAGGTTCTCTTCCTTCTAGTCCTCTCTCTTCAGGTCCTCTCTTCCTTCCTAGGTCCTCTCTTCCTTCCTAGGTCCTCTCTTCCTTCTAGTCCTTCTTCCTAGGTCCTTCCTTCCAGGTCTTCTTCCTTCCTAGGTCCTCTCTTCCTTCCTAGGTCCTCTCTTCCTTCCTAGATCCTCTCTTCTTCCTGGTTCTCTTCTTCTAGGTCCTCTCTTCCTTCCTAGGTCCTCTCTTTTCTTCCTAGGGTCCTCTCTTCCTTCCTAGGTTCTCTCTTCCTTCCTAGGTCCTCTCTTCCTTCCTAGGTTCTCTCTCCCTGGTCTCTCTTTCTTCCTAGGTCCTCTCTTCCTTCCTAGGTTCTCTCTTCCTTCCTAGGTCCTCTCTTCCTTCCTAGGTCTTCTCTTCCTAGGTCCTTCCTTCCTAGGTTCTCTCTTCCTTCCTAGGTCCTCTCTTCCTTCCTAGGTTCCTCTCTTCCTTCCTAGGTCCTCTCTTCCTTCCTAGGTTCTCTCTTCCTTCCTAGGTCCTCTCTTCCTTCCTAGGTTCTCTCTTCCTTCCTAGGTCCTCTCTTCCTTCAGTCTCTCTCCTTCCTAGGTCCTCTCTTCCTTCCTAGGTCCTCTCTTCCTTCCTAGGTCTCTTTCTTCTAGTCCTCTTTTCCCTTCCTAGGTCCCTCTCTAGTCCTCTTCTTCTAGGTCTCTCTTCCTTCCTAGGTTCTCTCTTCTTCCTTCTCTTCTTTGGTCCTCTCTTCCTTCCTAGGTCCTCTCTTCCTTCCTAGGTTCTCTCTTCCTTCCTAGGTCCTCTCTTCCTTCCTAGGTCTCTCTTCCTTCCTAGGTCCTCTCTTTCTTCCTAGGTCCTCTCTTCCTTCCTAGGTTCTCTCTCCTTCCTAGGTTCTCTCTCTTCCTTCCTAGGTCCTCTCTTCCTTCTAGGTCCTCTCTTCTTCCTAGGTCTCTCTTCCTTCCTAGGTCCTCTCTTCTTCCTAGGTCCTCTCTTCCTTCCTAGGTTTTCTCATCTTCTTCCCTAGGTCCTCTCTTTCTTCCTAGGTCCTCTCTTCCTTCCTAGGTCCTCTCTTCCTTCCTAGGTCCTCTCTTCCTTCCTAGGTCCTCTCTTCTTCCTAGGTCCTCTCTTCCTTCCTAGGTCCTCTCTTCCTCCTAGGTTCCTCTCTTCCTTCCTAGGTCCTCTCTTCTTCCTAGGTCCTCTCTTCCTTCCTAGGTCCTCTCTTCCTTCCTAGGTCCTCTCTTCCTTCCTAGGTCCTCTCTTTCTTCCTAGGTCCTCTCTTCCTTCCTAGGTCCTCTCTTCCTTCCTAGGTCCTCTCTTCCTTCCTAGGTCCTCTCTTCCTTCCTAGGTACTCTCTTCCTTCCTACATCCTCTCTTCCTTCCTAGGTCCTCTCTTTCTTTCTAGGTCCTCTCTTCCTTCCTAGGTCCTCTCTTCCTTCCTAGGTCCTCTCTTCCTTCCTAGGTCCTCTCTTCCTTCCTAGATCCTCTCTTCCTTCCTAGGTCCTCTCTTCCTTCCTAGGTCCTCTCTTCCTTCCTAGATCCTCTCTTCCTTCCTAGGTCCTCTCTTCCTTCATAGTCTCTCTTCTTTCTAGTCCTCTCTTCCTTCCTAGGTGCTCTCTTCCTTCCTAGGTCCTCTCTTTCTTCCTAGGTCTTCTCTTCCTTCCTAGGTCCTCTCTTCCTTCCTAGGTCCTCTCTTCCTTCCTAGGTCCTCTCTTCCTTCCTAGGTACTCTCTTCCTTCCTAGGTACTCTCTTCCTTCCTAGGTACTCTCTTCCTTCCTAGGTCTCCTCTTCCTACGTCCTCTTTTTCTTTCTTTTTAGGTCTTCTCATTTTCCCGGGTCCTGTCTTCCTCTCCTAGGTCCTCTCTTCCCCTTTTCCTATGTTCTCTCTTCCTTAGTCTTCTTTTTCTCTCCTCAGTCCTCTCTTCCTAGGTACCCTCTCTGTTCTTCGGTTTTCTCTTCTTTGGTACTCTTTTCTTAGGAACTTACTTTCTATCTTATTCTCATCTATTGCCTTTTTCCTTTATTCTCTCTTTCACTCTTGTCCCATTCCTATAGCATTCTGACTTTCCTCTGTCTCTCTTTTCTTCACCATCTCTCTTTCTCTTTTTCATTCTCTTTCACTCTTTACCAGCTCTTCCGTCTACCTTTGTCTTCTTCCTCTCCCTCTCCTTGTACCTCTGCATCACCATCCTCCTTCCCTCCCCTCCTCTCTTTCTCTCCTCTGGTTCTGTGCTTTACACTGCGGTCTTCTCTCACTATTTATCACAGTCTGGTGCCTCTCCGTCGCCTCTGTTCAATCGATTCTCTCTTGCCCTCTCTAGCATTCGCTATCTTTACTTTCACTTTCTCTATGATTCCTTAACTCTCTCTCTCTCTCTCTGTCTCTCTCTCTCTCTCTCTCTCTTCTCTCTCTCTCTCTCTCTCTCTCTCTCTCTCTTCTCTCTCTCTCTCTCTCTCTCTCTCTCTCTCTCTCTCTTTTCTCTCTCTGTGCCTGGGTGAGTGACTGCCTCAACACAAACAGGAAACAAGACTAGTACTCAAGGAGGTTTCTGAGTGGTTGGACGTACCTAGTAGAGTTCCTCTGAGCTCGTTTCTTGGTCAGGCCCTCTTCACATTGTACGTATATGACCTCGAAGCCGGGACGACTCCTAAGACAAAATTTGAGACATCCAACTGTTTGAGTATTGAGAGTGTTGTGGTCAGGTTCTCGTTGTGGTCGGACACGTGGAAGATGAGTGTTAGCGTAGACTAAATGCAAAGTAATCCATTGTTGGATATGATATAAACCTTGATAATAGATACGGTAACAGATAGATTCGGTCCTGTCTAACAACACACTGACCGAGGCAAGAGAAGAAAAGAATCTCAGGGTAATTATAAGCAACGACCTCAACAGTGCCAGGCGATGCCTGTCTGCTAGAAGCTAAGTACAATACAGCAGACCGCAACCTGAATATGTCGTCCAGTGTTGGTCTCTAAATTACAGAACAGACGAAGAATTAGTAGAGGGAGTACAGAGAAGAGCTACCAAGCTGGTACTATCACTGGAGAGGGTACAGAGAAGAGCTGCCAAGCTGGTACCATCACTGAAGAGGGTACAGAAAAGAGCTACCAAGCTGGTACTATCGCTGGAGAGGGTACAGAGCTACCAAGCTGGTACCATCGCTGGAGAGGGTACAGAAAAGAGCTACCAAGCTGGTACCATCGCTGGAGAGGGTACAGAGAAGAGCTACCAAGCTGGTACCATCGCTGGAGAGGGTACAGAGAAGAGCTACCAAGCTGGTACCATAGCTGGAGAGGGTACAGAGAAGAGCTGCCAAGCTGGTACCATCGCTGGAGAGGGTACAGAAAAGAGCTACCAAGCTGGTACCATCGCTGGAGAGGGTACCGAAAAGAGCTACCAAGCTGGTACCATCGCTGGAGAGGGTACAGAGAAGAGCTACCAAGCTGGTACCATCACTGGAGAGGGTACAGAGAAGAGCTACCAAGCTGGTACCATCACTGGAGAGGGTACAGAGCTACCAAGCTGGTACCATCGCTGGAGAGGGTACAGAGAAGAGCTACCAAGCTGGTACCATCGCTGGAGAGGGTACAGAGCTACCAAGCTGGTACCATCGCTGGAGAGGGTACAGAGAAGAGCTACCAAGCTGGTATCATCGCTGGAGAGGGTACAGAGCTACCAAGCTGGTACCATCGCTGGAGAGGGTACAGAGCTACCAAGCTGGTATCATCGCTGGAGAGGGTACAGAGTAGAGCTACCAAGCTGGTACCATCGCTGGAGAGGGTACAGAGCTACCAAGCTGGTATCATCGCTGGAGAGGGTACAGAGTAGAGCTACCAAGCTGGTACCATCACTGGAGAGGGTACAGAGCTACCAAGCTGGTATCATCGCTGGAGAGGGTACAGAGTAGAGCTACCAAGCTGGTACATCGCTGGAGAGGGTACAGAGCTACCAAGCTGGTATCATCGCTGGAGAGGGTACAGAGAAGAGCTACCAAGCTGGTATCATCGCTGGAGAGGGTACAGAGTAGAGCTACCAAGCTGGTACCATCACTGGAGAGGGTACAGAGCTACCAAGCTGGTATCATCGCTGGAGAGGGTACAGAGTAGAGCTACCAAGCTGGTACCATCGCTGGAGAGGGTACAGAGCTACCAAGCTGGTATCATCGCTGGAGAGGGTACAGAGAAGAGCTACCAAGCTGGTATCATCGCTGGAGAGGGTACAGAGTAGAGCTACCAAGCTGGTACCATCACTGGAGAGGGTACAGAGCTACCAAGCTGGTATCATCGCTGGAGAGGGTACAGAGTAGAGCTACCAAGCTGGTACCATCGCTGGAGAGGGTACAGAGCTACCAAGCTGGTATCATCGCTGGAGAGGGTACAGAGAAGAGCTACCAAGCTGGTATCATCGCTGGAGAGGGTACAGAGTAGAGCTACCAAGCTGGTACCATCGCTGGAGAGGGTACAGAGCTACCAAGCTGGTATCATCGCTGGAGAGGGTACAGAGAAGAGCTACCAAGCTGGTATCATCGCTGGAGAGGGTACAGAGTAGAGCTACCAAGCTGGTACCATCACTCAGTAACAAACAATATGAAGACTCCAAGCAACTAATCTTTCATATTTCAGAATAAGGAGACACCGAGGTCTCATCCACATCCATTAATACACAAAATAACTTTGATACACTCAGACAAGAACTTTTGAAATGCTGAATGAGTCTATGACTTCAAACAATGGAATGAATCGGCTAGACAGAAGATGCAACACGAAAGTATTTAACGCTTTTGCGAATAAAATTATAACAGAACCGAATAAATTACCCGCTAAAGTTATCAGTGTAAAGACGATACAGTCATTCAAGATCCAGTTGTAACAGTCACTTTGCAAGTATAGGATTCCATTGGATAATAAGTTAGGGCTATCTAGAGTCAACGGATTCGTGATGTTTGTTTAGCAACTGTATCACGACCATCAGCTGACAACCAGGTGATCTATTTACGACAAGTACTAAAGGCAAAAGTAGGCGGTTATACCAATCACAGCAGAACTACTGGTAACCAGGATAAAACCAGTGGTAAATACACCTCTGTCGGTGAAGTCACGCAGGTAGTTAAGATAAAAACAGTCCTAATTAGATAGCTGAAGCACTGCCTTCCACTCACTTTCATTTCTCCTGTAATTTCTATATTTTCTCCCTGTTTGCATGCCGTCAGTGGTCGGAGTGAGTGGAAGGTGGGGAGGCAGCCTTCTACTTTTCTGTTCTGGAATCATACTTAGAGAATGCACCACAGTCCGGGACCTAGAGAGAAGCAGATAGTTCTTCTCAGAAGACAGCCTCAGTGAGGATCTGGAAATCCTCTGCTCTCTCTCTCTCTCTCTCTCTCTCTCTCTCTCTCTCTCTCTCTCTCTCTCTCTCTCTCTCTCTCTCTCTCTCTCTCTCTCTCTCTCTCTCTCTTTCCCACAATGAGAGGACAGGTGCGTGCCTGCCTGAGTACGTGAGTGAATGAGTGAGTTTGCACATGCAAGTGTCTGTGTAAGCACAAGAGGAAGTGTGTCCGTGTGTGTGTACTCACCTAGTTGAGGTTGCAGGGGTTGAGTCCTAGCTCCTGGCCCGCCTCTTTACTGGTAGCTACTAGGTCACTCTCCCTGAACCGTGAGCCTTATCATACCTCTGCTTAAAGCTATGTATGGATCCTGCCTCCACTACATCGTTTCCCAAACTATTCCACTTCCTGACTACTCTGTGGCTGAAGAAATACTTCCTAACATCCCTGTGATTCATCTGAGTCTTCAGCTCCCAACTGTGTCCCCGTGTTGCTGTGTCCCATCTCTGGAACATCCTGTCTTTGTCCACCTTGTCTATACCTCCCAGTATTTTATATGTCATTATCATATCCCCCTAACTCTCCTGTCTTCCAGTGTCGTCAGGTCAATTTCCCTTAATCTCTCCTCGTCGGACATACCCCTCAGCTCCGGGACTAGTCTTGTTGCAAACCTTTGCACTTTCTCTAGTTTCCTTACATGCTTGGCTAGGTGAGGGTTCCAAACTGGTGTCGCATACTCCAATATGGGCCTAACGTACACAGTGTGCAGGGTCCTGAATGACTCCTTATTGAGATATCGGAATGCTGTTCTTAGGTTTGCTAGGCGCCAGTATGCTGTGGCAGTTATTTGGTTGATGTGCGCTTCAGGAGATGTGCCTGGTGTTATACTCACCCCAAGATCTTTTTCCTTGAGTGAGGTTTGTAGGCTCTGGCCCCATAGACTGTACTCCGTCTGTGGTCTTCTTTGCTCTTTCACAATCTGCATGACTTTGCACTTGGTGAGGTTGAACTCCAGGAGCCAGTTGCTGGACCAAGTCTGCAGTCTGTCCAGATCCCCCTGTAGTTCTGCCTGGTCTTCGTCCGATTGAATTCTTCTCATCAACTTCACATCATCTGCAAACAGGGACACTTCGGAGTCTATTCCTTCCGTCACGTCGTTCACGAATACCAGAAACAGCACCGGTCCTAGGACTAATCCCTGTGGCA
>NC_069432.1:14480198-14541711 GCF_026875155.1 Cherax quadricarinatus | reverse complement strand
CCCTGTGGCCAGAATGTGTAGAGCAAAGGGATTTTGAAAGATTTGAGGCTAACCCTGAGAATCCTATGCCAGTTGAGGAATCTATTGTGGCATTGGGGAAGTCCTTGGGGTTGGAGGTTAGGGGGGAGGGTGTGGAAGAGTTGGTGGAGGAGGACAATGAAGAACTAACCACTGATGAGCTGCTAGATAAACTTCACAGCAAGAGGCTACACTGAGGAAATTGTTTCGGAGGAGGGGAGAGCGAAATTGAAGAAGTTGCCTACTTCAAAGATTAAGGAAATCTGTGCAAAGTGGCATGAAGTGCAAACCTTCATGGATGAAAATCACCCTCAGACAGCTATTGCAAGCCATGCTGGTGACTATTACACTGACACTTTTGTGAAACACTTTAGGAAAGTCATAAAGGAACGAGAGGTACAGGCCTCTAGGACAGATATTTGTGCGACAGAAGTCCAGTGACTCTGAAGCTGGCCCCTAGGGGCATTAAAAGAAGAAGAGAAGCAACCCCAGAAAAGGACTTGACACCTCAAGTCCTAATGGAAGTGGATTCCCCTTCTAAACACTAAAACCATACAGTCTCCCCTCCTCCCATCCCATCAGTCATCACCAAAATCTTCAAAAAGGGTAAGTGCCCATGTAACTGTGCAGGGTTTTCTTAAGTTTGTGTGTTTTTAAAATTAATATTTCATGTGGTAAAATTTTTTTTTTTCATACTTTTGGGTGTCTTGCACGGATTAATTTGATTTCCATTATTTCTTTTGGGGAAAATTCATTCGCATAACGATAATTTCGCATAACATTGAGCTCTCAGGAATGGATTAATAGTGTTATGCGGGGGTCCACTGTATCTTCCATTCTATCAAATGAGAACAAAAGAACGAGAATACAGCCATAAAAACCATTCGAAATTACCGCTAAGGGGTGGCTAATTGCTGAGAAGTGAACTCCATTATTTATGCTTAGATTTCTTTCATTATTATTATTATTATTATTATTATTATTATTATTTTTTATTATATATTATTATTATTATTATTATTATTATCATTATTATTATCTATTATTATTATTTAAATAATTTGTAATTTTTATTCACACAAATATAGTAGGTTGGTAGACAGCAACCACCCAGGGAGGTACTACCGTCCTGCCAAGTGAGTGTAAAACGAAAGCCTGTAATTGTTTTACATGATGGTAGGAATTGCTGGTGTCTTTTGTCTGTCTCATAAATATGCAAGATTACAAAGGCCCCGTCTTGCTACTTCTACTTACACTTAAGTCATACTACACATACATGTACACGTTTATTTATACACACTCATCTGAGTTTTCTTTGATTTTATCTTAATAGTTCTTGGTCTTATAAGAATAAGAATCTTTCCTCCGTAAGCCATGCGTGTTGTAAAAGTCAACTAAAATGCCGGAACAATGGGCTAGTAACCCCTTTTCCTGAAAAGATTACTAAAAAGAATAAGAAGAAAATTGTCAAAGTGGGAAGTCTGAATGTGCGTGGATGTTGTGCAAATGATAAGAAAAAGATGATTGTGGATGTTATGATGAAGAAAACTGGATGTCCTGGCTTAGTGAAACAAAGCTGAAGGGGGTGGGAGAGTTTCAATGGAGAGGAATTAATGGGATTAGGTCAGGGGTTTCAAATAGAGTAGAGCAAAAGGAAGGAGTAGCAAAATGTTGAAGGATAAGGCTTTGGCGGGAAAAAGAGGGACTACAAATGTATAAATTCAAGGATTATGTGGAGTAAAATAAAGATTGGATGTGAAAAGTGGGTTATAGTAAGCGTGTATGCACCTGGAGAAGAGAGAAGTGTAGAGGAGAGAGAGAGATTCTGGGAAATGTTGAGTGAATGCGTGGGAGTTTTGAATCAAGTGGAGAGTAATTGTGGTTGGGATTTCAATGCTAAAGTGGGTAAAAATGTTTATAAGGGAGTAGTAGGTAAATTTGGGATGCCAGGGGTAAATTAAATGGGGAGCCTTTAATTGAGCTATTTTGTAGAAAGAAATTGGTAATAAGTAAATACATATTTTATGAAAAAGAAGAAAAATAAATATACAAGGTATGATGTAGCAGTAGTGAAAGTAGTTTTTTAGATTATGTATTGGTGGATAAAAGGTTAAATGGGTAGGCTCCAGGATGTACATGTTTATAGAGGGGCAACTGATATATCGGATCATTATTTAGTTGTAGCTACAGTTAGAGTAAAGGTAGATGGGAAAAGATGAAGGTGGAAAACAAAAAGTAAGAGGGGGTGAAAGTGTTTTAAACTAAGGGAGGAGGAAGTTCGGGCGAGATATAAGCGACTATTGGCAGAAGGTGGGCTAGTTCAAAGATGAGTAGTGGGGGGGGGGGGTTGAAGAGGGTTGGAATATTTTTAAAAAATGCAGTATTAGAATGGGGGCAGAATTTTGTGGTTATAGGAGGGTGGGGGCAGGAGGAAAAGGAGTGATTGGTGGAATGATGACGTAAAGGGCGTGATAAAAGAAAAAAAGGAGCTTACGAGAGGTTTTTACAAAGTAAAGTGTTATAAAAAGGGCAGAGTATATGGAAGAGTAAAAGAAAGGTGAAGAGAGTGGTGAGGGGAGTGCAAAAGGAGAGCAAAATGAAAGAGTGGGAGGGGCACTGTCAAAAAATTTTAATAAAAATAAAAAAAAAATTTTGGAGTGAGTAAAACAAGTTAAGAAAGCCTAGGGAAAGTAGGGATTTTCAGTTAAAAACAGAGTAGGGGATTTAGTAGATGGGGAGAGGGAGGTATTAGGTAGATGGAGAGAATTTTTTGAGGAACTTTTAAATGTTGAGGAAGAAAGGGGGGGGCGGTAATTTCATGCACTGGCCAGGGAGGAATACCATCTTTTAGGAGTGAAGAAGAGCAGAATGTAAGTGTGGTGGAGGTACGTGGGGCATTACGTAGAAATGAAAGGGGGTTTAAAGCAGCTGGAACTGATGGGATCATGACAGAAATGTTAAAAGCAGGGGGGGATATAGTGTTGGAGTGGTTGGTACTTTTGTTTAAAAAATGTATGAAAGAGGGGAAGGTACCTAGGATTGGCGGAGAAACATGTATAGTCCCTTTATATAAAGGGAAAGGGGACAAAAGAGATTTTAAAAATTATAGAGGAATAAGTTTACTGAGTATACCAGGAAAAGTATACGGTACAGTTATAATTGAAAGAATTAGAGGTAAGACAGAATGTAGGATTGCAGATGAGCAGGGAGGCTTCAGAGTGGGTAGGGGATGTGTAGATCAAGTGTTTTCATTGAAGCATATATGTGAAACAGTATTTAGATAAAGGTAGGGAAGTTTTTATTGCATTTATGGATTTAGAAAAGGCATATGATAGAGTGGATAGAGGAGCAATGTGGCAGATGTCTAACTAATTTATTAACTTTCTTCAGTAAAGCTTTTGAGGCTGTTGACCACAATAAAGAATTTGATATTATTTACTTAGATTTAGTAAGGCTTTTGATAGAGTTCCGCACCATAGACTGTTAAAGAAAGTGGCAGCTCATGGCATTGGGGGAAAAGTGCTCTCGTGGATCGAGTCATGGCTCACTGACAGGAAGCAGAGAGTGTCCATAAATGGGGTTAAATCTGAGTGGGGATCTGTAACAAGTGGCGTTCCACAGGGATCAGTCTTGGGCCCGTTGTTGTTTATAATATATATCAATGATTTTGATGAGGGGAAATTTCTAGTGATATGAGCAAATTCGCCAATGACACAAAGATAGGTAGGATAATTGATTCAAACGTAGATGTTATGGAACTTCAGGAGGATTTAAACAAACTCTATTCTTGGTCAGAAAAGTGGCAGATGCAGTTTTAATGTAGATAAATGCAAGGTTCTGAAAACTTGGGAGTGCCCATAACCCTAGTACTTTAAGTTAAATGATGTAGAACTTAGCCATACAGATTGCAAAAAGACTTGGGGGTTATGGTGAGCAGGGAACTTAAACCAAGACAGCAATGCCTAACGTACGTATAAGGCAAATAGATTACTGGATTTATATCAAAAAGTGTAAGCAACAGAAGTCCAGAGGGCATACTGCAGCTTTATACATCATTTAGTAAGGCCTCACCTAGATTATGCAGCTCAGTTTGGTCTCCGTATTTCAAAATGGACATAAATTCGTTAGAAAACATTCAGCGTAGGATGACTAAATTAATACATACATTTAGAAATCTTCCTTATGAAAAAAGATTGAAGACTCTTAAGTTACATTCACTTGTTAGACGAAGAATGAGGGGAGACCTGATCGAAGTGTAAAGTGGAAGATAGGTATTAATAAAGGGGGTATTAATAAGGTCTTGAGGATGTCTCTCCAAGAGAGAACCCGCAGTAATGATTTAAATTAGATAAGTTTAGATTTAGAAAGGACATAGGAAAGTATTGGTTTGGAAATAGGGTAGTTGATGAGTAGAACAGTTTACCTAGTTGGGTTATTGAGGCTGGGACTTTGGGTAGTTTCAAATCTAGGTTGGATAAGTACATGAGTGGGAGGGGTTGGATTTGAGTGGGACTTTCACATCAGAGCTTATTTCTTGGGTGGCATTGAAAATTGGGTTGGGCAAATGTTTGTTAGTGGGGTGAATTGTAAAGGACCTGCCTAGTATGGGCCAGCAGGCCTCCTGCAGTGTTCCTCCTTTCTTATGTTATGTTCTTATGTTCTTATATGGAATAGGTGGTAAGTTACTAAATGCTGTAAAGAGCTTTTATGAGGATAGTGAGGCTCAGGTTAGGGTGTGTAGAAGAGAGGGAGAATACTTCCCGGTAAAAGTAGGTCTTAGACAGGGATGTGTAATGTCACCATGGTTGTTTAATATATTTATAGATGGGGTTGTAAAAGAAGTAAATGCTAGGGTGTTCGGGAGAGGGGTGGGATTAAATTATGGGGAATTAAATACTGTACAAAATGGGAATTGACACAGTTACTTTTTGCTGATGATACTGTGCTTATGGGAGATTCTAAAGAAAAATTGCAAAGGTTAGTGGATGAGTTTGAGAATGTGTGTAAAGGTAGAAAGTTGAAAGTGAACATAGAAAAGAGTAAGGTGATGAGGGTATCAAATGATTTAGATAAAGAAAAATTGGATATCAAATTGGGGAGGAGGAGTATGGAAGAAGTGAATGTTTTCAGATACTTGGGAGTTGACGTGTCGGCAGATGATTTATGAAGGATGAGGTTAATCATAGAATTGATGAGGGAAAAAAGGTGAGTGGTGCGTTGAGGTATATGTGGAGTCAAAAAAACGTTATCTATGGAGGCAAAGAAGGGAATGTATGAAAGTATAGTAGTACCAACACTCTTATATGGATGTGAAGCTTGGGTGGTAAATGCAGCAGCGAGGAGACGGTTGGAGGCAGTGGAGATGTCCTGTCTAAGGGCAATGTGTGTAAATATTATGCAGAAAATTCGGAGTGTGGAAATTAGGAGAAGGTGTGTAGTTAATAAAAGCATTAGTCAGAGGACAGAAGAGGGGTTGTTGAGGTGGTTTGGTCATTTAGAGAGAATGGATCAAAGTAGAATGACATGGAAAGCATATAAATCTATAGGGGAAGGAAGGAGGGGTAGGGGTCGTCCTCGAAAGGGTTGGAAAGAGGGGGTAAAGGAAGTTTTGTGGGCTAGGGGCTTGGATTTCCAGCAAGTGTGCATGAGTGTGTTAGATAGGAGCGAATGGAGGCGAATGATACTTGGGACCTGACGATCTGTTGGAGTGTGAGCAGGTAATATTTAGTGAAGGATTCAGGGAAACAGGTTATTTTCATATAGTCGGACTTGAGTCCTGGAAATGGGAAGTACAATGCCTGCACTTTAAAGGAGGGGTTTGGGATATTATCAGTTTGGAGGGATATGTTGTGTATCTTTATACGTATATGCTTCTAAGCTGTTGTATTCTGAGCACCTCTGCAAAAGCAGTGATAATGTGTGAGTGTGGTGAAAGTGTTGAATGGTGATGAAAGTATTTTCTTTTTGGGGATTTTCTTTTCTTTTTTGGTCACCCTGCCTCGGTGGGAGACGGCCGACTTGTTGAAAAAAAAAAAAAAAATAAGCTTTACTGATATTCCTTATTGCAATAATTGTATAAATAATGTCAACCCATTCACGACTGCATATTGGAATGGACAGTGACGTCATTTGTTTACTCTGAAACAGCAAAGCAATGGACAATTTCTCCCAAGTTGAGCTCTATTTCAAGGTACTTTTTGTCGTGAAAGCAATTAAAATCATATCTATTTCTGTAATATATCTTCCCTTCTATCAAATGAGACCAAAAAAAACGAGAATACAACCATCAAAACCATTTGAAATTACCGCTAAGAGGTGGCTAATTGCTGAAAAGTGAACTCCATTATTTATGCTTAGATTTCTTTCATTTTTGGTGTACGTTAAGAAGCATCTTTCCATCATACATTGCCCAAGTTTCAATAAGATAGTCCAACAAACAAATGAGATACAATTCCCGAGATCAAGAGCAAGAGCCCCTCACCAGTGTCAAGGAACCTGCCTTGAGGTCTGCTAGCTTGTGGAAATTTTGCTCGCGTATGGAAGCAAAAAATTGACCCATCGACTGCTCGTATTTGGAAAAACTCGCACTTGGACACACTCGCAAGTAGAGGTTCCACTGTATTCCTTTGGCACTTCTATTTTTTCATCAGCTTACAGTTCTTACTTCTAGTTCTTACTGTGGATGGTGCTATGAATTCTTTCCATTTTTATAATACTTGGCCATCTCACACCAAGGTGCAGTGAAACCCCCATTCCCCCCCTTCCCCCCCACACACACAAAAAAAAAAGACCATCATTCACTTTATCACTGTCTTGCCAAAAGCATCTTCACATTATACTTCAGATGGCCCTCTAAACTGTAACATTTTCACCCCTCCTTCAGAGTGCAGGCACTGTACTCCCCTCCTTGCAAGACTCAGGTTTGGCTGACCAGTTTCCTTGAATCCCTTCATTAATATTACCTTGCTCACACTCCAACAGCACGTCTAATCACAAAAACTGCTTGTTCCTACTTGGCTTGATCTAACTTGCTTACGTAAGCCTGTTGGACGCTCAAGCCCCTATCACTCAAAAAAACCTCTATTACCACCTCCTTCCAACTCCTGGGATGATCCCCTACCTGTCCTTCCGTCCATCCCAAAATACTAACCAAATTTAAAGAGTGGAGAAAAATGCAGGCGTGGAAGATTAGAGCTATAAAGGTTGAGTTAACATACTTTGTTATGGGACTCTCAGCCTGACTTACATATGCAGAAGACAACAGCCATATGTTACTACAGACAGATGAAACATTAAGGAATCAGTTTGTTCATTAACCCGGATTTTAGCTGTGGTTGCATTTATTCTTTTCTGCCATGCAGCACCTAGTATATTTTGAATGAAGGGAAAGAGTAGGGATCATACCAGGAAAAGTCAAAGGGGAAACTAAAGAAGGTCTTGTGTGCTAAGGGTCATCCAAGGAAGAGTTGAAGGGAGGGGATGAAGAAGGTCTTGAGTGCTAGTTGTTGTCCCAGGAGGGGTTGGAGGGAGGAGGGCAACAATTTTAAGTGCTAGGGGCTTGAACATCCAACAGGCTTGTGTGAATGAGTTAGATCAGGGCGAGTGGAGACAAGTGATGTTTATGATGTGTTGCACATCAAGAAAGAATAAATGGCCAAATCTGGGTTAGTGAACGGATCAATTGCTTAATGTTTTTCTGTTTGTGGTAATGTGTATTGTCTTCTGCATCTGTAAATTAGCCTTAAGAGCCCCATAACTAAGTATTGTAACTTGAACTTCATAGTGAATTTGGTGGCTATTCATTCCTGCCATATATCACCTTAGATACCCTTCCTGAAAAATATTCAGAATTATAGTTATTATGTATCTTGTATGTGGTTACCATTTTTCTTGTATGTGGTTAACATGTTTTTTGTGTGTGGTTATCACATTTCTTGTACAGTGCTCATCATTAAATTATGCCAGCTTTTCTGAAACCACAACTACAAAATAGGGCATCCTTCAACTGTCTAAGAAGTGATTAACACATTCCTCAGGGTTTCATGGGGTAAATTTCCCTGTGACTTGCAGATAGCATCCTTAAGCCTTGAGAGTGGCTGATAGCCTTCCCATAGTATATCTCTATCAAAGCCCAGAGGTCTCAGTGGGGTTTAAGCTTGGGAAATATCCAGGCCAATCATCTAAGAAGGGTACCTCACAGGAACAAGGCAGCTGAAAGACAGGTTTTGCACTGCCTTACAGAAAAACTTTGTACCATACTACATGAAAGATTTAGGTAAATGATAGAGCAATTCTAGGTAGGTTACTACAGTTATTGTTAGTGGAGACATTTTTTGAGGCTTCCCTGGACTGATTTTGGTGTGGGCATGTCATTAGCAGTGTCTGCAAGGGACTGATGGAACAAGGTCATCACTGATTATTTAATTTTGTTTACAGGAATTACAAGCTAAGGTACAGATGTTAGAGGAGCACAACAAGAAATTATCACAGTTACTCTCAAGAAGTCCTGTGCCACATAAAATGTTTGAAACACAAAAGTTGGAGACAAAGAAAACTATTGCATGGTGAGCTTATAATTGACATTTGCAACCTTGCCTTATAAGAAACTGAAATGGTGAAAAACTGTTTATTGCAATATTTAATACAAGTACTGTAGTGTACTATTCATATCATATGGATGGCAAAATTTTATTTTTTTTTACCAAATAAAGACAGTTTTACTGTCTTTTAATTATTTGCCATATAAAGGTAGCAAAATTGAATTTTTTTATCACATGAAAAAAAGCAAAAGTATATTGTATTTAATTTTTTTACATACAGCCAAACTGTATTTTCATTTTTAATTTCACATTGGCCTTGTCCCACCAATATAATTTTAAAATGAACATGTATATTGTTCAGTGTTCCCCCTTGAACAAGTGACTGACTCCTTTAATTAGTTCAGTACTTGTAGCTCAAATTTCATGTTAGAAAATGTCTCAAACCACTCTTGAAACATTGAAATAGGCAATAGAAGCAGTTTAATCTTGTTCTTTTACAATTGATAATATTTTTAATTTTTTTCAATTGAATGTGAAAAGTCCATTGCCCCTCTGTTTCTACAGTTATCCCAAAAGACAAATTCTGCTGAAAATTGCTTACCTGGGCTGGAACTACCAGAGCTCTGCTTCACATAGTGATATACAGAAGATGGTTGAAGATAAACTGTTGCAGGCTCTCTTAAAAGTTTCCTTAATTGATGCTCCTGACTCTGCAAAGTTCCACAGGTAGTTTTTTTTTTTTAAGTTTTTAAAACACTACCACAGTGTTGTCATATACTGTGTGTCACCATTGACCAGTGTATTAATCAGGGCAATGTGTGGTTATGCACATTTTGTGTATGTATACACACATATTTAAAGGTGCATGTATTTTCTACTTTTTTTTTTAATGGCCATTTCCCACTGAGGCAGGGTGACCCAAAAAGAAAGAAAAAACCTAAAAGAAAGAAAAAACTTTCATCATCATTCAACACTTTCACCATCACTCATACATAATCACTGTCTTTTCAGAGGCACTCAGATACGACAGTTTACATGTCCCTCCAAACTGCCAATATCCCAAACCCCTCCTTTAACCTTTTGAGGGTCCGTCCCATAGTTCTACAGCTTTAAAGCCTGGGTCCAAGCTGTAGAACTGTGGCTTGAGCTCAGTTCACTCAGATAAGCTGTAAGCAGTAAATTTGGGCCTAGATATGAGAGAATACATCTATGTGGTAAGTGTGCACCACATCAAACAAATACTGCAGCACGCAACGCATAATGAGGAGAAAACCGAGACCATATTTTTGGATTAAAACAGTGACTTTGCAGTGTTTTTTTGTATGTTTTTTACAGTTGTATTTGTGATTTCTTGATCTCATAGATAGATAGAATGAAAGATATATTACAGAAATAGAGGTAATTTTGATTGGTTTTAGTACTGAAAATGGCTTGAAACTGAGCTCAAATTAGTGGAAATGTTCAATTTTTGCCAATGTTCAAGAGTAAACAAGTGATATCACGCATCTAATACACATCAGCTGGTGGGTCTAATATACGTTCGTGGATATGCTAATATTATTTATACAATTATTACAATATTGCATAACAGTAAATCTATTTTTTGGTGTGAATAAAAATTCATTATATGAATAAAAAATCAAAATGGAGTTCATTTGTAAAGCCTGAAAATGTAACTAATAAACAGAGGAAATGCTAGTTTAATGCCAGGAATGCCTGCATTGTTTATTCTGGACCCTATTTTGAAACTGGAATATTTTGAACTTGTGCTCAGTTGATAAAATAGAAGTAATACTAGCGAAATAGCTAAGAATTTGGTTGAATGGAATAATGTAATTGGCCTAAAATGGGAGTCAAAGTTGGCAAAATCGCAGATGCTGAAACAGCAAAATTTGTGAGAGCGTAATTTTGTCAATTTTCGATGAAATTTCATACTTTTTGTTTTATTACCTTAAGAAAAAGATTATCATTTCATAAGAAAAAATAACTAACATTTTTTTAAAAATTCTTGGACCCTGCCTGTCACTCTGAGATTTGGCCTCTGGACCTTCAAAGGGTTAAAGTGCAAGCATTGTACTTCCTATTTTCAACTTTTCATATAAATATATTCAGATGTACTTGTGTGTACATATATACTACATGTTATGTTTTTTTTTTTTTTTTAACAAACCGGCCATATCACACTGATGCAAGGTGACCTAAAAAGAAAAATTCACGTTTCTCTTTTTAAATTTAGTAATGTATATAGGAGAAGGGGTTACAAGCCCCTTGCTCCCATCATTTTAGTCGCCTCATACGACACGCATGGCTTACGGAGGAAGAATTCTGTTCCACTTCCCCATGGAGATAAGCGGAAATAAACAAGAACAAGAACTAGTAAGAAAATAGAAGGGAACCCGGGGGAGGGGGATGTATATATATGCTTGTACATGCAAGTGTAGTGTGACCTAAGTGTGAGTAGAAGTAGCAAGACGTACCTGAAATCTTGCATGTTTATGAAACAGAAAAATGACACCAGCAATCCTACCATCATGTAAAACAATTACAGGTTTCTGTTTCACTCTCACTTGGCAGGACAGTAGTACCTCCCTGGGCAGTTGCTGTCTACCAGTCTACTACGTAGGACTACATGTTATGTACAGTCGACCCTCAACTAACGGCGGCAATAAGTAACGGCATTTTCGTCTAACGGTGCTTTTTGCCATAGAAAAAAATGCCTTAACCGACGGCGAAAAACTTAACCAACAATGTTCGTCTGGAATATGGCCTGAGCGGGCCCAGCCACTTTAAGACTCAGTGTGCCATTGTTTACAAGCTGTTGTGGTCATTATCCACGTGTGCTTCCCATACATTTTGGATTATTCTACTGTTTCTAGTGCTTTTTTTTATTTATTTTATTATCACACTGGCCGATTCCCACCAAGGCAGGGTGGCCCGAAAAAGAAAAACTTTCACCATCATTCACTCCATCACTGTCTTGCCAGAAGGGTGCTTTACACTACAGTTTTTAAACTGCAACATTAACACCCCTCCTTCAGAGTGCAGGCACTGTACTTCCCATCTCCAGGACTCAAGTCCGGCCTGTGGGTTTCCCTGAATCCCTTCATAAATGTTACTTTGCTCACACTCCAACAGCACGTCAAGTATTAAAAACCATTTGTCTCCATTCACTCCTATCAAACACGCTCACGCATGCCTGCTGGAAGTCCAAGCCCCTCGCACACAAAACCTCCTTTACCCCCTCCCTCCAACCTTTCCTAGGCCGACCCCTACCCCGCCTTCCTTCCACTACAGACTGATACACTCTGAAGTCATTCTGTTTCGCTCCATTCTCTCTACATGTCCGAACCACCTCAACAACCATTCCTCAGCCCTCTGGACAACAGTTTTTGGTAATCCCGCACCTCCTCCTAACTTCCAAACTACAATTCTCTGCATTATATTCACACCACACATTGCCCTCAGACATGACATCTCCACTGCCTCCAGCCTTCTCCTCGCTGCAACATTCATCACCCACCTTCACACCCATATAAGAGCGCTGGTAAAACTATACTCTCATACATTCCCCTCTTTGCCTCAAGGACAAAGTTCTTTGTCTCCACAGACTCCTAAGTGCACCACTCAATCTTTTTCCCTCATCAATTCTATGATTCACCTCATCTTTCATAGACCCATCCGCTGACACGTCCACTCCCAATATCTGAATACATTCACCTCCTCCATACTCTCTCCCTCCAATCTGATATCCAATCTTTCATCACCTAATCTTTTTGTTATCCTCATAACCTTACTCTTTCCTGTATTCACCTTAATTTTCTTCTTTTGCACACCCTAACCAAATTCATCCACCAATCTCTGCAACTTCTCTTCAGAATCTCCCAAGAGCACAGTGTCATCAGCAAAGAGCAACTGTGACAACTCCCACTTTGTGTGTGATTCTTTATCTTTTAACTCCACGCCTCTTGCCAAGACCCTCGCATTTACTTCTCTTACAACCCCATCTATAAATATATTAAACAACCACGGTGACATCACACATCCTTGTCTAAGGCCTACTTTTACTGGGAAAAAATTTCCCTCTTTCCTACATACTCTAACTTGAGCCTCACTATCCTCGTAAAAACTCTTCACTGCTTTCAGTAACCTACCTCCTACACCATACACTTGCAACATCTGCCACATTGCCCCCCTATCCACCCTGTCATACGCCTTTTCCAAATCTAGTGCTTGTAACCACTAAATAAGCCACCATGGGCCCCAAGAAAGCTTCTAGAGCCAGCCCTTTGGTAAAGGATGTGAGAAATACGATAGAATTCAAGAAAAAGTTTGTAGAAAAATACGAATGTGGTGGTGGTAGAGGGTGGTAGTGATGGTGGTAGATGGTGATTCTGGTTGTGATGGTGGTAGAGGGTGGTCCAGTGATTCTCAAGCTGGTCCTAGTGGCATTAAAAAACCAAGAAGGGAGGTAACCCCACCAAAGGACTTGGTACCTGAAGTCTTTATGAAAGGGGATTCTCCTTCCAAGCAACAGACAATCCTGAATCTCCCCTGCTGCTGGCACATCACTTATCAACAACTCCACAATAAAGGAAAGTGGCATTTAATTATTGTTTATTTTGCATGTCCTGTTCCTTTCCATATAGGGAAATGTATATTATATGTAAAAAATTTTTTTTTTTTTCAGACTTTGGGGTGTCAGAAACGGATTAATTCTATTTCCATTATTTCTTATGGGGAAAATTAACTCGACCAACGACGAGCCCTCTGGAACGGATTAATGCCGTTGGTTGAGGGTCCACTGGATATGTATGAAATTTTACTTGTACATGTATACTCGAAATGGTTATGTATGTAGACATGCACAATAATCATGAACAAGTGATAAAAGATGCAAAATATCCAGGGTTGATTTGCAGTATACCAGTAAAGGAAGCCCCATTTAAAAGGGCGGGGTTTTAGGTTCCAGGCTACCCCCGTAAAGGGGAAAACCCGCGAAAAATTTGGAACCCCTTTTTTTTTTTCCACTTACAAAATGCATACAAACACTAGAAAAACAAATTTTACACAAACATATATTAAGTTGGGAAATAGAACCGGCATCAAAAAACAATAAAAAAGTACAATACAAAACGGGTTTGCACCATTACTTACCCTAAAATTTTATAGTTTTAAAATTAGGGTGAAAACCAAGTATTTTTTGTAAAAAATCAAGTTGGTATGATGGTATAAACCCCAGGCTCCCCAAACCAGGCCACCCCACCCACACATACAATTCTTTTTGATTTTTAAAAAGCACCCCAGACGATAAAATTTTATATACATTCACTAAAAAAACTTACCTTAAAATAAAGGGGGGAAAATGATATATTTATTGTAAAAAAATAAAGTGTGGTATGTTTTGGGAAGGCACCGGGCTCCCAAACCCGGGCCAAACCCACCTACACATAATATTCAATTACATTTAACCACCCCAAAGGGGCGATAAAATTTATATACATTTTCCCCTCATTACTTCCCCTTAAAAAATTTGTAGTCTTAATGTAGGGTCAGGAGTAAGTAAATGAGAAAAAACCCAAATAAATAGAGAGAAAAAAAAGAGTGCATGAGAGAGTACAAGTGCGATTTATGAAAAACAAACCAGGCGAAGGTAAGTTTTTGAAAACCGAAGTGTAAACGTCTGGTTTTTTACAATTTTACTTTGTTACGGGGTTGTCTCTACATTGATACGGTAGAATAAATAAAAAAAAACACCCCATTCTCATGTAACAAAAATTTTTGAAAAGGGAAATGATCCTGAGTGAAGGCAAGGGAAATAAGTCACTCGATTTTTTTTGGTTTAAACCCTGGGGTTCTCTACACATATGTTTTTTATTAAAGATAATCATGAAACGGGTTTTTGGGTGTATACCTGAATAAATTTACATAAAATACGAAATTTTTTAATTTTCTACATTTTCCCCCCCCATTAACACATTTTCTCTTTAGGGTTAAATTAGAGAAAATGTTACCCCTTGGCATCACTTTACAAGTTTTTTTGGCTACCAAAATCTCATTTTTAATTTTTTATTTATTCTTTTGGTAGGTGTTTTATAAACTTTTTATGTTAGAATCGTTTTTATTATATAATTTTGAAAAAAAAAAATATCAATGGGGGATTAATAAAAAATGTGTATATTAACGTTTTATACAACTTTTTAAGGGAAGACCGGTATTTTTTAAATTATTATTATCTTTTTCTAAATGGGGGTCATTTGTGAAAGCGTCTGCACCCCCATCTCATTTTTATGTTTATTTTTTTCATTGTGGGGTTTTTATCATCTTTTTATTTTTACTTTAATCGTTTTTTAATTATAAAATTTTTTAAAAAAATTTAACATAAGGGGTTTAAATTTGAAAATGTGTTTTTAAACCATAATAAAACGCCCTTTTAATGAACTCGATGATTATTATTATCATTACAATATGACTCTGGAGACAAAGAAACCTTACTGTTTTAAAGGGGTACCTAAAGCCAGCACAGTATGTAAGTTTTTTTAATACGGGGTAAACAAAAGATGATTATCAAGTATATTTAAAATATGAAATAATTTTTAAAAACATTTGAAATTTTGGATTTTCCCCCAGACAAAATGGCGGGTATAGCCCTTGTGGTTTAAAGGAAATTCCCTTTTTAAATTATAAAAAAAAATTCCAGCAAAAGGGAGAGCCCTTTAGTGCTCCCGGGGAGCCACGAAGAATGTAAACAAAAAAGGGGGGGGGGCGCGGTGACCGTTTTAAAAATCATTTGGGGGTAGCCGTAAACAAGTTTAGGTCAAAATTTAAAAGGACCGTATTAGGGGAACCCGTAAAGTGAAACGCCGTAAAGGGGGGCCCTCCTGTATTTGGGAAATTAAATTTATAATCCAAAAGGGTTTTAAATAATAAACCCAACATTTAACAGACTAATAGGGGGATTCTCTAGTGCAATTTTAAATCAGAATAAATGTTAAAACTTTGCAAAAAAAGCACTACAGTACAAACAGTAAAAACAATTTTTGCAACGCTTTTTAAAACAAATCCATTGAATCACTACCTTCCCACAATCCTCAAAATACGGGGGCCCCCCGATCCTAAAGGGGGTGACCAACCCTGATTTGAATAATTTTTTTTTTTTATTAAAAACCTGGCTGATTCCCCCCAAAGGGGCGGGGTGGCCCGAAAAAGAAAAACTTTCGCCATCTTTCCCACTCCCATCCCCTTGTTTTGGGCCCGAAGGGTGCTTTACACTACATTTTTTTAAACTGCAACTTTAACACCCCCCCCTTCGAGTGCAGGCCCCGGTACTTCCCATCTCCAGGACTCAAGCCCGGGCCTGCCATTTTCCCTGAACCCCTTCATAAATGTTATTTTTTGCTCACACCCAACAGCACTCAAGTTTTAAAAAACCTTTTTCTCCATTCACCCTATAAAAAACACGCTCCCCGCATGCCTGCTGGAAGTCCAACCCCCTCCCCACAAAAAAACCCCCCTTTCCCCCCCTCCCCCCCAACCCTTTTCCCTGGGCCGACCCCCCCCCCCCCGCCTTCCTTCCATTTACAGCCGATACACCTTAATCATTCTTTTTTCGCTCCATTCCCTCTACAGGGCCGAACCACCTAAACCCAACCCCTTTCCCACCCCTGGAAAAACATTTTTTGGAAACCAAAACCCTCCTCCAAAACCTTCCAAACTACTTTCCCTGCATTATATTCACACCACAAAATTGGGCCCTAAAGACATGACATCTCCACTGCCTCCACCCTTTCTCCTCGCTGCAACATTCATCACCCATTTTCAAAAACCCATATAAGAGCTTTGGGAAAACTAAAACTCTCAAAACTTTCCCCCTTTTTGGCCTCCAAGGACAAAGTTTTTTTGTCTCCAAAAACCCGCCTTAAGTGCACCACTCACCCTTTTTCCCCCCCTCATAAATTCTATGATTCACCTAAATTTTATCATAGACCCATCCGCTGAAAACGTCCACTCCCAAATATTAAATACATTCACCTCCTCCATACTCTCTCCCTCCAATTTTATATCCAACTTTCATCACCAAATTTTTTTTGGGTTATCCTCAAAACCCTTTACTTTTTCCTGTTTTTTACTTTAAATTTTTCTTTTTTTTGCACACCCTACCAAATTCATCCACCAATCTCTGCAACTTCTCTTCAGAATCCCCAAAGAGCACAGGTCATCAGCAAAAGAAACCCAGGGACAACCCCCACTTTATGTTGATTTTTTTATTTTTTAACCCACCCTTTTTGCCAAACCCTGGGCTTTTACTTCTCTTACAACCCCATCTAAAAATATATTAAACAACCCCGGTAAACATTACACATCCTTTCAAAGGGCCTATTTTTTTACTGGAAAAAATTTCCCTCTTTCCAAACATACTCAAACTTGACCTCACTATCCTCTTTTAAAAACTCATCACTCTTTAAAAAACCTACCTCCTACCCCATACACCGAAACATCCCCACTTTACCCCCCTATCCACCCGGGTCAAAACCCCTTTTTTTTTCCCAAACCCCATAAATGCCAAAAAGCCCTTTTTTTTTAAGGGCCTTATCAAAATTTACGTTCACTTATATGTTTCCACTGTAAAACCCTGTCCCACACCCCCTCCCTTTTCCCAAAACCCCCCTTTGTTCATCTGCTTTTCCTATTCTCCTTTTTAAAACTTTTAAATTTCTTTCATAATAACTCTACCATACACTTACCAGGTAAAACTAAAACAGACTTTTTTCTTTTTCTTTAAACACCCCACCGTATCCCCCAAGGCAGGGGGGCCCCCAAAAAGAAAAAGAAAAGTTTTTTTTTTTAAAATTTTAAAGTAATTTTTTAGGGGAAAAGGGGCCCCCAACCCCTTGCCCCCGGGCTTTTTTTATTTTGCCTTTACCCACGCATGGTTTTACGGGAAGAATTCTTTCCCAAATTCCCCATGGAAACCCTAAACGACTTTTTTCCCCCTAAATTTTTGCACTCTCTTTTGTTCCCTTTGCCTTTTAACAAAGGAACTACCCTGCTCCTCCCCCAAATTTCCCAGGAACCTTACCCTAAACCATACTTTATTAAAAAATTGCCCCAAAACCCCTTCCAAAACTATACCCCCACCTTTTTAAAAACTTTTTCTATTTTTAAACCCATAAATTTCCGGCTCCCTTCCCCCCTTTCTTTTTACCTACTGCCTCACAAAATTTTCCCCACCTCCCCAACGGGCTTTTCCCCCTCACCTCCTACAAGATGTTATTCCTCCTTGCCCTATAAAACAAAATAAAAAGCTTCCTTCTTCATCAACTTTTTAAAAATTTCCCTCAAAATTTTCCCCTCCATCTTCCCTTTACCTCAAACCCTTCTCCATTTAATAACTCTCCTCCCTATTTTTAACTGAAAAATTTCCATTTTTTTCTCAGGTTTCCCTTTAAACTTGTTAATCAATTTCCAAAGTTTTTTCCTTTTTTTTCCAAAAAAAATTTTTGATAACACTCCCCCCACTCTCTCATTTGCTCCTTTTTTAATTGCTTCACCACTCTCTTAACCTCCCCTCTTTTTTTCCTCCATATACTTTTTCCCCCCTTGCTTTAAATTCTCCTTTGAAAAAACTTCCCCATATGCAATTTTTCCCTTCCCCTCACAAACTCCCCTTTTAAAAACATCATTCCCCCAAAACCCACCTCTTTCCTCCCGCACTACCTTTTTTACATCATCATTCCACCAACGCCCCCTCTTTCCTTCCCCCGCACCCACTTTCCTGTAACCACAAACTTCTGCTGAACACCCCTAAACAAAAACATTTTTAAACCTCCCCCCCATACGCCCTTCGACCCCTTTGGCCAAATGCTCTCACTGTCCATCTATCCTCCAAAGCGTTTAAATATCTTCCCAACTCCCCTCCTTTTTTAATTTTTATAAACCTTCACCTCTCCCCTTCCCCTAATGCTTCTATTCCCTGTATCCAACTACCTTTTACTCCCCAGTAGGGTAAACTAGAAAGTGATTTTGATATATCTGTGGCCCCCTCTATAAACATGTACATCCCCGAATCTACCAAAATCTTTTTTTCTACCAATACATAATCCAACAAAATACTGTCATTTTTCCCTTTCAAACATACTTGTATACTTTTTTTAAACGTCTTTTTTCCCTTAAAAAATTATTACCCATAACTAAACCCTTTCTTTTACCCAAAATTCCCAAACAAAGGGCTCCCCTTACATTTACACCCGGCAACCCCCAAAATTACCTTACCACACCCTTTTTTTTTAAAAATTTTCCCTACTTTAGCTTTTAGGGCCCCCCACCACAAATTTCTCTCTCACTTGGTTCAAAAGGGTCCTATACATTCACTTAACCCTCTCCCAAAATCTCTCTCTCTTCCCCCCCTTTCATTCCTCTCTTCTCCCCGGTGGGATACAACCCCTTATTTTTGAACCCCCTTTTTTGCATCCAAAACCTTTTGTTTAATTTCCCATAATTCTTGAATTTACACATTCAAAAATCTTTTTCTCCCCTTTCCCTAACTGACCTTCAAAATTATTTTTTCTACCCCTTCCTTTGCTCAAATCTCTCAGATACCCAATTTAATCCCATTTTTTTTACCCCCCCCCGAAACTCCCCTACCCCCTTTTAGCTTTGTTTCGCTTAGGGGCCCGGACATCCAAATTCCTTTTTTTTCATAAAAATCACAATCATTTTGTTTCTTGTCATCCCCACTACATCCACGCACATTTAAGCATCCCAAAATTTTTTTAAAGTTTTTCTTTTTTTTCTTTTTTTGTAAATGTCCCAAGGAGAAGGGGTTTCTAGCCCCATTGCTCCCGGGATTTTTCAACCATACGACACGCATGGCTTACGGAGGAAAAGGGACTTTTTTCCCCTTCCCCATGGGCAACCGAAAAAAATAAAGAAGAACAAGAGCTTTTTAGAAAAAGGGGAAAAAAACCCAGAAATTAAAAATTTAAAATTTAAAAATGCCCTGTGTGTGTCTGTGAAGTGTACCCAAAAGGGAAGTAGGAGTATCAAGATTTTCCCCGTTTTTCTAGGTTTTATGAAAAACATTTAGGTATGCAAAATAAAACAGTAAAGCCTAGGTAGTAGGGTTTGGGAGAAAAGCAACCCCCCAGGGGGGGTACTACCGTCCCGCCAATGAGTGAAAAAAGAAACCTGTAATTTTTTTACTTGATGGTAGGATTTTCTGGTGTCCTTTTTTTCTGCCTCGTGAACAGCAAAAATTTTTATACGTCTTGCTACTTCTACTTACACTTTGGTCCCCACTAAAACATAACAAAGAAAAAGCACAATATACTTCCCCCTTCTGGGTTTTTCTTCCTTTTTTTCTTTCAAATTCTTATTCTTGTTTATTTCCTCATCTCCATGGGGAAGTGGAACAGGATTTTTCCTCCAAAACCATGCGTGTTGTAAAAAGGCACTAAAATGCCGGGGGCAAGGGGCCCAGTAACCCCTTCTTTCCCGTAAAAATATTACAAATGTTTAAAAAGGGGAAACTTTTGTTTTTCCTTTTGGGCCAAACCCCCCTTGGTGGGATAAAAGGCCAGTGTTTTTGAAAGAAAGAAAGATATACGTATGTCCCTTTTACTGAGTAAAACTGTAATGTCCAACAGGGTTTTTAAGGGAAACATTTGCATGGGCATGAATGATGCAAAATTTTTCAAATTTTTAAAATTTTTACTTTAAAGGGTAAGGAATTGCAGATTTTGGAAAAAACTGATCAGGGGTTTAAACCCTTCACCCAATAGTTTTAGTTTTTTGGTGCGGAGCCAGCAAAAAACTCTGGCTTGGGGGTTTCTTCCTCCCGGGGGGGGCAAGCACTCCAATCAAGGAGGAGCCAAATTAAAGAAAAGCCTGGGTGAAGGGGAACATTCCCAAAATGAAAAATTTAATATACTGAGCTTGTGAATTAAGGTAAAGGAAAAAAGCTTTGGGTTCAGGGAAAAACACTAGCCAACCCTAAATTTTTTAACCCTTTTTTTTTATTCAAAAAACCAAATAGATTCCTTTAAAGTTAACTTTTTTGCACTGAAACACCAAAACTTAAACTTTTTTTAGTCTCTATATTAAAGGGTTTTTTTGAAAACCTTTTGATCAATGTTTTGGCCCATTTAAACCCTTTTATTTGCTGTCATGTAGAACTACGTTATTGAGGCCAGCCCCCATAAAGTTTTTACAAAACAAGAGCTCAGCTCACTCAATAAGCGTATATTTTGGTGAAAGTGAAGTGGGAAAAAAAAATTTTTTCCCCCCATAAGCCAAGCCCTGCGTTAAAGAAGTGACAAAATGCTGGGGGGGGGGGCCAAAAAGGCTGTAGCCCCTTCCCCCCTGTTTACGTCACTAAATTTAAAAAGAGAAACTTTCCCCCCCTTTTTTTATTTTTGGCACCCCGCCTCAGTTTGGGGTAAAGGCCCCGGGTTTTATGAAAAAAAAAAAATTTTGGGGTGTGGGAGGGTGCGTGTGGGGCATGCCCAAACAAAAACAAAATATAACAAAATTTTCCCTACAGTCCCTGCACCCATATTTACATCATGGTTTTTTTAGGCTTTTTTCTTGTGTTTGGTAATTTCTGTCCGCAACCCTGTCCAGCAGAAATTTAGTCATCAAACCCGATTAAAACAATTTTCCCTATATTTTTTCTTCTCCACGATGGCTTTTGTCTTTTTTGAAAAAGTTCACGTTTGGGGTTCTTTTTCCCCAGACTTACATTTAGAGCAAAACTAAAAAAACCCCAAAATCAGTAGAAAACACATTATTTTGGAAAAAGGTTTTTAAACATGAACTGAAGAAAATGTTTGGGCCCGTGGAATTAGAGCTTTGGGGCTGTAAAACATTAATAGTTTTTTTTACAGCCCAAAATTTTTTATCCCAAAAAAAGGTTTATGTTTTATTTTTTTTATAAATATATTAGTAATTTATGTAATTTAAAACACTTTTGAAAAAATAAATTATCTGTAAATTTCATGGGACACATATCCCTTTTTTTCCAAAGCTTTTTTTAATTAATGCAACTTTTTGCAATTTTTTACTATAGCTACAGAAAAAACTGAGCTTGTGGTAAATTTTGGTTTTAAATTTTTGGGAAGTACCAGTTATATTTTTTTTCATTAACAATTTTTTGTTTTGTGGGAAGTTCTTCCAGCAAAGATGAGAGGGGGTAGCTTTTGGGGTCCAACACAGCTAGGATATCCCCCGAGATTTGACGCCCCCCCTGCCCTTTTTCAAAATTTCTTTCCAAAAGGGAAAATTTTAAAAATAAAGTTAGTAAAAGATTTTAAATTTCAGTTTGTTGATTAATAAAAAAGTGAATAAAAAATGAAGGCCTGTTTTATTCCAGGGGGGTTTCCTGAAAACCTTTTTATTATGAGAAAAAAGTGAGAATAAAAAACACTCCACCATACCCAAAAAACTGTGTGTGGGACTGTTGGAGAATGAAAGGGAGTGTTTTTTTCAGGGACAAAACCCGTAATACACTGCCATCTTTGGCCTTCCCTTTTCTGGTGTTTTACACACTAACACACACACAGATGTGAGTGAGTGAGGGGAGGGGGGGAAAGCCAGGTTTGTTGTGAGGTGGGGGGGCACTGAAGAGGGAGGGAGGGAAATAAGACGGTGAAGGAGGAAGAAATGAATTGTAAGAGAAGGGAGGAAGGGAAAAGGCCCAAGGAGGGGATGTGTATTGGGATTTAGGCAGGCAGGAAGGAAGCCCAAAGGGGGGATTTTAAACCATAAAACAGTACAGCCTCTTCCCCCACTTTAAAGACTGAGTTTTCTTTTTCCCAAGACCATGGGCAGTAAAAAAACAAATTCGTTTCAAAGCAAGGACATACTATAATGGGATGGGTTTTGTGTCAACCACTTTTATATTGTTCTAAAGTCAAACCTTTTCAAAACCCCTTTATAAATTTTTTTGTATAATTTTTTTAAAAGTTTTAATTTCAGTGGGGTACTGTATATTGTAATAAAAAGAAAAGGGAAATGAAACTCTAATATACATTATTTAGGTATGCATACTGGGGAAAGAGCCTTTGCAAAATCGGGGTCCCTTGGTAAATGAGTACAAAGGGAAAAGGCCCCCCTTTTTAAAAGGGGTTTCACTTTACGCGTTTTCCCTAATACGGACCCCTTTCAAATTATGACCAAAACTCCCTATAAAAGGCTCCCCCCCCTGACTTTCTAAAACGGTCCCCCGTGCCCCCACCCTGTTTGTTTTTAAAATTCCCCCATGAGCTCAGAAACACTAAGTTCTCCATTTTGTCTGGAAAAATCCAAAAATTTTAAATGTTTTTAAAAATTTTTTTTCATATTTTTATATACTCTGATAATTATACTTTGTATACCCGTACCTAAATTTAAAATTTCATACATCGAGTCATTTTTAAAAAGTATATTTTTAAAGTTAAAAAACACATTTTCAAAAAAAACCATCCCTGATATTTTTTTTCAAAATTAAAATAAAAACACATGCAAAAACATATAAATAAGATAAATACACCCCCCCCGTAAATAAATAAACATAAAAGTAGATGTGGGGCAGACGACTTTTCCCCAAAAGACGCCAAAAAAACAAACTCACCGATCCCCCATTTAAAAGTCGTATATTTTCGGTAATATACACATTTTCCCTTAATCCATCCAGATATTTTTTTTTAAAATTTATAATAAACATGATGCATAAAAAAATATTTAAAAAAGAAAATACAAACCCCCCATAGAATAAATAAACAAATTGAATGTGAGGCAGACGACTTGCACAAGTGGTGATAATAACAATACTCGCCGAGTCTCATTAAATGTCGTATATTACGGTAATATACACATTTTCATTAATCCATCCATGATATTTTTTTCAAAATTATATAATAAACACGATGCATAACATATAAATAAGATAAATACACCCCACAGATAGAATAAATAAACATAAATGTGAGATGTGGTAGCAGAACGACTTGCACAAGGGTGATAATAACAATACTCACCGAGTCTCATTAAATGTCGTATATTGCGGTAATATACACATTTTCATTAATCCATCCATGATATTTTTTTCAAAATTATATAATAAACACGATACATAACATAAAAAGATGATAAATACACCCCACAATAGAATAAATAAACATAAATATAAGATGTGGGAGCCTGGTTTGTTTACATAACTCTGCGCCTGTTACCTCTCATGTACTCATTCTTTCTCTCTCTCATTTATTCGTTTTATCTCATTTACTTACTCCTGACCCTACATTAAGACTACAAATATTTTAAGGTAAGTAATGAGTGAACTGTATATACATTTTATCGCTCTGGGATGCTTAACCCTTTGACTGTCGCGGCCGTATATATACGTTTGCGAGGTACCGTGTTTGACGTATATATACTCATAAATTCTAGCAGCTTCAAATCAGGCAGGAGAAAGCTAGTAGGGCCACATGTGAGAGAATGGGTCTGTGTGGTCAGTGTGCACCACATAAAAAAAATCCTGGAGCACGCAGTGCATAATGAGAAAAAAAAAACTCCGACCGTTTTTTTTAATTAAAATGCCGACTTTGTGGTCTATTTTCGTATAGTATTTGTGGTTGTATTCTCGTTTTCTTGGTCTCATTTGATAGAATGGAAACTATATTATAGAAATGGAGGTGATTTTGATTAATTTTACTATAAAAAGAACCTGGAAATGGAGCACAAAGTACAGGAAATGTTTGATTTTTGCCAATGTTCAAAGTATACAAATGATGTCATTGTCCAATAAATGTCCAAATAGCCATTCTAATACGCAGTCATGAATGGGTTGATGTAATTTTTACAATTATTACAGTATTGCAGTAGTCTGCATAACAGTAAATCTTCTATTTTTTGTTTGAATAAAATTTCAAAATAAAAAGCAAGAGTAATATCACAGGGACCTGGAGACATGACTGATGAACAAAGAAAATGTTATTTTAGAGCCAGGAATGTCTGCATTGTTCATTCTGGACCTTATTTTTGAAATTGTCGTATTTTTTAATTTTCGTGGAATTGGCCAAATTGCAAATTTCTGACCATGTTATTGGGTAGTTGAAATCGGTAAATGGGCAGTTTCTTGTACTCAATCGATAGAAACAATAGAGTTCTGAAGAAATAGTTATGAGTTTGGTTGACTGAATAACGGAATTACCGAAAATAGGGCTCAAAGTGGCGAAATTGCGATTTTTAAATATCCGCCACCCTAACTTCGCGAGAGCGTATTCCGTCGTTTCCATCAAATTCGTTTTTTTTGGTTCTTTACAACATGGAAAAGATTCTCTTACAGCTTCGTTTACACTCACTTGGCAGGACGGTAGTACCTCCTGGGCAGTTTGTGTTATCAACCTACTACCTAGCCTTCCTACGAAATATATTTATATAAAGATAATGACGTAAGAAAAGTAGGTTGGTAGACAGAACGCCCAGGGAGGTTACTACCATCCTGCCAAGTGGCGTGTTTAAAACGGAATGGCCTGGTAATTGTTTTACATGATTATTAGGATTGCTGTGTCTTTTTATTCTGTCTCATCACATGCAGATTTCAGGTACGTCTTGCTACTTCTACTTACACTTAGGTCACACTACACATACATGTACAAGCATTTATATAACACACCTCTCTGGGTTTCTTCTATTTTCTTTCTAGTCTTGTTTGTTTATTTCCTGTTATATCCATGGGGAACGGAACAGAATTCCCTCCTCCGTAAGACATGTGTGTTGTAAGGGTATACTAAATGCCGGGGAGCAGGGGCTAGTAACCTCTTCTCCTGTGTATATTACTAAATGTTAAAAGAAATAACTTTCGTTTCTTTCTTTTGGGCCACCCCACCTCAGTGGGATGCGGCCGGTTATGTGTTGAAATAAAGAAAGAATTACCTAAGAACTCCGTGGGGAAGTGGAACAGAATTTTTCCTCCATATGCAATGCATTTGTAAGAGGCAACTTTTTTTTTAGGGTCACCTTATTGGTGGTATATGTTGTTTGTTGAAAAAAAAATAAAAAAGAAGAAAAAAAAAAAAAAAAAAATAATATTCATATTAATAAATTACTTAAGAAAAACCTAAATGAATGGAAGACAGATAATATAATTTAGAGCATGTATAATGGAGAATTTCATAGACTTTATGCAATAGTATGTTTGTGAAAATGTGGGAGAAAGGAAATTGATATTGGTGTGGTGAAAATTTTCAGCAGGTTTCCTAGTGCGGGGTGGGCGGGGGGGGTTGGGTTTGGGTGGGGGGCGGGGGGGGGGGGTGGGGGCGGGGCCGGGGGGGGGGGTGGCGGGGGGGGGGGAGGGGGGGGGAGGTGAGGGTAAGAAAGTTGTTACTTACTCCAGCTTGCAGATGTACTTTAATACATCTTCCTAACTTTGTACAATTTACACTATTACTTTACTATATTACTACACTCACAGTTAAGATTTGCAGTTTTAAATATTCTGCAATTAATAATTTTTTAACAAAACATTGTATGTAAACTGAGTAGGGCTGGGAGTACACACACAATGAATCATTGTCACCATCACCCATTCTTTTAATTAAGTATTTTGGTCAACCCTGCCTCGGTGGAGACAGCCATCATGTACAAAAAAAAAAAATGTATCTATATAATTTATATGTTCAAAATCATGAGGTCTGCATTTCGTTTAGCAAGTTCAGTCAAGTTATACGGCAAATATAATTTTGTTTTGGACTTGATTTTGAGCTGGGTTCACATTGCCCTTAAATGCCCACCCACAGCATGCCTCCCTCATGACCCCCCCCCCCCCCCCCCCCCCCCCCCCCCCCCCCCCCCACCCCCCCCCCCCCCCTTTTTTAATACCCCCCCCCCCCCCCCCCCCCCCCCCTCCCCCCCCCCCCCCCCCCCCCCCCCCCCCCCCCCCCCCCCCCCCCCCCCCCCCCCCCCCCCCCCCCCCCCCACCCCCCCCCCCCCCAAACCCCCCCCCCCCCCCCCCCCCCCCCCACTTTAATATGGCTTCACATTATTGTGGATATCACAACACTCCATGGCCAGTGAAGTGCCATTAAACCTTTATCAGACAATCTTTGAAGACCAAAAATGGCACTGGGACACCAAAGCCTTAAGATTGGTCATATCTCAACTTCAAGCATTTTGGTGCCAGCAGTCTGTTCGGTAAGACATACAGTATGTTTGTTATAATTGCGTGTATTAGGGTTAAACATGTTTATATTAGGGTCAATTGTTTGCTATCTTTCTTTCATCACTTTATGAATGGGGTAATAATGAACGCATGCTTTGAAAATGCACATTAAATGAAGGGTTGCCATGATTAGCTTGAAACTAAAGTAGCAGTGTTGTGATGGTAGTTTTCTACATCTTCCTGACAAAGAAGTGTGACCTGATTATCTCGTTGGGGCAGAAGATGGCACTCCTAAGGAGACTTGACCATTTCACTGTCTTTCATATACAGTAGATCCACTTTATTGACAGCACTGTCGCTCCGTTAGATCTACATTTTAAGCATGGCACCCTCAGATATGCTTTGAATGGTAAATTTTGGCCTAGACATGTGAGAATGGGTTTTGTGCTGTGAGTGTGCACAGTAAACAAACACTATTCTTTATGCAGTTCATGATGGGAAAAGGAGACCTTTTACCTTGTGTTTGGTTTAAAATGGCAACTTAAGGGTGTTTTCTAGGTAGTTTTTTGGTTTTATTGGCTGTTTCTTGGTATCAGTTAATAGAATGGAAAAAATACTAGAGAAATGGAGATGATTTCAGTTGGTTTCAAACCGAAAGTGTAGCTTGAAGTAGGCCTCGAAGTGCCAGAAATACAACCTCTCCTCACTTAGCGATGTACTCATTTACCGACGACTCGGACTTACGACAGGCTCTCTGACCAGTATGCATACCTAAATAATGTACATTAGAGTTGATTTTCTCTATTCTGTTTATTACAATATACAGTAAACTACTGTATAAACATTTAAAAATATACCAGAAATGTTATAAATGGTGCAAAGGTGATATTAAAACAATATCAAAGAGGGTTGACACAAACCCACTGCCATTATAGTATTCTCTTCACTTAACGATGAATTCATTTACTAATGTGGTCTTAGGAACGGAACTCGGTCATTAAGTGAGGAGAGGCTGTATTACTTAGATATTTGGCAATGGTCTCAAGGAAGGGTAGGGCCTTCCTTTCCTCCCTCCCCCAGTCTCTTTTACGGGTTTTTCCTAGATCTTTTTCATTTATTGGGACAGCATAAGTTATGACCAATCATTTTTTGATGTACAGTATTTTATTATCTGAGAAATAGGGTAAAGCTTTTATTTTTTGTGTTATAATGAATTCAAAATGTAGGGAAAATGTTACATAGGAGAGGCTAGTGGTTGCGATTAATGAACAGTGGAAAGGTTGCTTTAGTGGCTACAATGCTTACAGTGTTTCTTTTGGACTGTTTTTAAATTGGAATTTGTTGAATTTTGTGTAAAATTAGCCAAATTACCTAATTCTGTGCATGTTATAGGATAGTTCTGTTAGCTGAATGGGCTGTTTCTTGTACTTATTCAATAAAACAGAAGGCATACTAATGGCTAAGCTAAGAATCGGATCAAATTGAGCAATGGAAGTTCTTAAAACAGGACTCAAATGGGGCAAAATTGCCAATGCAATAATTTTGCTCAGATTGCCAACTTTGTGCTTGCGTAATTCTTAAACTTTCCTTCATATTTTGCATTTTTTGGTGGCATTGCCTTAGAAAAAGATGCTTTGTACATTTCAGAAGAGTTTTTTTTTTCTGTTTGAAAAAATGTAAGGTTGATCAGAAGGTGATACAGGTTTTCAGTACTACTTTTCAAGAATAAGTCAACGTTGTGTGAATAACCTGTCAGGTCTCTAGAGCTAGAGGGGCCAGCCTATGTGTAAGGCTATTCATCCTTGATGGAACTGATGGGTATGGTTATTGCCCACAGAAGTAGGAAGTAGAAGAGGGCCACAATATAGAAGTCGTGTTTTCCAGAATAATGTGATTGTTTCTGAGTGAATACAAGGGTAAGGGACATTTGGCCTCCATACTTGCTCATTGGGCAAAAATGTAGCAGTGAGGACGTTAGTGTACTTCTCGAATTGAACCAGGATGGCCCTCTCTTGAGCATTCTTACCAGCAGCTGAAAGAAGAGCTTAGGGTTGCTAAGCTTGGAGATATGGCGATTAACGGAGAGAACAAGAGGATTCGAAAGTAATCCTCCTGTTGTGAAGTTCCCCAGGTTAAGAGGGGAACGTGGTCAGCTGGGCCGGGCAAATGGACAAAGCTGAAGGTTAAAAGAAGACTGTTGGAGAGCGGCAGAAAACAAGAGGTACAGAAGACTCTGTGGAAACTTCCAACCCATTTTCGGTGTACCTGACGAATGTGCGGTGTTCTACTAGGAATGTGCACAACGAGCACCAAGGAAAGCAATTGGCAGACATGAGTGAGACATCCCTAGAAACCCCAACGAAGACCCCATCGAGAACGTCTTGACAAATTCCACAAGTGAAGGTGTAGTGCTACCTGACGAATGGAGGGTTCGGACTACTGGGAACATCATGACAGACAACGCCAAGGAAGGTAAAAAACATGTTGTTGTGTTGTTGGGGTTAGCAGATTAGGTACATGGATAGGGCATTCTGCTTGAAGGATAGGAGTAGGAGGCCGAAAGTGTGTTTTCCTGGGTGGGATGAAGGATATTGTTAGCCGGTCTGGATGACCATTGAGAGGTAATGGGAGCAATCCGATTATCCTGTCTCAGTGCTGGAGGCAACGATGTTGGCAGACGTAGGGAAGTGAGGACCTGGGTAGCAGGTATAGGTCTGCAATAGAGATAATTAGGAGGAAGGGTGGGAACTCTGCCTTATGTGGTATTTTGCCAAGGAGAGGAGTTGGGAAATGAATGGTTGTCCTGGGCAATGGTTCAATTGCTGGCTGGACAAATATGTAGGAAAATGCAGTAAACATTCATTGACAAACGGGGACCTCTCCAATGACCAGGAAATGACTGTATGCCAGGGATGGGGTTCATTTATCTAGTTTGGGGTGGGAGCACTGGCCTTTGCAGTGGAGGGCGCTGTTAGGTCTTTATACTAGGAAATAGTTAGTGGTATGGGTTTTGGCAGGAAAACAGTGAAGTCCCAGTTGTAGTAATATGAGTACTAGGAGAAACTAGTAATAGGCAATATGAGGGGATATTGGAAATCCAGTGGCACTAGAGTGACAAGGACAGTAATAGGTTTAGTGGAATACCAGAAAGGAAGCAGAAGGGTAAAGATAAAGGGAGGGTCCCTTAAACTATATATTACACAATTCACTGGCAAGACAGTGATGGAGTGAATGAAGGTGAAAGTTTTTCTTTTTTGGGCCACCCTGCCTTGGTGGGAATCAGCCAGTGTGATAATAGAGTAATAAATATAAATAGTCGTAGTGCTAGGAATGAGATGGACGAGTTGAGATATGGTTGCTAGTGAGGTAACATTATGTATTTGCCTTAACTGAGTCGTGGTTCATACGAAAAAATCGGGACATGCCTGCAGAATGTCACATACGGGTTTTAAATTGTTCCACGGTTAGACAGAAGTATCGGGAAGGGGTGGGGTGCACTGTATGTCCGAGATCGCTTGAACTGTTGCATAAAAACGGATTATTAAGTCTGAAAGTCACATACAGGTCTGTTTGGATAGAATTTTCAGAGGACTTGAAAAATGATTTTAAGTGTGATTACCATCCTCCAAACTTAGATAGGGGACCAAGGGAGACTTCTATGGGAGGAAATTGTTAAGGCCACCAAGGCACGAAACGTAGTATTCTAGGAGACTGTAAACTTTAGTTATATTGATTGGAATTTCTTGACTGGGAATTTAGAATCAAAACGACTTCTTAGAAGTTTAGTTCAGGATTGTTTTTTTGAAGGCAGTTTGTGACAGAGCCTACAAGGGGAAATAACCTGCCTGACTTGGTTTGGCAACAATGAAACTCTTGTTAATAATTTACAAATTACGTACAGAGGAACTCGGCACAAGCAATCACAACTCAATTACCTTTAGCATTGAATGGAAGTATGTTAGTAAGGAAAATTCAGTACTTGTCCAGATGTTCGCTTAGCAGTTACAAATGGGCTTAGAGAACACTTATCTGTGGACGGAGTAATGAGAGAGCTAATCTGTTATGACGTTTCTTAAGCACTACATGCTGCCTAAAGACATTTATCCCATATAAGGAATTAGAACGAATGAAAGACCCCAGATGGATGAATAATAGGCTCAGATATCTTTTAGGACAGAAAAAAGGTAATTTTATAGGAGCATTAAAAGAGGTGAGGGTCATCTTATTGATTCAAGTATATTGACATTAAAAGGGATGTTAAAAGGGGATAAGAAAAGCTAAACGGGACTATGAAATTAAAGTTGCTAGGGATTCGAAAAAATAACCCAAAAGTTTTTTTCCAGCTTGATAGAACAAAAGTTAGAGATAAGATAGGTCCCCTTAAAATAAACTCTGGGCATCTCACTGACAAGGAGATGAAATGTGCTCTATTCTTAATAATTATTTTCTTCTCAGTTTTCGCTCAGGAAGACACTAACAATATCCCAGTAATTAATTTTTATAGTGGGCCTGATGATGATATAATTATGCAATGGTCCAAGTCCTTCCGAAATGGTTATCAACAGATAGACTGGTTAAAGCAAATAAATCCCCGGGCCTGATGAATTTTTTCAAGGGTTCTTAAAGAGCGGAAAATGGGACTTTGTGAACCATTGACTAATTTTTTCATATTTCTCTTCAAACAGGTGTAGTGGTCTGATATGTGGAAGATGGCTAAATGTAATTCTATTTTTAAAGCAGGGGACAAGTTTTACCGTCAAATTACCGCCCAATACGCCTCCTCAATTGATAGGCAAATTACTGAGTTCAGTTATAGTTGACAATATAAGAAGCCATCTCGATTAAAAAAACAACAGCTTGATTAATGATACTCAGCATGGATTCACGAGGGGTCGTTCCTGCCTAATAAATGATTAACCTTCTTCAGTAAGCGGTTGAGGTCGTTTATCATGATAAAGAATTCGATATTGTTTTATTTAGATTTTAGTAAGGCTTTTGATAGAGTACCAACCAGAGACTAATAGAGAAAGTGGCAGCTCATGCATTGGGGGAAAGTGTTGTCATGGATCGAGTCATGGCTCACCAATAGGAAGCAGAGAGTATGCTTAAATGAGGTTAAATCCGAAAGAGTAGGGATCCGTACAAGTGGCCATTCCACAGGATCAGTCTTGGGCCCATTGTTGTTTATAATATATATCCATGACCTTGATGAGGGAAATACTACGTGATATGAGCAAATTTGCCGATGCACACAGATAGGGTGGGGGGTGGGTGCCCCCCCCCCCCCCCCCCCCCCCCCCCCCCGCCCCCCCCCCGCCCCCCCCCCCCCCCCCCCCCCCCCCCCCCCCCCGGGGGTAGGAGAATGATTTAAAACTTAGATGTCAGGAACTTTCAGGAGGATTAGATGTACAAAAATTGCGGATATCTATAAGCATTAGAGATCTTTCAGTGAATTCTAGTAGGACTGCCTTCTAGCATCCAGCCTGTTACTGGGTTTTTGTAACAAGTGTCAGTATCTGGTCCAATTATCCATTAGAATTCAGCAAGATTCCAGTAGTGCTTCAGGAATACAAACTGGTAGGCTACTAACTAAAGAAATTAAAAAATTTAATAAGTTATTAAACAATTAAGTTGTCTAGGCATATATTATCAAAGGAAATTATGTAATCGTTGAATATAATACGATTAGACCAAGTTCCTACACTTCTCTCGTGTACAGTAGGATAGTGCTGAGGCACATATCACATCTTAATGGTTTTAAGTACCGTCTGGTTACATTGTTAGTATTTAAAACATAGTACAAATATATACAAGTAGTTTTGTGATGTGTGTAAGTGCTTTATGTAGTTCCGCCTATGTTCAAGACTCGACTAGACTTAACCAGTGGACTGACTAAAATTTCCTCACATAAAACTAATTCTTGACCAACTGGCAATCAGACAGCTTGCTTGAACAATAAAACGACTGATAAGCTGAACAACAATATAACAAGCAACAGCGACTCAGAATTAGGAACAAGGAGATAATATAACGACACTAAGTAGGGACCATCTGCAGATCCACCACAAATAACGTCACAAAAACCTCCCATACTACAGAATCTAAGTTCACCATTAGAAAAATCCCGACTGTGACAGTACACAGATACCAATACAAATTAGGTCAGAAGCTACAGCTCAGGACCTGAATTTCTCAGAGTGTCTATGCGACACAACCTCAGTACAACGGCGAAAATCATAAAGTCTAGGCTATGTTCTGTGGAACAGTGTTACACAGAACCACCAACAAGAAAGCGCAGAGACAATCTTTCAACATGGGCCCACAAGGTAGAGCTGGTGTGAGGGACCTCTTGTTAGTGCAACGTCCAACCGACAATAGCTAGCACAGGCCAGCTAGACTACTCCAGGCGAGGGCTGTGATCCCCCCCCCCCCCCCCCCCGATCACGTGACTCTCCGTGGACTGTTGCTGCCCAGCAACACGAGAGCCGGCAGCATAACGAGCGGAGAGGAAAGACACAGTAGTTAGACATGGCTGTCAGCTACTAACACTCGAATAGGAGCACCGAATATATATATAAATGTTACATCCTACCTAATAATATAACTAAGTCAAATAATACTTAAAGCAATATATTTACGATTTAGCTTAATATCACAAATGTAGCAATTAAATTTATTGGGGCACAGGTAATATACATTATATGCATTGTGAACCCATTCAGGGGTCGCATAATTAGACAAACTCAATTCCTGCCGTCAGAAAGTGGTAGATGCAGTTCACTGTAGATTAAATGCAAGGTTCTGAAGCTTGGGAGTGTCCATAACCCTAGTACAGTGGACCCCCGCATTCCGTTGGCATCACATACGTTTAAAATCCGCATACCGCTCGCTTTTATCGCAAAATTTTGCCTCGCATACCGCTCAAAACCCGCTCACCGCTGTTCGTCCGAGAGCGTCCCAATGTGCGCCCGTAGCCTGCCTCACATGTGCCGCCGGTGGCATTGTTACCCGCCAGCCTCCGCGGTAACATCCAAGCATTACCCATCGAAACATTTGTATTATTACAGTGTTTTTGGTGAATTTTATCTGCCAAAATAAGTGACCATGGGCCCCAAGAAAGTACTAGTGCCTAACCCTACAGCCAATAAGGTGGAATTACTATTAGAGATGAAGAAAGAGATCATTGATAAGTATGAAAGTGGAGTGTGTGACGCCGACCTGGCCAGGTTGTACAAGAAACCCAAATCAACCATCGCTACTATTTGGTGGCAACAGAATGGCAATCTCTCATGGAGCTGTTCTTGCCAAAGGTTCTAACGGTGTTTTCGAAACAGAGATCGTCGGTTCACAAGTGATGAAGATTTGAGAGACCTCTTATATTAATTTTTTTTTTTTTATTTATATTGGTGTGGTAATGAAAAACAGCTAGCAGGAGATAGCGATCTCTCAAGCGATTCATAAGCGAGAAGCTAGGGAAGTTGCATGAGGATTTATTAAAAAAATGCCTGCAACTAGTGATGATGTGAGTGAATTTATGGCTAGCAAAGGTTGTTTGAGGAGATTTAAGAAGCGTAGTGGCATACATTAGTGTGATAAGGCATGGTGAGGCAGCCAGTTCGGACCACAAAGCAGCTGAAAAAATGTGAGAGAATTCACGGAGTACATAGACAGTGAAGGACCTGAAACTGAACAAGTGTTTAAATTGTGATGAAACAGCCTGTGTGGAGAAAATGCCAAGCAGAAACCCCCTACATTACGGAGGAGGACAAGGCACTCCCAGGACATAAGCCTATGAAAGACAGGCTACTTTGTTGATGTGTTCCAATGCTAGTGGTGATTGCAAAGTGATGCCTTTATTAGTGTATCACTCTGAAAAACTCCCAGACCGTCGGCAATAGAATGTCTCAAGGAGAATTTGTGTGTGCTGTGGAGGGCAAACAGTAAGGGCATGGGTCCTAGGGACTTTTTCTAGACTGGTTACACATGCATTTGCCCCCAATGTGAAAGATTACCAAGAAATAGAATTAGAACTTAAGTGCCTCCTGAGTTAGACAATGCCCCTTGGTCATCCTACAGACGTGCAAGAGCGACTTTAGTGGGGAATGAAATTCATTAAGGTGAAGTTTTTGCCTCCTAATATCCACTCCTCTCCTGCAGCCCATGGACCAGCAGGTTATTACCAAACTTCAAAAAAAGACTGTACTCAAAAGCTCTGTTTGAAAGGTGCTTTGTAGTGACCTCAAAAAAAAAAAAATAACAACTTTCAACTGACTCTAAGAGAGAGTTTCGGAGAGAGCACTTAATATCCTCAATACATACTACTGTGTAAACTTATAGGTAAGGCTTGGGAGGAGTGACTAAGAAGCCTTGAACTCTGCTTGAAGAAACTGTGGCCAGAATGTGTAGACAAAAGGATTTTGAAAGGGTTTGAGGCTAACCCTGAGAGGATTATGCAGTTGGGAATCCATTGTGGCTTGGGAAATCCTTGGGGGTGGAGGTTAGTGGGGAGGATGTGGAAGAGTTGGTGGAGGAGGACAATGAAGAAACTAACACTGTGAGCTGATAGATCAACTTCAACAGCAAGAGGCCTTACCTGAGGAAAACTGGTTCAAAGGAGGGGAGAGAGAAATGCAGAAGTTGCCTCCTACAAAGATAAGGAAATCGTGCAATGTGGCTGAAAGTGCAACCTTTATGGATGAGGATTCACCCTCACACAGCTATTGCAAGCCGTGCTGGTATTATTACACTGACAATGTTGTGAAACTCTTTAGGGAAGTCCATAAAGGACCTGAGAGGTAGGCCACTATGGACAGTATGTTGTGCGAAGAAGTCCAGTGACTCTGAAGCTGGTCCTAGTGATTAAAAGAGAAAGGAAGTAACCCCAGAAAAGGCTCGACACCTCAAGTCTTAATGGAAGGGATTCCCCTTCTAAAACACTTACACTCTCTCTCCCCTCCTCCCGATCCCATTCAATCGTCACCGTATCTTCAATAAAAGTAAGTGTCATGTATTGTGCATGCTTTTTCAGTTTGTGTGTATTAAAATTAACATTTCATGTGGTAAAAATTTTTTTTTTCAGACTTTTGGGTGTCTTGCACGGATTAATTTGATTTCCATTATTTCTTATGGGGAAAATTCATTCGCATACCGATCATTTTGCATAACAATGAGCCCTCTTGCACAGATTAAAATCGCTATGCGGGGGTCCACTGTACTTATCAGTTAATTAACATAGAACTTAGCCATACAGATTGCAAAAAGGATTTGGGGGTTATGGTAAGCAGCAACCTTGAACCAAGACAGCAGTGCCTAAGCGTACGTAACAAAGCAAATAGATTACTGGGATTTATATCTAGAAGTGTAAGCAACAGAAGTCCAGTGGTTATTTTACAGCTTTATACATCATTAATAAGGCCTCACCTAGATTACGCAGCTCAGTTCTGTTCTCCATACTACAGAATGGACATAAATTCGTTAGAAAATATCCAGCGTAGAATGACTAAATTAATACATTGCATTAGAAATCTTCCTTTATGAGAACAATTGAAGGACTCTTAAACTACATTCACTGTAAGAGGAAGAATGGGCGGACTGATCGAAGTGTATAAGTGGAAGATGGGTATTAACAAGGGGATATAAAATTTAAGGGGTTTTTGAGGATATCACCTCAAGGAAAGAACCTGCAATAATGGTTCAAATTAGATCCCCAACCACAAGTACTCTCACACTTGGTTCAAAAACTCCCCACGCATTCACTCAACATATCCAAAAATCTCTCTCTCTCCTCTACACTTCTCTTTCTCCAGGTGCATATACACTTCTGTAACCCACTTTCACATCCACCTTTATTATACTCCACATAATCCTTGAATTGTAATGCATTTAATAGTCCCTCTTTTCCTGCCATTCTTATCCGTCAACATTTTTGCTACTCCTTCTTTAGCTCATAACTCTATTTGAAACCCCTGTACCTTTCCCATTGATTCCTCTGTCCACTGAAACTCTCCCACCCACTTTAGCTTGGTGTCACTTTAAAGCCGGGGACATCCAGCTTCTTCTCATTCATAACATCCACAATCATCTCTTTCTGATCATTTGCACAAATCCACACACATTCAGACTTCCACTTTGACAATTTTCTTCTTATGCTTTTTAGTAATTATTACAGGAATGGGGTTAGGTAGCCCTTCGTTCCGGCATTTCAGTTGACTTTTACAACTACATGGCTTAGGAGGAAAGATTCTTTTTCACTTCCTCATGGATATAAAAGGAAAGTAACAAGACACACAAATAACCCACACATAAAAGAGAGAAGCTTACGACGACGTTTCGGTCCGGCTTGGACCATTGACAAGTCACATAACAAGAGGTGGAGCGGACGGGCTATATATAGGCAGGAAGAGGTGGTGGTAGTGTAGTAGGACAAGAAATTGGATATTATTCGACAAGATGATACCGAAACGTCGTGTAAGCTTCTCTCTTTTATGTCGCGGGTTAGGTGTTGTATTGTTCCAGTCACGGTAGTGTGCTTTTTTGTTATTTAAAGTAACATGGACCGATGTACTATTAAGATTAAATCACAAGAAAACTCAAGATAGTGTGTATAAATGAATCGTGGACATGTAGGGGTAGTGTGACCTAAGGGTAAGTAGATGGTGTGCAAGACACGACCGGTTTGCGGGCTGACGAGGGATGAAGACAGACCAAGCCTGTATATGGGTTTGGTTGCTCCTGGATAGCTTACACGGGAAGGAAAACACTGGGGGTTCTTTTCACGCTGAAATGAGGTATAGCCGAGGAGGTAGACATGGGGTGACAGTCACTGATCTCACGCGGATTTAGTAAGCAGTAAGTGCGGAACAGGGGACATGGTTTACAAGATGTGACCGACGGCGAGTGCTGCTGGCACTCGTAGAAGGTTATTCACGTTGATTGATAGACGTTAGAGGCAATTTTCTGTTGAAGAGGTGCATGGGCGAGGCTTTGGTGACGTCAGAAAGGGTGATATTACAAAATAGACTGAGACCTTAACCCCTTTCAGGGTTTCTGACGTATGTGTGGCTTACGCAACAAGTGGTTTTTGATGTACTTAGTTTCGCCCCCCCCCCCCCCCCCCCCCCCCCCCCCCCCCCCCCCCCCCCCCCCCCCCCCCCCCCCCCCCCCCCCCCCCCCCCCCCCCCCCCCCCCCCCCCCACCCCCCCCCCCCCCCCCCCCCCCCCCACCCCCCCCCCCCCCCCCCCCCCCCCCCCCCCCTAAATTCTGCGCCTTAAACTAGTGAGAGAAAGCTGGTAGCCTTACATATGGAAAGAATGGTCCTATGTGGTCAGTGTGCGCAGTATAAAAAAATTCTGCTCAGCACGTGTGTAATGAGAGAAAAAGCTTTGACGGTGTTTTTGGATTAAAACAGCGAATTTGCACTGTATTTTCGTATGGTATTTATGCTTTTAGTCTAGTTTTCCTGGTCTCATTTATCGAATGGAAGACATTATTACAGAAAATTTAGATGAGCTCAAAGTAGCAGAAATGTTCGATTTTTACCAAAGTTCAAAAGTAAACAAATTGTCCAAGCGTCCAATACACGTCAACTGATGAGTCTAATATTCTTTCACAAGTGCGCTGATAATTATTTATACCATTTCTACACTAATGCAGTAGTCTGCATAACAGTACAATCTTCTATCTTTTCGTAAGAATAAAAATTCAAAGTGGAAAGCAAAAGCACTATAAGAGGGGCCTGGGGATGTGACTAATGAACAGAGAACTTGTATTTTATTGCCCGGAATGTATTTCTTGTTTATTATGGACCCTAATTGGAAATTGGCATCTTCTGAACTTTGTGATGAAATTGGCAAAAATTGCCAATTTTAACACTATCTTGGATCTGTTGAAATCGGAACATGGTGGTATTCTTTTACTCATACTCATCTCAAACAATTTCGTTCTATACCCCCCCCACCCCAACCCCCCCCCCCACACACACACACACACCCCCCCCCCCCCCCCCCCCCCCCCCCCCCCCCCCCCCCCCCCCCCCCCCCCCCCCCCCCCCCCCACAAACACCCCCCCCATTTTCCCCCCCCCCCCCCACCCCCCCCCCCCCCCCCCCCCCCCAAAAACTGACCATAGTTATGATTTTTGTCGACTTAGTACACTGGAATTGGAGAAAATAGGGCTCAAAGCGGGCAAAATCGCCCATGCGCAAAATCGTCGAGACCGCTAATTTTGCAAGAGCATAATTCCGTAAGTTTTCCATCAAATTTCATTTTTTTGGTGTCATTATGATCGGAGTAAAGATTCTCTGTTTTCATAAGGATAATAAAAGTTTTTTTTTTTTTTGTTTTTTTTTTTTTTAAATTTTGGCCGACCCTGAGAACAAGTCGGGAGAGGGCCTGACGACCCTGAAAGGGTTAAGGGTTGCCATAGCCTGTGCAGGTCTGGTGGAAGTCATGCACATTGGCCCTAGAATTTTTTTATTCTGTTACCATTGTTTATTTTTAATATTACAGTAGGGTTTTGATATTGTACAATCTTGAAAAAATGACCTTTTCTGAAAATGCTTTGGCCCCATTTAAAAAAAAAAAATAAAAAATACATATAAAAATTTTTCTGTTCTCTGAACAGTGTTATTGAAATGGCTTCATATGCTAATATTTGTAAATTTATCTCATTAGGTTTGAATTTCTATCACTGAATGGGCTCTATCCAATCGAAGCACAAAGGATCTATAATATTTAAAATTTGCATTTCTTCATGAAGTCATGTCAGGTATCACTGTTGCTATAATGATCTGTGTATTATTACATACATTTTTTATTTTAGGAAAGTTGCTAACATACCTGGATGAACAATTACAAGTGAAATCATCATGATGGTCTTGCACTATACACAATGATCAATTAACAGCTTTATAATGCCTAGTGTATTTCACATTTTAACAGTAATATAAGTAGAATAATGGTGAAAGTGTTGAACAATGATGAAAGTTTTTTCTTTCTTTTTGAGTCCACCCTGCTTAGTGGGAAACGGTCCGACGTGTTAAAACAAAAAAATATTTCAATTTAACCAAATTTCTGTTTCAGTGCAGATATAAAATGTATAATAGCTGAAAATCTATCAACAGTTTACTAAATTTTGTAATTTGCATTTTTGTTAATATGATTCAGGAGTCCGGGATACTGACAAGTTCATTGAGGGGGATGCACTGTTTAGTGAAGTGATTCAGTGTTTTAGTTAAGTGGTACTGTGTTTTAGTTGAAGTGATACAGTGTTTAGTGAGGTGATACATTGTTTAATTTAAGTGACACAGTGTTTATACAGAATGTGTCACTGTGATAACCTTGCAGGTGATTGAGGAAGCAGCACAACATTGCTGGGTCGTCATAATTATACCAGTCTGTACAAGAAAGATGCCACATAGGCATTGAAGTGTCTATATTCGGAAGTGTATTCTGTTGCAATTTTCCCTCATGCTGTGATCTTCGAGCCAAAGATAACAGCAGACTTTTAGATATCTGTATCTCAAAACTAAAACATCCCCCTCCATTCCTTTCTCCATTCTATCCCATCTACTCAAAATCCCCCCCTAAATTAATATACCTCCATCTTACCCCATATAATCTCTCCTCCCCTATCCATTTTCTCACCTCACAATATCCTACTCCTCTCCCCTTTTCCACCATAATTCCCTCATATCTCTATCATTAACATCCATATACAACACCCCCCACCTTTACTTCAACATCATTCCTCTAATAACCCAAACCCACACCCCCCCCCCCCCCCCCCCCCCCCCCCCCCCCCCCCCCCCCCCCCCCCCCCCCCCCCCCCCCCCCCCCCCCCCCCCCCCCCCCCCCCCCCCAAAAACCCCCCCCCCTATAATAATACCCCCCCCTCACCCCCCCCCCCCCCCCTCCGGAAAAATCATTCGCAATGTTGTTTCATGTTGGAGAAGGAAAGGGCAACAGCACGCAGACAGCGATGTGCACTTACTGGATGTGAAACAATAGGTGAGTGTTGTAGAGACCTAAGAAAATAACGGGCCTCTATACTTACATTATTTCTGTTAATTTAGAAATATATTTCTATTTCTTCTTTCAATAAACTGGCTGTATCCCACTGAAGTAGGGAGGCCCAAAAAGAAAAACAAAGTTTCTCTTTTTAATTTCATAATCTATACGAAAAGGGGTTACTAGCTTTTTCCTAGAAATCTTTTCTTTCTTTTAACAAACCGGCCGTATCCCACCGAGGCAGTGTGGCAAAAGAAAACGAAAGTTTCTCTTTTTAAATTTGTAATTTATGCAGGAGTAAGGGGTTACTAGCCCCTTGCTCCCGGCATGGCTTACGGAGGAGAATTCTGTTCCACTTCCCATGCGAGATTACAGGAAATAAACAAGAAACAAAGAACTAGTAAGAAAATAGAGAAAACACCAGCGGGGTGTGTATTATAACTTGCTTGTTACATGTATGTGTAGTGTGACTAAGTGTAAGTAGAAGTAGCACGACGTACTGAAATCTTGCATGTGTATGAGCAGAAAAAAAAAAGACCCAGCAATCCTACATCGTGTAAAACAATTACAGCTTCGTTTACACTCACTTGGCAGGACGGTAGTACCTCCTGGGCAGTTTGTGTTATCAACCTACTACCTAGCCTTCCTACGAAATATATTTATATAAAGATAATGACGTAAGAAAAGTAGGTTGGTAGACAGAACGCCCAGGGAGGTTACTACCATCCTGCCAAGTGGCGTGTTTAAAACGGAATGGCCTGGTAATTGTTTTACATGATTATTAGGATTGCTGTGTCTTTTTATTCTGTCTCATCACATGCAGATTTCAGGTACGTCTTGCTACTTCTACTTACACTTAGGTCACACTACACATACATGTACAAGCATTTATATAACACACCTCTCTGGGTTTCTTCTATTTTCTTTCTAGTCTTGTTTGTTTATTTCCTGTTATATCCATGGGGAACGGAACAGAATTCCCTCCTCCGTAAGACATGTGTGTTGTAAGGGTATACTAAATGCCGGGGAGCAGGGGCTAGTAACCTCTTCTCCTGTGTATATTACTAAATGTTAAAAGAAATAACTTTCGTTTCTTTCTTTTGGGCCACCCCACCTCAGTGGGATGCGGCCGGTTATGTGTTGAAATAAAGAAAGAATTACCTAAGAACTCCGTGGGGAAGTGGAACAGAATTTTTCCTCCATATGCAATGCATTTGTAAGAGGCAACTTTTTTTTTAGGGTCACCTTATTGGTGGTATATGTTGTTTGTTGAAAAAAAAATAAAAAAGAAGAAAAAAAAAAAAAAAAAAATAATATTCATATTAATAAATTACTTAAGAAAAACCTAAATGAATGGAAGACAGATAATATAATTTAGAGCATGTATAATGGAGAATTTCATAGACTTTATGCAATAGTATGTTTGTGAAAATGTGGGAGAAAGGAAATTGATATTGGTGTGGTGAAAATTTTCAGCAGGTTTCCTAGTGCGGGGTGGGCGGGGGGGGTTGGGTTTGGGTGGGGGGCGGGGGGGGGGGGTGGGGGCGGGGCCGGGGGGGGGGGTGGCGGGGGGGGGGGAGGGGGGGGGAGGTGAGGGTAAGAAAGTTGTTACTTACTCCAGCTTGCAGATGTACTTTAATACATCTTCCTAACTTTGTACAATTTACACTATTACTTTACTATATTACTACACTCACAGTTAAGATTTGCAGTTTTAAATATTCTGCAATTAATAATTTTTTAACAAAACATTGTATGTAAACTGAGTAGGGCTGGGAGTACACACACAATGAATCATTGTCACCATCACCCATTCTTTTAATTAAGTATTTTGGTCAACCCTGCCTCGGTGGAGACAGCCATCATGTACAAAAAAAAAAAATGTATCTATATAATTTATATGTTCAAAATCATGAGGTCTGCATTTCGTTTAGCAAGTTCAGTCAAGTTATACGGCAAATATAATTTTGTTTTGGACTTGATTTTGAGCTGGGTTCACATTGCCCTTAAATGCCCACCCACAGCATGCCTCCCTCATGACCCCCCCCCCCCCCCCCCCCCCCCCCCCCCCCCCCCCCCACCCCCCCCCCCCCCCTTTTTTAATACCCCCCCCCCCCCCCCCCCCCCCCCCTCCCCCCCCCCCCCCCCCCCCCCCCCCCCCCCCCCCCCCCCCCCCCCCCCCCCCCCCCCCCCCCCCCCCCCCACCCCCCCCCCCCCCAAACCCCCCCCCCCCCCCCCCCCCCCCCCACTTTAATATGGCTTCACATTATTGTGGATATCACAACACTCCAATGCCAGTGAAGTGCATTAAACCTTTATCAGACAATCTTTGAAGACCAAAAATGGCACGGGACACCAAAGCCTTAAGATGGTTTCATATCTCAACTTCAAGCATTTTGGATGCCAGCAGTCTGTGCGGCGGATAGACATACAGTATGTTTGTGCTAATTGCGTGTATTAGGGTTAAACATGTTTATATTAGGGTCAAATTGTTTGCTATCTGTCTTTCATCCCTGTATGATTAGGGAATAATGAACGCCATGCTTTGAAAAGACATTAAATGAAGGGTTGCCATGATTAGCTTGAAACTAAAGTAGCAGTGTTGTGATGGTAGTTTTCTACATCTTCCTGACAAAGAAGTGTGACCTGATTATCTCGTTGGGGCAGAAGATGGCACTCCTAAGGAGACTTGACCATTTCACTGTCTTTCATATACAGTAGATCCACTTTATTGACAGCACTGTCGCTCCGTTAGATCTACATTTTAAGCATGGCACCCTCAGATATGCTTTGAATGGTAAATTTTGGCCTAGACATGTGAGAATGGGTTTTGTGCTGTGAGTGTGCACAGTATAAAAACACTATTTCTTTATGCAGTTCATGATGGGAAAAGGAGACCTTTTACCTTGTGTTTGGTTTAAAATGGCAACTTAAGGGTGTTTTCTAGGTAGTTTTTTGGTTTTATTGGCTGTTTCTTGGTATCAGTTAATAGAATGGAAAAAAATACTAGAGAAATGGAGATGATTTCAGTTGGTTTCAAAACCGAAGTGTAGCTTGAAGTAGGCCTCGAAGTGCCAGAAATACAACCTCTCCTCACTTAGCGATGTACTCATTTACCGACGACTCGGACTTACGACAGGCTCTCTGACCAGTATGCATACCTAAATAATGTACATTAGAGTTGATTTTCTCTATTCTGTTTATTACAATATACAGTAACTTCTGTATAAACATTTAAAAATTATACCAGAAATGTTATAAATGGTGCAAAGGTGATATTAAAACAATATCAAAGATGGTTGACACAAACCCACTGCCATTATAGTATTCTCTTCACTTAACGATGAATTCATTTAGTAATGTGGTCTTAGGAACGGAACTCGGTCATTAAGTGAGGAGAGGCTGTATTACTTAGATATTTGGCAATGGTCTCAAGGAAGGGTAGGGCCTTCCTTTCCTCCCTCCCCCAGTCTCTTTTACGGGTTTTTCCTAGATCTTTTTCATTTATTGGGACAGCATAAGTTATGACCAATCATTTTTTGATGTACAGTATTTTATTATCTGAGAAATAGGGTAAAGCTTTTATTTTTTGTGTTATAATGAATTCAAAATGTAGGGAAAATGTTACATAGGAGAGGCTAGTGGTTGCGATTAATGAACAGTGGAAAGGTTGCTTTAGTGGCTACAATGCTTACAGTGTTTCTTTTGGACTGTTTTTAAATTGGAATTTGTTGAATTTTGTGTAAAATTAGCCAAATTACCTAATTCTGTGCATGTTATAGGATAGTTCTGTTAGCTGAATGGGCTGTTTCTTGTACTTATTCAATAAAACAGAAGGCATACTAATGGCTAAGCTAAGAATCGGATCAAATTGAGCAATGGAAGTTCTTAAAACAGGACTCAAATGGGGCAAAATTGCCAATGCAATAATTTTGCTCAGATTGCCAACTCTGTGCTTGCGTATGTTCTTAAACTTCCTTATATTTTGCATTTTTTGGTGGCATTGCCTTAGAAAAAGATGCTTTGTACATTTCAGAAGAGTTTTTTTTTTCTGTTTGAAAAAATGTAAGGTTGATCAGAAGGTGATACAGGTTTTCAGTACTACTTTTCAAGAATAAGTCAACGTTGTGTGAATAACCTGTCAGGTCTCTAGAGCTAGAGGGGCCAGCCTATGTGTAAGGCTATTCATCCTTGATGGAACTGATGGGTATGGTTATTGCCCACAGAAGTAGGAAGTAGAAGAGGGCCACAATATAGAAGTCGTGTTTTCCAGAATAATGTGATTGTTTCTGAGTGAATACAAGGGTAAGGGACATTTGGCCTCCATACTTGCTCATTGGGCAAAAATGTAGCAGTGAGGACGTTAGTGTACTTCTCGAATTGAACCAGGATGGCCCTCTCTTGAGCATTCTTACCAGCAGCTGAAAGAAGAGCTTAGGGTTGCTAAGCTTGGAGATATGGCGATTAACGGAGAGAACAAGAGGATTCGAAAGTAATCCTCCTGTTGTGAAGTTCCCCAGGTTAAGAGGGGAACGTGGTCAGCTGGGCCGGGCAAATGGACAAAGCTGAAGGTTAAAAGAAGACTGTTGGAGAGCGGCAGAAAACAAGAGGTACAGAAGACTCTGTGGAAACTTCCAACCCATTTTCGGTGTACCTGACGAATGTGCGGTGTTCTACTAGGAATGTGCACAACGAGCACCAAGGAAAGCAATTGGCAGACATGAGTGAGACATCCCTAGAAACCCCAACGAAGACCCCATCGAGAACGTCTTGACAAATTCCACAAGTGAAGGTGTAGTGCTACCTGACGAATGGAGGGTTCGGACTACTGGGAACATCATGACAGACAACGCCAAGGAAGGTAAAAAACATGTTGTTGTGTTGTTGGGGTTAGCAGATTAGGTACATGGATAGGGCATTCTGCTTGAAGGATAGGAGTAGGAGGCCGAAAGTGTGTTTTCCTGGGTGGGATGAAGGATATTGTTAGCCGGTCTGGATGACCATTGAGAGGTAATGGGAGCAATCCGATTATCCTGTCTCAGTGCTGGAGGCAACGATGTTGGCAGACGTAGGGAAGTGAGGACCTGGGTAGCAGGTATAGGTCTGCAATAGAGATAATTAGGAGGAAGGGTGGGAACTCTGCCTTATGTGGTATTTTGCCAAGGAGAGGAGTTGGGAAATGAATGGTTGTCCTGGGCAATGGTTCAATTGCTGGCTGGACAAATATGTAGGAAAATGCAGTAAACATTCATTGACAAACGGGGACCTCTCCAATGACCAGGAAATGACTGTATGCCAGGGATGGGGTTCATTTATCTAGTTTGGGGTGGGAGCACTGGCCTTTGCAGTGGAGGGCGCTGTTAGGTCTTTATACTAGGAAATAGTTAGTGGTATGGGTTTTGGCAGGAAAACAGTGAAGTCCCAGTTGTAGTAATATGAGTACTAGGAGAAACTAGTAATAGGCAATATGAGGGGATATTGGAAATCCAGTGGCACTAGAGTGACAAGGACAGTAATAGGTTTAGTGGAATACCAGAAAGGAAGCAGAAGGGTAAAGATAAAGGGAGGGTCCCTTAAACTATATATTACACAATTCACTGGCAAGACAGTGATGGAGTGAATGAAGGTGAAAGTTTTTCTTTTTTGGGCCACCCTGCCTTGGTGGGAATCAGCCAGTGTGATAATAGAGTAATAAATATAAATAGTCGTAGTGCTAGGAATGAGATGGACGAGTTGAGATATGGTTGCTAGTGAGGTAACATTATGTATTTGCCTTAACTGAGTCGTGGTTCATACGAAAAAATCGGGACATGCCTGCAGAATGTCACATACGGGTTTTAAATTGTTCCACGGTTAGACAGAAGTATCGGGAAGGGGTGGGGTGCACTGTATGTCCGAGATCGCTTGAACTGTTGCATAAAAACGGATTATTAAGTCTGAAAGTCACATACAGGTCTGTTTGGATAGAATTTTCAGAGGACTTGAAAAATGATTTTAAGTGTGATTACCATCCTCCAAACTTAGATAGGGGACCAAGGGAGACTTCTATGGGAGGAAATTGTTAAGGCCACCAAGGCACGAAACGTAGTATTCTAGGAGACTGTAAACTTTAGTTATATTGATTGGAATTTCTTGACTGGGAATTTAGAATCAAAACGACTTCTTAGAAGTTTAGTTCAGGATTGTTTTTTTGAAGGCAGTTTGTGACAGAGCCTACAAGGGGAAATAACCTGCCTGACTTGGTTTGGCAACAATGAAACTCTTGTTAATAATTTACAAATTACGTACAGAGGAACTCGGCACAAGCAATCACAACTCAATTACCTTTAGCATTGAATGGAAGTATGTTAGTAAGGAAAATTCAGTACTTGTCCAGATGTTCGCTTAGCAGTTACAAATGGGCTTAGAGAACACTTATCTGTGGACGGAGTAATGAGAGAGCTAATCTGTTATGACGTTTCTTAAGCACTACATGCTGCCTAAAGACATTTATCCCATATAAGGAATTAGAACGAATGAAAGACCCCAGATGGATGAATAATAGGCTCAGATATCTTTTAGGACAGAAAAAAGGTAATTTTATAGGAGCATTAAAAGAGGTGAGGGTCATCTTATTGATTCAAGTATATTGACATTAAAAGGGATGTTAAAAGGGGATAAGAAAAGCTAAACGGGACTATGAAATTAAAGTTGCTAGGGATTCGAAAAAATAACCCAAAAGTTTTTTTCCAGCTTGATAGAACAAAAGTTAGAGATAAGATAGGTCCCCTTAAAATAAACTCTGGGCATCTCACTGACAAGGAGATGAAATGTGCTCTATTCTTAATAATTATTTTCTTCTCAGTTTTCGCTCAGGAAGACACTAACAATATCCCAGTAATTAATTTTTATAGTGGGCCTGATGATGATATAATTATGCAATGGTCCAAGTCCTTCCGAAATGGTTATCAACAGATAGACTGGTTAAAGCAAATAAATCCCCGGGCCTGATGAATTTTTTCAAGGGTTCTTAAAGAGCGGAAAATGGGACTTTGTGAACCATTGACTAATTTTTTCATATTTCTCTTCAAACAGGTGTAGTGGTCTGATATGTGGAAGATGGCTAAATGTAATTCTATTTTTAAAGCAGGGGACAAGTTTTACCGTCAAATTACCGCCCAATACGCCTCCTCAATTGATAGGCAAATTACTGAGTTCAGTTATAGTTGACAATATAAGAAGCCATCTCGATTAAAAAAACAACAGCTTGATTAATGATACTCAGCATGGATTCACGAGGGGTCGTTCCTGCCTAATAAATGATTAACCTTCTTCAGTAAGCGGTTGAGGTCGTTTATCATGATAAAGAATTCGATATTGTTTTATTTAGATTTTAGTAAGGCTTTTGATAGAGTACCAACCAGAGACTAATAGAGAAAGTGGCAGCTCATGCATTGGGGGAAAGTGTTGTCATGGATCGAGTCATGGCTCACCAATAGGAAGCAGAGAGTATGCTTAAATGAGGTTAAATCCGAAAGAGTAGGGATCCGTACAAGTGGCCATTCCACAGGATCAGTCTTGGGCCCATTGTTGTTTATAATATATATCCATGACCTTGATGAGGGAAATACTACGTGATATGAGCAAATTTGCCGATGCACACAGATAGGGTGGGGGGTGGGTGCCCCCCCCCCCCCCCCCCCCCCCCCCCCCCGCCCCCCCCCCGCCCCCCCCCCCCCCCCCCCCCCCCCCCCCCCCCCGGGGGTAGGAGAATGATTTAAAACTTAGATGTCAGGAACTTTCAGGAGGATTAGATGTACAAAAATTGCGGATATCTATAAGCATTAGAGATCTTTCAGTGAATTCTAGTAGGACTGCCTTCTAGCATCCAGCCTGTTACTGGGTTTTTGTAACAAGTGTCAGTATCTGGTCCAATTATCCATTAGAATTCAGCAAGATTCCAGTAGTGCTTCAGGAATACAAACTGGTAGGCTACTAACTAAAGAAATTAAAAAATTTAATAAGTTATTAAACAATTAAGTTGTCTAGGCATATATTATCAAAGGAAATTATGTAATCGTTGAATATAATACGATTAGACCAAGTTCCTACACTTCTCTCGTGTACAGTAGGATAGTGCTGAGGCACATATCACATCTTAATGGTTTTAAGTACCGTCTGGTTACATTGTTAGTATTTAAAACATAGTACAAATATATACAAGTAGTTTTGTGATGTGTGTAAGTGCTTTATGTAGTTCCGCCTATGTTCAAGACTCGACTAGACTTAACCAGTGGACTGACTAAAATTTCCTCACATAAAACTAATTCTTGACCAACTGGCAATCAGACAGCTTGCTTGAACAATAAAAGACTGATAAGCTGAACAACAATATAACAAGCAACAGCGACTCAGAATTAGGAACAAGGAGATAATATAACGACACTAAGTAGGGACCATCTGCAGATCCACCACAAATAACGTCACAAAAACCTCCCATACTACAGAATCTAAGTTCACCATTAGAAAAATCCCGACTGTGACAGTACACAGATACCAATACAAATTAGGTCAGAAGCTACAGCTCAGGACCTGAATTTCTCAGAGTGTCTATGCGACACAACCTCAGTACAACGGCGAAAATCATAAAGTCTAGGCTATGTTCTGTGAACAGTGTTACACAGAACCACCAACAAGAAAGCGCAGAGACAATCTTTCAACATGGGCCCACAAGGTAGAGCTGGTGTGAGGGACCTCTTGTTAGTAGCAACGTCCAACCGACAATAGCTAGCACAGGCCAGCTAGACTACTCCAGGCGAGGGCTGTGATCCCCCCCCCCCCCCCCCCCGATCACGTGACTCTCCGTGGACTGTTGCTGCCCAGCAACACGAGAGCCGGCAGCATAACGAGCGGAGAGGAAAGACACAGTAGTTAGACATGGCTGTCAGCTACTAACACTCGAATAGGAGCACCGAATATATATATAAATGTTACATCCTACCTAATAATATAACTAAGTCAAATAATACTTAAAGCAATATATTTACGATTTAGCTTAATATCACAAATGTAGCAATTAAATTTATTGGGGCACAGGTAATATACATTATATGCATTGTGAACCCATTCAGGGGTCGCATAATTAGACAAACTCAATTCCTGCCGTCAGAAAGTGGTAGATGCAGTTCACTGTAGATTAAATGCAAGGTTCTGAAGCTTGGGAGTGTCCATAACCCTAGTACAGTGGACCCCCGCATTCCGTTGGCATCACATACGTTTAAAATCCGCATACCGCTCGCTTTTATCGCAAAATTTTGCCTCGCATACCGCTCAAAACCCGCTCACCGCTGTTCGTCCGAGAGCGTCCCAATGTGCGCCCGTAGCCTGCCTCACATGTGCCGCCGGTGGCATTGTTACCCGCCAGCCTCCGCGGTAACATCCAAGCATTACCCATCGAAACATTTGTATTATTACAGTGTTTTTGGTGAATTTTATCTGCCAAAATAAGTGACCATGGGCCCCAAGAAAGTACTAGTGCCTAACCCTACAGCCAATAAGGTGGAATTACTATTAGAGATGAAGAAAGAGATCATTGATAAGTATGAAAGTGGAGTGTGTGACGCCGACCTGGCCAGGTTGTACAAGAAACCCAAATCAACCATCGCTACTATTTGGTGGCAACAGAATGGCAATCTCTCATGGAGCTGTTCTTGCCAAAGGTTCTAACGGTGTTTTCGAAACAGAGATCGTCGGTTCACAAGTGATGAAGATTTGAGAGACCTCTTATATTAATTTTTTTTTTTTTATTTATATTGGTGTGGTAATGAAAAACAGCTAGCAGGAGATAGCGATCTCTCAAGCGATTCATAAGCGAGAAGCTAGGGAAGTTGCATGAGGATTTATTAAAAAAATGCCTGCAACTAGTGATGATGTGAGTGAATTTATGGCTAGCAAAGGTTGTTTGAGGAGATTTAAGAAGCGTAGTGGCATACATTAGTGTGATAAGGCATGGTGAGGCAGCCAGTTCGGACCACAAAGCAGCTGAAAAAATGTGAGAGAATTCACGGAGTACATAGACAGTGAAGGACCTGAAACTGAACAAGTGTTTAAATTGTGATGAAACAGCCTGTGTGGAGAAAATGCCAAGCAGAAACCCCCTACATTACGGAGGAGGACAAGGCACTCCCAGGACATAAGCCTATGAAAGACAGGCTACTTTGTTGATGTGTTCCAATGCTAGTGGTGATTGCAAAGTGATGCCTTTATTAGTGTATCACTCTGAAAAACTCCCAGACCGTCGGCAATAGAATGTCTCAAGGAGAATTTGTGTGTGCTGTGGAGGGCAAACAGTAAGGGCATGGGTCCTAGGGACTTTTTCTAGACTGGTTACACATGCATTTGCCCCCAATGTGAAAGATTACCAAGAAATAGAATTAGAACTTAAGTGCCTCCTGAGTTAGACAATGCCCCTTGGTCATCCTACAGACGTGCAAGAGCGACTTTAGTGGGGAATGAAATTCATTAAGGTGAAGTTTTTGCCTCCTAATATCCACTCCTCTCCTGCAGCCCATGGACCAGCAGGTTATTACCAAACTTCAAAAAAAGACTGTACTCAAAAGCTCTGTTTGAAAGGTGCTTTGTAGTGACCTCAAAAAAAAAAAAATAACAACTTTCAACTGACTCTAAGAGAGAGTTTCGGAGAGAGCACTTAATATCCTCAATACATACTACTGTGTAAACTTATAGGTAAGGCTTGGGAGGAGTGACTAAGAAGCCTTGAACTCTGCTTGAAGAAACTGTGGCCAGAATGTGTAGACAAAAGGATTTTGAAAGGGTTTGAGGCTAACCCTGAGAGGATTATGCAGTTGGGAATCCATTGTGGCTTGGGAAATCCTTGGGGGTGGAGGTTAGTGGGGAGGATGTGGAAGAGTTGGTGGAGGAGGACAATGAAGAAACTAACACTGTGAGCTGATAGATCAACTTCAACAGCAAGAGGCCTTACCTGAGGAAAACTGGTTCAAAGGAGGGGAGAGAGAAATGCAGAAGTTGCCTCCTACAAAGATAAGGAAATCGTGCAATGTGGCTGAAAGTGCAACCTTTATGGATGAGGATTCACCCTCACACAGCTATTGCAAGCCGTGCTGGTATTATTACACTGACAATGTTGTGAAACTCTTTAGGGAAGTCCATAAAGGACCTGAGAGGTAGGCCACTATGGACAGTATGTTGTGCGAAGAAGTCCAGTGACTCTGAAGCTGGTCCTAGTGATTAAAAGAGAAAGGAAGTAACCCCAGAAAAGGCTCGACACCTCAAGTCTTAATGGAAGGGATTCCCCTTCTAAAACACTTACACTCTCTCTCCCCTCCTCCCGATCCCATTCAATCGTCACCGTATCTTCAATAAAAGTAAGTGTCATGTATTGTGCATGCTTTTTCAGTATGTGTGTATCTAAATTTAACATTTCATGTGGTAAAAATTTTTTTTTTTCGATTTTTGGGGGTGTCTGAAAGGTTTAAATTTAACCCCCTTTAAATTTCTTAGGGGGAAAATTCATTCGATCCCGTTCATTTTGAATAAAAATTTAAAGCCCTTTTTGCACAATTAAAAATCGCTATGGGGGGTCCACTTTTACTTTCATTAAAAAACATGAACTTACCATCCCGATTGCAAAAAGGATTTGGGGGTTTTTGGTAAGCAAAAAACCCTTAAAACCAAAAGAAGCAGTGCCAAAGCGAAAGTAAAAAAAGGGAAAAATAGTTTTACGGGGGATTTATTTTTCTAAAAGTGAAAGAAAACAGAATCCAGTGGTTATTTTACAGCTTTTATACACCCTTAAAAAGGGGCCTCACCTAGATTACGCAGCTAGTTCTTTTCCCCATACTACGAAGGGACAAAAATTCCCGTTAAAAAATATCCAGCTTTTGAATACTAAATTAATACATAGCATTAAAATTTTCCCTTTAAAGAAAAAACAATTAAAGACCCCTTAAACTACTTTCATTTGTAAGATGAAAAATTGGGGGGGGACATATCGAAGTGATAATTTGGAAATTGGGAAATTAACAAGGGGGATATAAAAAAAGGTTTTGGGGAAAAATAAAACCTTTAAAAAAGAACCTGCAAAAATGGTTTCAAATTAATAAGTTTAGATTTCGAAAGGTTTAGGGGAATCAATAATTCCCAAAGGGAAATTTCTTTACCCCATCTTAAACAGGAAACAATTGATTAATGTTCTAAAACACGGTTTTATAAAGGGGCGTTCCTGTTTTTACGAATTTACTAATTTTTTCACTAAGGTGTTTGGGGAAAGGTAGATAAATGGTAATGAATATGATATTGGTATATGGACTTCAGAAAAGGCTTTCATAGATTTTCCACCCCAAGGCTTTTGAGGAAATTAGGGCACACTGAATAGGGAAAAAATTTTTTTCCCGGGGTAGGGGCATGACTGCCCAAATAGACACAGAGATTTTTGCATAAAGGGGGAGAAATCTAAATGGGGTCAGTCACAAGCGGTTTTCCTCAGGGGTCAGTTTTGGGCCCTTTGGTTTTTTCCCACAATTTACATAAAAGACATGGGTTGGGAATAAATGGACTTAAGCAAATTCTGATACACCAAAAAAAGGCCGTCCAATTCTTTCTAATGAGGACATTGATCACCCCCCGGATGATTTAAAAATGACTGACGAAAAGGGGTTGGAGAAGTGGGAGGGCGGGTTTAAAAATTAAAAAAATTAAAGCTTTTAAATGTTGGACAGTTAAAAAACCCCAATGCCACATATAAATAAAAAATTTTTTTTTTTTTTATTATCAACCCCGGGCCCCGATTCCCACAAGGCAGGGGGGGCCCAAAAGAAAAACTTTAAACCCTTTCATTCATTCCATCACTGTTTTGCGGAAGGGTGCTTTAAATAAATTTTTTAAACTGCAACATTAACCCCCCCTTCCCAGATTTGCAGGCACTGTACTTCCCATCCCCAGGACTCAAGCCCCGGCCTCCCGGGTTTTCCCCTGAACCCCTTTCCAAAAATGTTATTTTGCTCACACTCCAACAGAAAGGGTCAATAAAAAAAACCCCATTTGCCCTCCTTTTCACTCCTATAAAAACCCCGCCCCACGCTTTCCCTGCGGGAAGGGCCCAATCCCCTCGCCCCAAAAAACCTCCTTTCCCCCCCTCCCCCCAAACCCCTTTCCCTTTGGGCCCCCCCCTACCCCCCCCCTTCCCTTTCCACGGGGGGGGACGAACATTTTGAATTCATTCTGTTTCGCTCCATTCTCTCTACAGGGTCCGAACCACCCCCAAAACCCCCTTTCCCTCACCCTCGGGAAACAGTTTTGGAAATTTCCCGCACCTCCCCCTTTAATTTCCAAAAACAAACCAAAAATTTTTGGGCTTTATATTCAAACCCCCACATTGCCCCAAAAAGCCATCTCCACTGCCCCCAGCCTTTCCTCGCTGCAACATTAAACCCCAGTTTAACCCCCCAATAAGACCCGTTTGGTAAAATTTATCTCTCAACTTTCCCCTCTTTTCCTCCAAGGAAAAATTTTCTTTGTCCCCAGACTCCTAAGTGCCCACCCCACTTTTTTTTTCCCTCTTCAATTCTATTTTTCCCAACCCATCTTTCATAGCCCCCTTTTCCGCGGGACACGCCCCACTCCCAAATATTTAATACGTTACATCCTCCATACTCTCCCCTTCCAAAATCGGGATTAAATTTCTTTCATCACCTAATTTTTTTGGTACCTCAAAACCCTTTACTCTTCCTGTATTCCCCTTTAAAATTTTCTTCTTTTGCCACCCTCCCAAAATTTCCCACCCCACCAATCTCTGAAACTTTCTTCGGGGAAATCTCCAAGACAAGTGTCATCAGAAAAGGCAGCTGTGACAACCCCCAATTTGTGTTTTTGATTCTTTATCTTTTAACCCACCCCCTCTTCCCAAAAGCCCCTCCCCTTTTAAATTCTCTTACAACCCCATTTTTAAATATTTTAAAAACCAGGGGGTGACATCACACACCCTTGTCTAAGGCCTACTTTTACGGGGAAAAAAAATTTCCCTCTTTCCTACATACTCTAACTTGACCTCACTACCCTCTTTAAAAACCCTTTTCCCTGCTTTCATTTAACCTACCTCCTAAAAACCAAAAACACTTGCAACATCTGCCCACTTTCCCCCCCAAATCCCCCCTGCCTACCCCTTTTTTTCCCCAAACCCAAAAAATGCCACAAAACCTCTTTACCCCTTATCTAAATATTTTTCCTTATTTTCACTGTAAAAACCGGGTCCACACCCCCCCTACCTTTCAAAAGGGCCCCCTTGGGTTCATTGCTATCCTATTCTGGGTTTTAAACTTTTTAATTCTTTCAATTAAAACTTTACCTTTCCATTTTTCCCCAGGTACATCAACAGACTTACCCCCCCTTTAAAATTTTTGCACTCTCTTTTATCCCCTTTCCTTTATAAAAAAGGAACTAGCATGCTTTGCCAACCCCTAGGTCCCTTCCCTTTTCCAAAACATTTTTTAAAATAATTGAAACCAAACCCACTCCAAAAACTTATCCCCACCTGTTTTTAAACATTTCTTCTTTTCCCATAAATCCCGGCTGCCTTCCCCCCTTTCTTTTTACCTACTCCCTTTCACGAATTCCCCCCACACTAACAATGGCCCCCTTCCCACCCCTAAAGAGTTATTCCCCCTTGCCCTATACACGAAATCACAGCTTCCCTATCTTCCTCAACATTTAAAAATTTTCCTCAAAATTTTCCTTCCATTTTCCCCAAATTACCTCAAAACTCTCCTTTTAAAATAACTCTCCTCTCCTTTTTTTAAAATGACAAATCCATTTTTTTCTCTAGGCTTTTTAACTTTTTTAACCCTAAACTCCAAAAAATTTTTTTCTTTTTTTCAACAAAATTTGTTGATAACATCTCCCCCAACTCTCTAAATTGCTCTCTTTTAAAAGTTTTCACCCTTCTTTTTAACTTCTTCTTTTTTCTCCATTTTACTTTCCCTCCGACCCTTTCTACTTTGAAAAAATTTCATTTGCAAACCCTTTTTCCCCCCTTACTCCCCTCTTTTACATCATCATTCCCCAAAACGTTTCCTTTTTTCCCCCCTGCCCCCATTTTCCTGAAACCCCAAAAACCCTTCTGTTTAAAAAACCCAAACCACACTTTTTTAAAAACCTCCCCCAAAACCTTTTCGCCCCCCTTTGGGCCTATGCCTCTTTAAAGCCCATCACCCTTTCCAATAGCTGTTTATTTTTTAAACCCTAACTGCCCCCTTTTTTATTTTAAAAACCCTTTTCACCTCTCTCTTTCCCTGATGCTTCATTCCCCTTGACCCCCATCTACCTTTACTTTTCATTGTAGCAACCAACTAGAAATGATTGAATATCTGGGGCCCCCTTTTATAAACATGTAAACCCCTGAAGTCTATTTCAAAAGTTTTTTATCTCCCAAAAACATAATCCAAACAAATACGCCCATTTGCCCTACACTTATCGGATACTTATTTATCCTTTTTCTTAAAAAAAATGATTTCCTAAAAACAAAACCCCCCTTTTATACAAAGTTCAATAAAAGGGGACCCCATTATCTTTTACCCTGGCCCCCCCAAAACTTACCTACCCCCAACCCTCTCAAAAATTTTTCCCCTACTTTAGCATTCAAGCCCCTTTAACCCAATTATCTCTCCACTTGGTTAAAAAGGCTCCTTACATTCACTTAACATCTCCCAAAAATTTTTCCCCTCCCTCTCCTCTGCATTTCTCTCTTTTTCCAGGTGCAAAAAACACGCTTATTAAGACCCCCTTCTGGGATCCAAAAAACCCTTTTCTTTTAATCCACATAATTTTTTGAATTTAAAAAATTTTTAATTTCTTTTCCCTTCCATAACTAAATAATGTAATCTTAATACTACCGATTGCAAAAAGGATTTAGGGGTTTTTTTGGGTTTTTTGTAACCTTAAAAACCCAAAAACAACAGTTTCATTTGTGTTCGCAATTTAAAACCAACAGAATTCTTGGGTTTTTATCTAGAAGTATAAATAAAAGAATTTCCCCAGGTTCTTCTTCAATTTTATATATTCCCTTTGGTTTGGCCCCATTTAGACTATGGGTGCTCCCGTTCTGGTCACCATATTACGGAATGGGTATAAATGGTCTGGAAAAAAGTTTCAAAGGAGGGTGACAAAGATGGGTCCCCCTTTTATCAGAAAAACTTCCCTTGAGGGTAGATGAGGGGCCCGAAAACTCACTTCTTTTGAAAGGCGGAGAATTAGGGGGGGTATGATCGAGGGGGTAAAAAATTTGGGAAAAAAGGAATAAATTTAAAGGGGGTTTTAAATAGTTTACTGAAAATTTCCCGCCAAAACAGGACTTTCCCCCCCCAGCAATGGTTTCCGTTTGGAAAAAAATTTAGATTCAGGAAAGGGGTATGGAAAAACACTGGTTTTGGGAATTTGGGGGTGGATGGTGGAACCCAAACCCCCAGTCAGTTAGGGGGGCTAAAACATTGTGTAGTTTTTAAAAAAAGGTTAGAAAAAATACAGAAAGGGGGGTGGGTTTTGGGCCTGATAGCTTTTTGCGGGTTTTTGGTACAGGCTCCATCCTTGTATGGGGATGACCAGACTGGGTGGGTCATTGGGGGTAATCTGGGGGGGGGGTCATTGGGCTAATTTCCAAGGGGGGGGGGGGCATGGACCGGGTCCCACTGGGTTTAAGGGCCGTTGCAGTGGTTTCCCTTCCTTTTTTATTTTTTAATAGGAAAATATTGGTTTGGGAAATAGGTAGTTGATGAGTGGAACAGTTTTCCTGAAGGGTTATGAAGCTAAAAAAAGTTGGGGTTTCAAATTTAGGTTAGATAAATCATGAGGAGAGGGGGTTGAATTTGAGTGGAAAACTTGCAAATAGTAAAAAGAACCCTCAAAAATTTTTCCTTGGGGAGCATTGAAAAAATTGGGGTTTGGGGAAATATTTGTTAGTGGCAAGCATTGTAAAGGCCCGTTAGTATGGGCCAACGGCCTGCTCAGTGTTCCTCCTTTCTTGGGGTTTTTTGTCCCCCTGCAGGAACCCCAGAGTGCCGGAAAAAATAGGGAAAAGGGAAAGAGGCCCCCCCCCCCCCCCCCTTTTGTTGTTAAACTCCACCTTTAGAGATTAAAAGGCCCCCGATCCAAACCCGTTGTTTTAGCAGGAAACTTGGCTCCCCATTTATGGAAAGCATGAATTTTAAAAATTTGTAAATCTTTGTTAGTCATAGGAAAAGCTGAGGCTGGCCAACAGAGATGTTTTCAAACATTAGAGGAGGTCTGAATAAGACAGGGGACACAGGAAGCTGCCTATTTTGGGAAAATTTGTGTATTGAGGGCCCGATTCAAGTTTAAATCAAAGGGAACTTTTAGGAAGTTTTAGGGTGTCAGGGTGAAGGGCCCCACTATTTTAGCCAGGGAGAAGATTAGGGAAAAATTTATCTGGGAGCAGTGAAGGACATATAAATTTGGGGGAATCATCGTCAAAAAAAAGGGTGTCCGGGGAGGCCCCGGACAAACATAGTTGAGGGAAAACAAGGCAAGGGGGAGCAAAACCCTCTAAAACAAAAAACCCAAGTTGGGGTCTCCAGGGGCAATTTAAAGAAGTTTAAAAGTCCAGGGGTCCTTCAGACTGCCTGGAAAGGTTAAATTGGGAGATGTCCAACACTTCTTTAAAAAGGGCTGGAAAAGCTGGGGGACTGCAGGGGGGTTGTGGATTTTGGGTACTTTTGGGAAAGGGGGAGATTTGAGGCAAAAATTTAGAGGTTGCCCTGGAACCATCACCCAAATTTGGGAAAAAAAGATGAAATTTTTTGATGTGATTGCTAATGGCCCTTTTCCCTCCCGGCACCCCCAATGAAAAGTCCTCCCCCACGTTAATTCAAATTATACAACCCCGAATAGTATTAACCCAGGAAAAAAAAATTTAGGGTTTTAAAGTCAAAAATTTAATGGTCCATTTTTTCCTTCGAAGGGGGTTATTAAAATTGGGTTTTATTTTGTAGTGGGGTTAAGGGGTTTTGGGAAAAATTATGGGTGGGTTTTTTTTTTTTTTTAGGAAAACCCAAATTTTAAAAAGGAGAAAGATAAAAATTGGTTTTTGAAAGTGGTTTTCCATTTTTTTAGCCCCTTTCCCGGAAAACAAAAAAACCTAAATAATTCTTGTTCCGGGGGGGGGGGGGGGGGGGGGGGAGGGGGGGGGTTGGGGGTCAAAAGGGGGAAAAAATTTCTTTAAAAAAGCCCCTGGGATTGGGTTAAAATAAAGGTGTTTTAATTTGGAAAATTAGGAGCCCGAACCCTGGTTTTTTCCCGGGGAGAAGGAATTGGGAAAAAACCTTGGGGGGTTAACTTTAGTTTAAACTTTGGGTTAAACCCAGTTTTTTGTAAGCCCCTTAAAAAATGGAAAACCACAGGGAAGCAAAGGGAAACCTTAAGGTTCTTTCTGGGAGGAAAGGGTTGGTTTTTTTTCTGATTTAGAAGGCATCCTGGAACCCCACTGGGAAAAATAAGTTTGGTTTTTGTGTTTTGGGTCCTGGTGACCTTGGGGTTAAAAAAATAGGCTTAATTTTTTTGCAAAAAGTTATAAAAACAAGGGCCCTTTTAAAAAAAGGAAAGTTAAGGGAAGGTAAATCCCCTTAATTTTTTGGTAAGGGGTAAATCCCCCTTTTTTGGTTTTTTAAATAAAAATAATTAAAAAAAATAAAAATTTAAAAAAAATTAAATTTTTAAAAAACATTTGGAAAAGCAAAACCCGGAACCCTTGGGGTTCTTCTTTTTTTTTAAAAAATTAAATTTTTTCAAATAAAGCAAAAGATAATAATGGGGGCCAGCAATAAGTTATGGGTTGGTTTTTGTTTAATTTTTTCCCTTAACCCCGAGGGGAAAACAATGGAAAATTTTTGGGGTTTTAAAATGTTTAATTGGACAACATGATAAAAACACCTTTTTTTGAAAAAAAAAAAATTAACTTTTAAAATTTTAAAAAAAATTTTTAACCCCTTTTTGTAGTAATTTTTGGGTAATCCTTTTTAGGGTTTTTTGTTTTTTTTAAAAATAAAATTTTAAAAAATAAAATTTTTTTAATTTTAAAATTAAAAAAAGAATTTTTTTACTAAGGTAAAATTTCCGGTGCTTTTGCAAAACTATAAATCTAAATTCATAAACCCTTTTATTTTTCAAGGGAAACACAAAATTAATGTACAGTTTTTAATTTCCCCCCCAATTTGGGTTTTTTTTGAATTTTTTAATTTTTTCTTAACGGGCCAACCCGGAATGGGAAAAAATCTTTCTTTGGAAACTGTTTTAAAAAATAAATTTTAAAATGCGGGAAAACCAAACCCCTTTTTTTAATTACCCCCAAAAAAAAAAGTGTGAGGAAACTTTTATTTTTGAAAAAAGAAAGGTTTTATTTTTAAAAAAGGTATTTTCCTGGTTTTTAAAAAAGGGTGAAGGGGGGGGGGTTTTTTTTTATGGATGGAAAAATTTTAAAAACATTAAAATTTTTTTAGGTAAAAACCGGGAAATAAATTTAACAAGATGGAAAAAGGGGGCATTTTGTATTAAATTTAAAATTTTTTCGGCCAAAATTAGAGAGGTTGGGGATTTGTTAACATTTAGGCACCAAAAAAATAAATGGAAAGGTTTTAATTTTAAGGGAACATGGGGGGGTTTTCCAATGGGGGGTTTTTTATTTTAAGTTTTGTTTTATTAAAAAATTTTTTTTTCCCCGGGGAAATGAAAAGGGGGAAATTTTGTTTTGTAAAAAAGAGGTTTGGTAATAAGTAATACATATTTTATGAAAAAGAGGATAAATAAATATACAAGGTATGATATAGCACATAATGAAAGTATGTTTGTTAGATTATGTATTGGTGGATAAAAGGTTGATGGGTAGGCTCCAGGATGTACACGTTTATAGAAGGGCAACTGATATATCGGATCACTATCTAGTAGTAGCTACAGTTAGAGTAAGAGGTAGATGGGATAAGAGGAAAATAGCAACAACAAGTAAGAGGGAGTTTAAAGTGTATAAACTAAGAGAGGAGGAAGTTCGGGTGAAATATAAGCAACTATTGGCAAAAAGGTGGGCTGGTGCAAGTATGAGTAGTGGGGGGGGGGGTTGAAGAGGGTTGGAATAGTTTTAAAAAAGCAGTATTAGAATATGGGGCAGAAGTTTGTGGTTATAGGAGGGTGGGTGCAGGAGGAAAGAGGAGCGATTGGTGAATGATGAAGTAAAGGGTGTGATAAAAGAGAGAAAGGCAGCTTATGAGAGGTATTTACAAAGCAGAAATGTTATAAGAAGAGTAGAGTATATGGAGAGTAAAGGAAAGGTGAAGAGAGTGGTGAGAGAGTGCAAAAGGAGAGTGGATGATACAGTGGGAGAGGCACTGTCAAGAAATTTTAATGAAAATAAGAAAAAAATTTGGAGTGAGTTAAACAAGTTAAGAAAGCCTAGGGACCGAATGGATTTGTCAGTTAAAAACAGAGTAGGGGAGTTGGTAGTTGGGGAGATGGAGGTATTGGTTAGATGGAGAGAATATTTTGAGGAACTTTTAAATGTCGATGAAGAAAGGGAGGCGGTAATTTCATGCACTGGCCAGGGAGGTATACCATCTTTTAGGAGTGAAGAAGAGCAGGATGTGAGTGTGGGGGAGGTACGTGAGGCATTACGTAGAATGAAAGGGGGTAAAGCAGCTGGAACTGATGGGATCATGACAGAAATGTTAAAAGCAGGGGGGGACATAGTGTTAGAGTGGGAAGGTACCTAGGGCTTGGTGGAGAGCATGTAATCCTTTAAAAAT
>NC_069432.1:14421931-14479698 GCF_026875155.1 Cherax quadricarinatus | reverse complement strand
ATTGTTTTTTTTTTGTTGTCCCCAAACTTACTCTTTTTGGGCGACTCACACTCGTTTAGGTTTTTTTGGAGCTAGTGGTTCAGAGGCTGGGAAAAGAGGCACCAAAAACATTTGTACCCAAGAGATCATCCACACCTGTATATAAAGTAAAATATTAAATTAAATAAGCAGTTTTATAGTACTGGGTTTTTTAATTTTAGTTGCTTAATGCAGTAATTGCTTTCAAACCTAAGGGATATTTGTTACATTAATATTAAGTTTATTAGTAAAGTCCCACTTTAAATTTTTCCAAATTAAAGAAAAAAACGGGGGCCCATACCCCAATTAAACCCTTCAGGGCCCAAGGCCCAAATCTGAAGTGGTGCCCGTGTCCAAATTTTCAAAAAAAAAATTTTTATTTTTTTTTATGAAAGGGTTTTAGAAAATTTTTTTGTAAGGTAATAAAAAAAAAAGTATAAAATTTGATGGAAATTGACGAAATTGCTTCGGAATTTTGATGTGTCAGCGATATTTACGAATTGCGATTTTGCCGATTTGACTCCCATTTTGGCCAATTACATTTTTCCAGTAAACCCAAAATTCTTAGCTATTTCATATTTTACTTCTATTCTATAAATTTGGGCCAAGAAATCCCAGTCAACTGTTTCAACTAAAAAATAAAGTGAGGGAAAATTGTTAATTTTGGCCAATTTAACAAAGTTCAGATATTCCAATTTCAAAATGGGTCCAAATAAACAATGTGGTATTTGGAATAAACTAACTTTCCTCTTTTTCTTTTGTTACTTTTTGGGCTTTAAAAAAATTCCCTTTTTGATTTTTTATTCACATAATGAATTTTTTTTCACACCAAAAAAATAGGATTTGCTGTTTTGAAACTGTAATAAATTTTATAATTTTCATCACCCTATTTTTTGAATGACATTAGACCCACCAGTGGCGTTATTAGACGTGTGAGGTCGTTAGTTTACTCTTTTTTAAAAGGCAAAAAATTTAACATTTCTGTACTTTTATCGTTTCAAGCCATTTCCGTGCTAAAACCCAAACAAAAATCTCTTATTTCTGTAATATTTCTTCCCTTCTATCAAATGAACCAAGAAAACACAAATTAAAATATAAAAACATACGAAAAAAAAAAACTGCAAAATCGTGTTTTTTAATCAAAAAAAACATGATTCGTTTTTTCCTCTCTTATTTTACAGTGTGCGCAGGATCGTTTTATGTGGGCCCACATACCACTAATGTTTCTCTCTTCTAGGCCCAAAAAGTACCCCTCACAGTTTATCAGAGGGTTTAGTCATGACGGTATCTGGGGAGTTCAATACGGAGTATTTCTTACCTAACCACGTTTAAATCCCACATGATAAATTGGGTGGTACGGATGGAAGGGCTCCTCCACATAACGCAATTTTAGTAATAAACAGCTACGTGAGTATTTCTTACCTAATCACGTATTGAAAATCCCACTTTAAGTAGATCTACGGGCGGACCCTGAAAGGGGTTAAAAACTGCCTCCCCCCTCATCAATGGCTAAATCCCCGTGCCCAAATTCTTTCCCTGACTGAACATAAGAACATAAGAAAGAAGGAACACTGCAAAGGCCTTACTGACCCATGCGAGCAGTCCATGTCCCCCCCCCGGATTTAGAAAATGACCCACCCCCCAGATTACCCCAATGACCCACCCAGTCTGGTCATCCCCACTCAAGGATGGAGCACTGTACCAGACCCAGCAGCACAAGCTAGTCAGGTCCAACTCACACCCACCCACACCCACTCATGTGTTTATCTAACCTATTTTTAATCTCTTCAGGGTCCAAGGCCATAATCTGAAGTTGGTGCTCCAGTGTCCAAGAAATTTTGAAAAAAAAAAAAAAATTATTTTTTCTTACAGAATTAAAGAGCATATTTTTGTGAAGGTAATAAGACAAAAAAAAAATTCTGATCAGTACTTACCGAGATACAGTGCCAAGAAGTTTGTCCAAAATGATGTGGTGGCGGCAACATCGACGAATTCCACATCAGCGCATTACTTTATTTAGCGGTTTTTGTAGTTTTTTCTTTTCTTTTCCAATTTTTTTCTTTTCCTACTAACATTTGGGGCCTAGAGACCAATACTGTATATAATGTATATATATAACTCACTGTATTGAACACAATAATCTGCACTAAAGTTATTATCAATTATTGTTTACCACTGTTTTTTTTATTAAAAATAAACATGCACAAATCTTGTTAAAACATGTACTAATGTTCTATCATATATTTACATATTTACAATCACTGGACATGGGTTTAGAACTGCTGGGGCTTGTGGAACTCCTTGAAACAAGGCACCATACACAGAGGCACCTTACATTCCTCACACATAAACCAAGTGTCTTTGCGTCTTTGTTGCCGTCGTTTTGTTTGTGCACAGACGATGCATCTCTTCTGAGCAAATTTCTTCTGAGTGAAGGAAGCTGTATTATGAAATGATCACCTTCCCCCCTTAAACGCTTGGGTATATCTTGAGTAATTCGAGGACCTTGTTGTATTTGCAGGTGTTCTTACCTGGTTTCTTCATTATGAGTTGTCTGACAACAGAAAAAAACAAAATTCACCATACGGTGGTCTGTTCCAGTCTTTATTTGGTACATATTATATGCATTGAGCATTGAAATGTCCATGAAATGGAAGAAAAGTTTCATATACCACTTGTAACTCTTACGAACACAATCAACAAAACCAATCTGCATGTCACATTTGTCAACCCAAGCGCATGTTTTGTGTATAATCAATCACTGTCACTGGTTTTCAATAGTTCATTAGTCACTCGATCAACTTTGCCACTGTCTTGCATTTCATTACGGTGAATGGCTGTCAACAATGTGACATCTCGTTTGTCATACCACCGTAATGCCATGATGTCATTGGCAGTAAACACCTGCACGTCATCACCACGAGCACCTGCGTTGAGCCTGGGCATATGTTTATGATTTTGAATGCACTGTGCCACACAATCTGTCTTTTTTCACTCGCATGAAATCACTGAGGGAATGGGCTTTTGTACCAGTTATCGGTATATAATGTATGCCCCTTTCCAAGATAAGGTGCCATCAGTTTCTCACTCGTCACCTGAGATACCCAATAAAAATCTTGGTATCTTTCAATGTTTTACTTCCCGTGTATACAACAATATCCAACACCAGGCCACTGTCACATCACAGAGTTTCAAACAGTTTATACCAAAGCGTTCCTCTTGCTCGGTATATACTGCTTGAAAGACAGTCTACCTTTAACAAATCAAAGACTCGTCAATTACAAGATTCTTGAATGGAATAAAAGTATATGCTGAACTTTTGTTTGAGATACATAAAAACATTTCTTATCTTGTATAACCTGTCACTTTGTCAGGCTGGTTTTGTCAGAGAAGTTGAACATACGTAACAGTAAGATAAACCCGTTTTACTGGGATGATTTCACTGAAGACGGGTAGAAATTAGCCGATCTGTGGACCATAAAGCTTTTATATTATGCTTATAGACATGAGCATAAGCATTATTGTTGCAAAAAGCAAATACATTTCTGCAAGTCGTCTCTTTCCAACTGTGTAGTCTTGACTGTGGTGATATGATCTTTTGCCATGGTGTACTCAAAATACTTATTCTTTTCCGAAAATAGTTTCCATAAGGGGCTGGTCAAAGAATTTTCAAAATTCCAGTTAGGGCCCGGGGTTTCCCAAGTTGACAAGTGGGGTAGAATTCCACTTGGAGCATCAAAGTGGGGGGGCTTGGGAAAAAAAATTGGGACTTTGCTTCCAACCCCAAACGGTTTGTGGGGATATGGGCATCTAGGTGGTTGTGCGGGTGGTTTTGGGGGGCTGGTGTGATGCTCCACTTTGTCCCTTTAAGAGGAATCAGCCCGCATGGGGGCCCACCCGGGGTGGTGAGTTGCATGGAGTGCCATACATCACCATACCACCATTACTGATGCCTGTGGTCTATCCATGCCAATGTGCCACATCATCCCCACTATACATCAAAACCCGGTGTAGGGCCACGGGGTTACTCCCTCCCCTGGGGACAGCATAGGGTACCTACCCGAGGCATGTGGGGGCGTACAACCAACGCTTCATGGAATATGATTCCCACTATCACTCTCGAATGTCGTAAGCGCAATAAAAATTCAATCCAGTCACTATCATCATCTTATGAAGTCAAGGCCTGGCACGCAAAAATTATTGTTTTCTCTTGCACGAGGTACAACCCGACGTGATCACGAGTCCCCACACCAAAAGTAGAAGGTTGAGGATGTCGGGGTTTTTCGCACTATTATAAATTCCTGGTCTTTCCTTTCGGTCACTAACTATAAAATCATAAATTTCGTTTTCATTCCACCCCATCGTGTAGAACTATAGATGGAAGGGAGAGCCCCAATTTTTCCGGGGGGAGTGAGAGATGATTGTGACGAGGCATGGTAAACAAGGGTAACGACCCGGCGTTCCCAAAAAGCTATGCGGGCGCCTAGATTTTTTTTTTATGGCGACACCCACCACGCGGACCCTAAAAATTAAGCACGAAAGCGCAAAATTTGACGGCCTAGAATTTTGGCGAGCTATGGTTTGGACACTCAACATGAACCGTAGATCTAGGGACGGACCCTAAAAGGGTTAAACACAAAACGTTTTAGCCTCAATAACGTACTGGGGAAATTGTTCCACTATCCCAACTCTATTACCAAAACCAGTGCTTTCTTACCCTTCCTGAATCTGAATTTTTCCCAAACTTGAAACCATTGCTGCGAGTCCTGTCTTGGCTGGAAATTTTCAGCACACTATTTCAAGGGGGTAAGGCACCCGGGATTGATGGGAAAAAGATAGAAATGTTAAAACAGGTGGGGATATAGTTTTGGAGGGTTGGTGAAATTTTTTAATAAATGTAGGGAAAGAGGGTAAGGACCTGGGGATTGGCAGGAGCGCATAGTTCCTTTGTAAAAAAAAGGGGACAAAAGAGAGTGCAAAAATTACGGGGGATAAGTCTGTTGATATACTGGCAAGTGTATGGTGATTATTATTGAAAGAATTTAAGAGTAAGAGGGAAATGGGGAAAGCAGATGAACAAGGGGGCTTTAGGAAAGGTAGGGGGTGTGGGGACCAGGTTTTCAGTGAAACATATAAGTGAACGTATTTAGATAAGGCTAAAAAGAGGTCTTTGTGACTTTTATGGTTTGGAAAAGATGTATGACAGGGTGAATAGGAGGGCAATGTGGCAGAGTTGCAGGTGTATGGTGAGGAGGTAGGTTATGAAAGCAGTGAAGAGTTTTTACGAGGATAGTGGGGCTCAAGTTAGATATGTGGGAAAAGAGGAAATTATTTCCCAGTAAAAGTGGGCCCTTTAGAAAGGATGTGTATGTCACCATGGTTGTTTAATTATTTTAGAGGGGGGTTGTAAAGAAGTAAATGTGAGGGTTTGGCAAGAGGCGGGATTAAAAAGAAAAAGAATCACAATAAAGTGGGAGTTTCACAGTTGCTTTTTTGCTGTGACATGTACTTTGGGAGATTCTAAAGAGAAGTTGCAGAGATTGGGGGATGAATTTGGTAGGGTTGAAAAAAGAAGAAAATTAAAAAGTGAATACAGGAAAAAGTAAGGTTATAGGATAACAAAAAGATTAGGTTGAAAGATTGGATATCAGTTTGGAGGGAGAGAGTATGGAGGAGGGAATGTATTCAGATATTTGGGGTGGACGTGTACGGATGGGTCTATAAAAGGGTGAGGTAAATCATAAAATTGATGAGGGAAAAGGGGGTGGTGCACTTAGGGTCTGTGGAGAAAAAGAATTTTTGTCCTTTGGAGGCAAAGAGGGGAATGTATGAGAGTTAGTTTTACCAACACTCTTATAGGGTGTGAAGCAGGGGTGATAATGTTGCAGCGGGAGAAGGTGGGGCGTGGAGATGTCATGTTGAGAGCAATGTGTGGTTGAATAAAATGCAGAAATTTCGTATTTTTGGAAGTTAGGAGGAGGGGGGGATTACAAAAAAAACTGTTGTCAAGGGCTGGGAGGGGTTTTGGTGGTTGGACATGTGGAAGAATGGAGTGAAACAAAATAACTTCAGAGTTATCAACTTATGGAAGGGAAAGGGGGGGTAGGGGTCGCCCAGGAAAGGTTGGAGGGGGGGGTAAAGGAGGTTTTTTGTGCAAGGGGGTTGGACTTCCAGCAGGAGTGTGAGCGTGTTTGATTGGGGTGAATGGAGCAAATGGTTTTTAATACTTATGCTGTTGGGGTGTGAGCAAAGTAAATTTATGAAAGGGGTTTTAGGGAAAAAAGGCAGCCCGGACTTTAGTCCCGGAGTTGGGAAATAAGTGCTGCACTCTGAAGGAGGGGTGTTAAAAGTTGCAGTTTAAAACTGTTGTAAAGCACCCTTTTGGGAAGAAAGTGATGGAGGAATGATGGTGAAAAATTTTTCTTTTTTGGGCCCCCCTGCTTTGGGGGGGAATCGGCCCGTGGAAATAAAAAATATTTTTATCCCCCTTTTTTTTTCCTGTTTTTTCCCTTTAACTCTCGATCATTATTTTTATTATTATTTTTTTTATCACACTGCCATTCTCCCGGGGAGGGTGGCCCCGAAAAAGAAAACTTTCCCATCATTCCTCCATCACTGTTTGCCCGAAGGGGGCTTTACACTACAGTTTTTAAAAGAAACATTAACACCCCCCCTTAGAGTGCGGCACTGTATTCCTCTCCAGGGCTCAAGTCCGGCCTGCCGGTTTCCCTGAACCCCCTTTTAAATGTTACTCTGCTCACCTCCAAAACACATCAAGTATTAAAAAAAATTTTGTCTCCATTCACTCCATCAAACACGCTCACGCATGCCTGCTGGAAGTCCAAGCCCCCCGCACCAAAACTCCTTTACCCCTCCCTCCAACCTTTCCCCGGCCCACCCCCCCCCCCCCCCCTTCCTTCCACTACGACGTACCCTCTTGGGAAATCATTTGTTTCATCCATTCTCTTACATGTTAACCACCTCAACAACCCTTCCTCCCCTTGAAAAACAGTTTTTTGGTAATCCCGACCTCCTCCTAACTTCCAAAATACGAATTTCTGTTATATTCCACCACACATTTCCCTCAGAATAATCTCCCGCCTCCGCCTCTCCCCGCGCAACATTTTAACCCACGCTTCCACCCATTAAGAGCGTTGGTTTTAAAAATCTCTATAATTCCCCTCTGCCTCCCGGACAAAATTCTTTGTCTCCACAGACTCCTAAGTGCACCTTACTCTTTTTCCCTCATCAATTCTATGATTCACCTCATCTTTCATAGACCCATCCGCGACACGTCCACCCCAAATACTGAATAGTTCACCTCCTCCTACTCTCTCCCTCCAAACTGATTCCAAATTTTTCATCCCTAAACTTTTTGTTTCCTCATAACCTTACTCTTTCCTGTATTTCCTTTTAAATTTTTTCTTTTTCACACCCTACCAAAATTTATCCACCAATCTCTGCAACTTTCTTCAGAATCCCCAAAAGCACGTGTCATCAGCAAAAAGCAGCTGTGACAACTCCCCTTTGTGTGTGATTCTTTTTCTTTTAACTCCACCCCTTTTCCGACCCCGCTTTACTTCTCTTAAACCCCATCTATAAATAATTAAACAACCCGGTGACACCCCAATCCCTTTTCTAAGGCCCACTTTTACTGGGAAAATCTCATCAATCCCCCCTAAATTTTACCCCTTTTGAGAGTGCAGATTAGGGCCCCCAGTCTATCCCCTAGGGAAGATTTCTGATACTGGGGGTCTGTTTGTCATCCTCCTTTGTACGTTTTCCTGAGCATTTATATTTCCTTCTGTAATACGGTGACCAGAATGAGCAGGGAAGTCTAAATGAGGCCCAACCAAGGATATATAGGTTGAAGAACAAAGAGGTTCTATTTTTATATTTAGATATGAAGCCAAGAATTTGTTAGCGTTTTTGCGAACACTAATGCACTGTTTTTTCTTGGGTTTTAGGTTACTGAACCGCAAATTATTATTTTACCCCTTTTTTTAACCTATCTCTTTAAATATCATTAAAATGGCCCTTTCACCCACATTCATAAGAAAATTGAAGTAAAGAAGAGAGATTTGGGTGTGGGGAAATCCAATGAGCCTAATTAGAAAAATCATATGGTTCATTTCTGATTTGACTGTCACATGCAAAGTCAAAAGAAAATGGGTACTCAAATTGATTTTTAACAGTATCTCTTTAAATACTGCTTTAAACTGATTTATATTGACAAATATAAGAAAAACTTAACTATGAGAAAACAGATTTGAGCAAGGGAAATCCCAAGAGCATATTTAGAATGAAATACTATGGTTGGTGTTCAATTTGAATGTCTTTCACCAAATCAAACCAAAATGAAGACCTGGCCAAATAAATTATAACTAAAATTTGTATTTAACATTTTCTCAGTTTTTCTTGGCCTAATTCAATTTTTGTATATACAAGATTGTGTGTGTGAGTGGTAAGCTCTCATTTTTTTTGGTAAACATTCATCAAGAATGAAAAAATGGGAAATAGATGCAAAATACTACTGTCCTGGCTCACATTTTTTTGTTAAACATTCATCAAGAATGAAAAAATGGGAAAAAGATGCCAAATACATGTATTACTATCCTTGTTCCCACCTCAAGCTATAACATAGGTTTTTACTTGAATAATAGATTCACTTGATGAACCATTCTTCCAGTTCCTACCTAGGTTATGCATAAGTCAAGTGTACCCGTTATCATTTTTAAGGATGTTTATAACGTACCATATTTTACGGTATCACGGACACTACAGTATTTTTGTCCCAAAATAAGTTCGAAAATTTACCCAGCATCTTGAAGGTTGAAGATTACAGTGCTCATAGGCTCTGCCTATGATCTAAGCTCCTGTATAATACCCAATAATGAATTGTGTAAACTATTTTGTATAAAATAATGAATACATAAAAATAATCATACTGACTGATAAACTTACTATAAATACCCACAAATTTTATACAATACCTGGTAATAATCCCAAGATACCTGTTCACACAGGTCATCATTTTTCTGCTTCCGTTCCTTTATTTTCTGATATGATGTTATGAGATCATTCCACTTTTTTCGGATCTTTTCCAAAGAGAAGGAAAATCCACGGAAACACATCTCCTCCTGTACTTCCTTGTAAACTGCTGGTCTCGTGTGAATAATAAGAAACTTTTGAAATCTTTCCCTGATTAATTCAATCAGGAGAAGTGTAGCTGTGTGGTTGAAATCTGTCAAAGGTATACCAAAATTTATTATATTCAAGGAAATTTTTGGATTCTCATACATGTGCAAGTAAATAGTTTTTTCAACAAACAGGCCATATCCCACCTAGGCAAAAGGGGTTACTAACCCTTTGCTCCCGGAATGTTAGTTGCTTCTTATGACACTCATGGCTTATAGAGGAAGAATTCTGTTCCACTTCCCAATGGAGATCAGAGAAAATAAACAAGAACAAGAACTATTAACCCTTTCAGGGTTTCCGATGTACTAGTACGTCTAACGCGCCAGGGTTATTGACGTACTAGTATGCATAAATTCTAGTGTCCTCAAATAAAGCAGGAAAAGGCTGGTAATCCTAGATGTGAGAGAATGGGTCTCCATGGTCAGTGTGCGCAGTACAAAAAAAATCCGGAACCCAGTGGTGCATTGTGAGAAAGCTATTTTATTACACCTTGTTCACCATGTCTATCACTAAGAAACTCCTCACTCCTCAGCTAATTGGGGCTCTTGTTCCCAAGTGACAGTTCAAACACAGATGGAAGTGTCAGTGAAGATGAATTTCATAGTTTTCAGGAGTTTATGACCAAAAGCAATGCCCAGGAAACCTGAAGGAAGGAAGGAAGGTAGGAAGAGAGAGAGGAAGGAAGGAAGAGATGAGAGGAAGGATGGAAGGAGGGAAGAAAGGAAGGAGACCATTAACCTAGGATAACCCAAAAAATTCAGACAGTGACTTATTTCCATGTTGGTTGGTGGGGTGAAGAGGAAGTTGACAGGCAGTGAGGGTGGTGAGTGATGGTGCTATTTGTCATTGTGACACTAATTATGCTGGTGACTCAGCATATTTACAAGTCCACCCCCACACAACAACTACAAGCTTTACAGAAGCTGTAACAGTTCTGGGAAGTGTCCAGTGACTTTATATGTGTATATATGTGATAGAAAAATAGTAATAAACAACATTTTTTATTGTTGGTTTGTGTAAACATGTTTTGTAAACAATATAATGACTGTGCGGTTAATGTGTAGCATACAACGAATGAATATACATTCAGTATACCTTATATTGGTCTCACAGGCCATGAAATTACTTGAATGAAGAAAAAAAGGAAGGAAGAAGGAGGGAAGGTAGGTAGGTAAGAAGAGATGAGAGGAAGAAGGGAAGGTAGGTAGGAAGAGATGAGAGGAAGGAAGGAAGGAAGAAGGAAGGAGGGAAGGTAGGTAGGAAGAGATGAGAGGATGGAAGGAAAGAAAGGAAGGTAGGTTTGTGGGGAGGAAGGGATGTGTTGTGCAAGGCAATGAGTGTTAGTGAGTGTTGGTATGATGCATCATTGTGACACAAGACACACTGGTGACTCAGCATATTTACAAGTCTACCCCCACACAACTACAAGCTTTCAGAAACTCTTGTAGTTATAGGAACCTCTCCAGTGACTATATGTGTATATATATGATAGAAAAATAATAATAAATAACATTTTTTATTGCTGGTTTGTGTAAACATGTTTTGTAAACAATATAATGACAGCAAAGTTTGTGCTGTTATTGTGTAGTATACAATGAATGAATATATACTAAATAGTCTTTATATTGGTCTCAGAGGCCATAAGAGTTGCTTGAAAAAATAACATATTAAAAAATAAAAGAAAAAGTAGAAAAAAACAAAATAAAATATTTCCGGGTGACCGGCAGTCGGCAATGTTGAGGTATGCGGCTCAATTTCTGTCAACTTCACACCTCCATATCTCCATAAGCATTGATCACAAAAAAATTTGTTTTGGCCTATAATACTCACAAAAAACAATCATTTCATAAGAAAAAATAATTTTTTTTTTTTTAATATTTTTCAACCCTGAGAACAAGTTTGGGAGAGGGCCTGTTGACCCTGAAGGGTTAAGAAAATAGAAGAAAACCCAGATTTTTTTTTTATCCAACATGTTTGCCATCTCCCACCAAAACAGGGCCAAAAAGAAAAAAATCCCAAAAAGAAAATCTTTCATCTCATTAAACACTTTCACCTCCTCACAATAATCCTTTTGTTATACTGATATGCAGACATGGATGTGTAGGAAAATCTCGTGCAAGCAAAAAGTAGCAAAATATACCTCATACCAAGTTTAGAAAAAAAAAAAAAAAAAAAAACCCCACAATCTTCCATCACGAAAAACAATTACGGTTTTGTTTCACACTCCCTTTGGGCAGAATGGTAGAATCCCGGGTTTTGTTGCTGCTCCCAACTACTAGTACAAAAGGATGACTTAGTTTTAAAAATCGTAGTGGAAGGGAGTAGGAGTAGGGGACGTTCTAGGGAAAAGGATGGGGGGGGAGGGGTAAACAGGTTTTTTATGCAAAGGGGCTTTGCCTGCGGCATAGTGAGCATGTTTTATAGGAGTGAATGGGACGGTAGTTTTTGGGCCTCAGAGTGTTGGAGTGTGAGCAGGGGAATATAGATCCCAACTTTATTAATCCCAACTTGCTAAGAGATAGAGCACCCTAGGGAAACCCTTTTCAAGAAAAAACTTAGTTTTTGTTTATTCTGCATGAAAAAGCTCAGATTATCTGCTTTTCCAGAAATTTTTGCATAAAAAAAAACAAATACAAATCACACAGTATCAATCGCCTGTATATCTTTAACCCCTCACGGGCAAACGTATTTACGTCCAATACCCACTGCCCAATTTTTGAGAAAAAAAAAAAAACACTGTTGTTTTTTTTAAAAGGAAAAAAGAGATGGTACCCACATCCCCCCCAAATTTCAGTGGTCCCCCGTTTTTCGTGTAATCGGGAAATCTTAGTTTTTTGGAAATCATAGGGATATTTTCTTTAAAAACAGGGGCTCGCTAACCCATGGGTTTGCCCCTCGCAAAATAGTAATTTCGCCCGGGGGAACGCGAAAGCCGGTGTGACCCCGGGCGGCCTCCCTACCCACCCATTTCCTGGCATTGTTTAAAAGTGAGCGGAAAGGTTCCCCCCCGGGGCCCCCTACAAAATTTTTCAAAAAATTTTTCCCAACTCTTTTTAAAGTGTTTGAAAAACCAGTGGACCCCTGCATAGCGAACAACCCGCATAGGAACCTTTGTTCCCCAAAAATTTTGGGCCCCCGCATAGTGGACAAAAACCCCCTCAGCGACCTTCGTCCGAACGCGTCCCTTTGTTTACCAGCCAGCCTCCGGGGTAACACAACATACACTCGGAATTTTTCCCATTATTACAGTGTTTTGGGTGCGTTTTTTGGAAAATAAGTGACCATGGGCCCCAAAAAGCTTCTAAGTCCCAAACCCCTTGGGGTTAAAAAGGGTGAAAATTTTGGTAGGGAAAATTTAAAAGAAAAAATTTTTAAAGGGTTTGGGGCTAACCCTAAAGCCTTTGCCATTTGGGGAAAATCCATTGTCCTCCTTCAAAAATTAAAAAAAATGTTTTGCACAGGGGGTTGAACTGAAAACCTTTATGGTTTAAAAATTTCCCCCCTGACACGCTGTTGAAAACCGGGGCTGGTGACTTTTTTTCAATGACAATGTTAGGCCCTTTTTGACAAATGGGAAAGGAAGGGGTCCCAGGCTCTAGGGGACAGATTTTTGTGCGACAGAGGTCCAGTGACTCTGAACTGGCCCTAGGGGCTTTTAAAAGAAGAAGGGAAGAAACCCCGGGGAAAAGGACTTGCACCTCAAAAGCCCTAAGGGAAGGGGGATTCCCCTTCTAAACACTAAAACTCTCTCTCCCCCCCCTTTCCCATCCTCAATCATCACCAATCTTCAAAAAAAGTAAGTGTCATGAAATTTGGCAATCCCCTTTTCTTTTGGGGGTTTTAACTAAAATTAAATTTTTTTTGGGGAAAAAAAAAATTTTTTTTTTCCAATTTTTTGGGGTGTTTTGGGAAGGTTTAATTTTATTTCCATTTTTTCTTAGGGGGAAAATTAATTCGCATAGCGAACATTTCGCAAACGACCACCCTCTTGCAGGATTAAGTTCCTATGGGGGGAAACCAAACTGTACTAAAAAAAGTTTAACCATGGCCCCAAAAGAAAGTTTCCTAGTTTTTAAAGGGCCTGGGGAAAAGAAGGTGAAAATCGATTAAATTTTTAAAAAAACAAAAAATTTTTGAAAAATTGGGAAAGTGGCAAAAAGTGCGGGCTGAACTGGCCAGGATTAAAAAAAAACCCTCCACAACCATATTTTCCATAGTGGCCAAGAAAAAAAAAATCAAGGATGCTGGGGTTGGGAAAAGGGGGGGTAACTATGCTGAAAAAAATGAGATAAACCAGTACTCAAGGGGTTGAGAATTTTTTTTGGTGTGGTTTAAATGAAAAAAATTGGGCAGGAGATACTTTTTGATTTTTCGATTATTTGTAAAAGGGGTGGCAGTTGCACAACGAATTGGTAAAGAAAATTCCCTGCAAATAGTGGTAAAGTGAGTGAATTTAAGGCCAGAAAAGGGTTGGGTTTTGGGGAAAATTTTAAAAACCCGTACGGGCATACCAGTTTTAAAAGGATGGTGGGGGCTGCCAGTTCGGACCAAAAGGGGGTTGAAAATTTTTTTTTTTTATTATACCCCGGGCCGACCCCCCACCAAGGCAGGGTGGCCCGAAAAAAAAAAAACTTTAAACCCATCTTTCACTCCATCACTGTCTTGCCAGAAGGGTGTTTTACACTACTTTTTAAACTGCAAAAATTAACCCCCTCCTTAAAGAGTGCAGACACTGAAATTTCCCCATCTCCAGGCCTAAAAAGTGGGCCGGCCGGTTCCCTGCCCCCCTTCCCAAAAATGTTTTTTTCTACACTCCAACAGCACGTCAAGTATTAAAAACCTTTTGTCTCCATTCACCCCTATCAAACACGCTAAAAGCTTTTACCTCCCTGGAAAGGCCCAAGGCCCCCCCGCCCCACAAAACCTCCTTTCCCCCCTCTTTCCAAACCCTTTTCCCCTGGGCCCGCCCCCTACCCCCCCTTTTCCTTCCACATTTAACTGATACACTCTTGAAGTCATTCTTTTTTCCCCTCCATTTTTTCTCTACAGGGTTCCGAACCACCCCCAAAAACCCTTCCCAGCCCTCTGGAAAATAGTTTTTTTGGTAATCCCCCCACCTCCCCAATTTCCCAAAACTATGAATCTCTGCATTAAATTCCCCACCCCCAAAATTCCCCTCAGACATGACATCTCCACTGCCCCCACCCTTTCCTCGCTGAAACATTCACCCACCCATGCTTCCCCCCTTTATAAGAGCTTTGGGTAAAACTTACTCCAAAATTTCCCCCCTTTTGCCTCCAAGGAAAAAGTTCTTTGTCTCCCCCGGCCCTCCTAAGTCCCAACCACTCCCCTTTTTTTTCCCTCTTCAATTCTATGATCACCTCATCTTTCATAGACCCCTCTGTGACACTTCCAATCCCAAAAAACTGAATACATTCCCTCCTCCATACTCTTTTCCCCCCAATCTGATATTCAATCTTTCATCACCTAATCTTTTTTTTTATCCCCCAAAACCCTTATCTTTCCTTTTTTTCACCTTTAATTTTCTTTTTTTGCACCCCAAACCAATATGTGCATGAATTCCAGGAGTACATAGGGGCCCTAAAGGATAAAACCCCAAAAAAAAGTTTTCAATTGTGACAAAACAGACCTTTTTTGAAGAAAATCCCAAAAGAGGACCTCTTTTACACAGGAAAAAAGGGGCAATCCCGGGGACAAAAAGCCTATAAAAAGACGGCTGACCCATTTTTCTGTGCTAATGTAGGGGGTTTTTTCCAAAGTGAAGCCATTACTAGTGTCCATTCTAAAATTTCCCGGGTTTGTTGGGAAAAAAAAACCAATGTTAGAAGAGAAAATTTGGGGTGTGTTTTGGAAATCTAATAGAAAGGGCCCATGGGTCACGAGGGAAATTTTCTTTGAGTGGTTCAATAAAAGTTTTTGGGCCTTTTTGTGAAGAATTACCTCCGGGAAAAAAAATTTGAATTTTAAAAAGTACCTGTTAGAAAATTGGAAAAGCACCGGGCTCATCCCCCAAAATTTGGGATGCCCCTATTTTCCCGGGGGAAAGTTTGGGTTCATCACAGAAATTTCTTGCCCCTGAATACCATCCTCTCCTCCACCTATGGAGGCCAGGGCTTTTGGCCAAAAAATTTTAAAAAAAACTTACCCAAAAACCCAATGTTTCACGGTGCTTGACTGTGATCACGGGACACTAAACGGCCCCTTTGGGGAATTTTTGGAGGGGCACTTCAGCTTTCCTCCATTCATCCCCTTTAAAAAGGGTAGGGTTTGGGGGAGGGAGTGACTACCAGGACTTTGAACTCTGTTTGGGGAAAAAAAACTGTCCCCAGTTTGGTCAACAAGGAGGGTTTTTTTAAAAGGGTTTTGGGACTGACCCGATGAGCCTATTTTCTTTTTGTTAAATCAATTGGGCACTGGGGAGTTCCGGGGGGGTTGGATGTGAGTTTGGAGGATGTGGAAGAGTTGGGGAAGCCCAAAAAAAAAGCTCACCATGGGGAAAAGCTGAAAGAGTTTCAGCAGGAACACAACAGTCGCAGATCAGAATCTTTCTGCAGAGGGGGAGGAAGAAAAGATGGAAGGGAAGGGGCCTTCTTTTTGAAAATTTTAAAAAGATTTTTTTCTATGTGGGGGAAGATGGGAAAACTTTATGGGAAACTCACCCTTACAAGGTTGTTTTCAAGCCATGTTTTTGGGAACAAGTACAGTGACAAAGGGTTGGGCATTTTAGGGCAGTGTTAAAGAGACCCAGAAAAACAGAGCGGTCTCCACAGTTATTTTTTCGAGAAGGGCTCCAGTGAATCTCAAGGGATCCCGTGGGATTAAGAAACAGAGAAGAGAAGCAACCCCAAAAAAAACAATTGTTTTCCAGAGGTGTTTATGGAAGGGGATTCCCTTTCCCAAAATGTAAACAAAACCAATCTCCCCTAAAATTTTCCCGTCACCCCTACACTTAAAAAGAATTTACCAAAAAAAAGGTAAGTGTTATGGGTGTTAATGTTTTTATTCAAACATGTCCCATTTTACTGTTTTTCACTAATCTTTTATTTTTATTTTAAAATTTTTTTTTTTTTTTTAAACTTCTGGGGGTCCCGGGAAAGGGAAAATTTTTTTTTTTTTTTTTTTTTTTTTTGGGGGGGTTTTTAAAAGTCAGCCTTTTCCCACCGAGGCAGGGGGACCCAAAAAAAAAAAAAATCCCCAAAAAAAAAATACTTTCAATTTTCATTTTTAAAAACTTTCCCACACCAACCCCTTATCACTGTTTTTTCAGAGGGGCTGAATACAACAGTTTGAAGCATACACATATAAAAATACACAACATTTTCTCAAACTGGGCCATATCCCAAACCCCTCCTTTAAAATGCAGGCCTTTTACTTCCCAAATTTTCCCGGACTCAAGTCCCACAGGGGAAAATAACCGGTTTTTCCCCGAAATCCCACTTTAAAAATTACCCTGCTCCCACCCAAAATCGTTTAGGGCCCAATACCATTTCGTCTCCCTTTTACTCCATCTAACAAACCACCCCGGGTTTTCTGGATTTCCAAGCCCCCTTCCCCAAAACCTCCCCTTTTCCCCCTCCCCCTCCAACCCTTTTTAGGACCACCCCCACCCCCCCCTTCCTTCCCCCATAAAATTTATATGCTTTCCCTGTTTTATTTAAATTTGAAACCATTCTCTTAAATGACCAAAACCCCCTCAAAAACCCCTCTTCGCCCTTTACTAATACTTTTATTAAAATCCAAACCCTTTTTAATTTCCACACCCCCGAATTTTCTGCCTAATATTTACACCACATATTGCCTTAAAAAAGGGTTTAAATTTTTTTACATTATTTTCCCTTTTTGGGAAAAAATTTATTCCCCAAATCTTAGATTTCGATAATAGAACAACTCCAAGGGAAAGGTTAACTACGAAAAACGAGGGACCACTGTAAATTTTTAAAATTTGGGAACAGTGGTGCTCAACCCATTTTTCTCATGTCTAGGGACCAGGTTTCGTGGCAAAGTTAAATGTTTTGACACATAAAACATTTATTACGTTTGGGGGACTAAACGGTTTAAAAAAAAGTATATAAACGTTTGGGAACCCTTTTCGGGTTTTAAATTATTTTTTTTGGGTTTGTCTTAAAAAAAATTTTAAAATAGGAAAAAATTTTTCCCAAAGTAAATTAAAAAAAGAGGGTTTTGTGATCTTTTCCTTCATTTTTTTTAAAAACTGCCCGTTTTCAACCCGGTTTTTTTCGTGGAAAACACATGATCTGAAATTAGGAAATGGGAAGTAGGGTAAAAACATGTGGAACCAAAAAAAACCCAAATTTTAATCAAACTTTTTTATCTACCTCAATTTGTCATGGTTAAGTTTTCAAAATATCTTAGACATTTTTCTCAATTAAAAATAAAATAAAAAATTCCTTTTTTTTTACATGCCCACTAATTTACCTAAATTCATTTCCTTTATTTGTTTTTTTTGTCTTCCTTGTTTCTTTCCATTTTTCTCCATTTTCTCCCAAAGTTTTCTCCCACACTGTCTCACTTTCCCCTCAATTCTCCAAAATTTTCTCACACTGTTTCATATTCTCTAAAAAACCCCTCACAAAATTTTTCCCACCCGCTCTTTCCAAAACAATTTCTTTTCCCCCACTTTTATGCCTCTCTCCACATTATCTTTAAAAAATTTCCCTTTTAGGCAAATCTTTTTATTTTTTTATTAAAGCATTAGTTTTTAATTTTACCTTTAAAAGCTCATCACTTTCCTGCCCTTTTTTAAAATTTTCTAATTTCCTTTTTAAAATACATTAATTTTCATTATCGCAATCCTGTAGATGAAAGGGTTAATCCTCTTTTTCTCTGCTTTACTTGCCCCTGTGTATCTTTAGGGGCCCTTTTCCCCCTGCCATCTTTTCCCCACTTTACCCCACTTCAATAATACGGACATTTCAAATTTTCCAAAAATTTGATTATATGGTCCTGATTCACTTATTGGCATCCCCGTGCCCCCTGTTTTTTTACATCCTCCAGGAGCTTTGTCTCTTTCTTGATAATGTCTGGACTCTTCTTACTTTATGTGCAAAATTAGAAAAGATTCCCAAATCAGTAGCAAGGTATGTCTCTGACTGAGATAGTACTGAGATTTTACTGATAATTGTTCCCCTTTTGTGTACGTGTAAACCCCAAAAAACTTTTCACACTGTTGGGTTTGGGATGCAGGGGCTTAAAATTGCTATTTGAGGAACCCAAAAACAAAATAATAATTAAAAATAATAATAATTAAAAATAATAATTAAAAAATAAAAATTGCTGGGGGGGCTTTAAAGGGCATGTATAATTTCATTATCAGGGAAAATTTCATTAATCAGTCTATGATTTTTCCCCAAAATTTTATAAGAAAATGCTAAAATTTATTTAAACCCTGATACAAAACAAAATTTTTAAAATTTAAAAAAAAATTAACCTAACTGTGATGTGTTTGGGGGCAGGGGGGGCATAAAAAGGGAAAGTATGACAATTAATTTTAAAACACGTTCTCTATTTCTAGGGTAAACCCTGTTTTTTAAAAATTTTTTTCGGGGGGAACTGTAAAAAAAACATTCCTTTAATATGCCCTTTACTCATAAAGGGGTTTCAAGAAATGAGAAAGCCCTTTTGTTATGTTTTTTCTTACTGCCCAATGTAAAGATAGCCCCTAATGCCAAGGGGAAAAAAATAGGGAAACTCTCTTTGGGATTGCATCCCACTATTGTAATACCAATCTCCCAAAGTAAAGGTTTTCAAAAAACATTTAAAAAATAAAAAAAAAAACCGGTACTCAATATAAGGTGTTTGCATTTTGGGAAAAAAAACTTCAAAAAAAAAAGGGATTTTTAAAGGGGAGAAAACTTTTTTTAATTAATGCAAGGGAGAGGTATGAAAAAATGTTTATATCTGACTGCCCCCCCCAAAAAACTGACCTAAAATTTCACATTTATGGGGGACCTTCCCCCTAGTGTTTTTAATAAAAATCTTTATTTTTTTCAAGTAAAATGGGTGTGTTGCCATGAGCTCTGTTTTCTTGGTTCCACGGAAACTTTTCCAAAATTTCAAGTGTTTTAAAAGTCATTTTTTGGGCATAAGACTATTCAGTGGACCCTTTTTTTTTTTTTTTCTTCAACAAAATCGGCCGTCACCCACCGAGGCAGGGGGGGCCCCAAAAAAAAAGGGAAAAAACCCAAAAAAAAATACTTTCATCCCTCATTCAACACTTTCCCTTTTCACTACAAACATAATCATGTTTTTGGCCCGAGGTGCTCAGGGAAAACAACAGTTTAGAAACATAATTTTAAAGATACAGAACATATCCCTCCAAACTGCCAATATCCCAAACCCCCCCCTTAAAGTGCAGGCATTGTATTTCCCATTTCCAGGACTCAAGTCCGGCTATATAAAAATAACCAATTTCCCTGAATCCCTTCACTAAATATTACCCTGCTCACACTCCAACAGATCGTCAGGTCCCAAATACCATTCGTCTCCATTCACTCCTAGCTAACACGCTCGTGCACGCTTCCTGGAAGCCCAAACCCCTCCCCCACAACACCTCCTTTACTCCCTCCCTCCAACCTTTTTGAGGACGACCCCTACCCCACCTTCCTTCCCCTACAGATTTGTGCACTCTCCATGTCATTCTACTTTAATCCATTCTCTCTAAATGACCAAACCACCTCAACAAACCCTCTTCAGCCCTCTGACTAATACTTTTATTAACTCCACACCTCCTAATTTCCACACTCTGAATTTTTTTGCATAATACAGTATTTACACCACAACATTGCTCTTAGACAGGGCATCTCCACTGCCTCCAACCGCCTCCTCGCTGCTGCTTTTACAACCCAAGCTTCACACCCATATAAGAGTGTTGGTACTACTATACTTTCATACATTCCAAATTTTTTTGCCTCTATAGATAACGTTTTTGACTCCACATATACCTCAACACACCACTCACCTTTTTTCCCTCATCAATTCTATGATCAACCTCATCCTTCATAAATCCATCGGGCCCACACGTCAACTCCCAAGTATCTGAAAACATTTTACTTCTTCCATATTTTCCTCCCCAATTTGATATCCAATTTTTCTTTATCTAAATCTTTTATACCCTCATCACCTTACTCTTTCTATGTTTACTTTCAACTTTCAAACCTTTACACACTCCCAAACTCATCCACTAACCTTTGCAATTTTTCTTTAGACTCTCCCATAAACACAGTATCATCAGCAAAAAGTAACTGTGTCACTTCCCATTTTGTATTTAATTCCCCAAAATCCCACCCCTCTCCTGAATACCCTAGCATTTACTTCTTTTACAACCCCATCTATGGTGACATTACACATCCCTGTCTAAGACCTACTTTTACCGGGAAATAGTCTCCCTCTCTTCTACACACCCTAACCTGAGCCTCACTATCCTCATAAAAACTCTTTACAGCATTTAGTAACTTACCACCTATTCCATAAAACTTGCAAAAATCTCACATTGCCCTCCTATCCACTCTATATAGCTTTTTTTTTAAAACCATAAATGCATAAAAACTTCCCCACCTTTTTTCTAAATAACGTTCACATATATGCTTTAAGTAAACACTGATCTACACTCCCTACCCACTCTAAAACCTCCTTTCTCATCCCAATTCTACATTCTGTCTTACCTCTAATTCTTTCAATAATAACCCTACCGTACACTTTTTCCTGGATACTCATAAAATCATTCCTCTAATTTTTACAATCTCTTTTTCCCCCCCTTTCCCCTTTTTATAAAGGGATTAACCGCTCTTCCACCAAGCCTAGGTACCTTCCCACCAAAAACCCATGTCCCCCCCCCGCTTTTAACATTTTTGTCATGACCCATTTCCAGCTGCTTTAAAACCCCCCTTTTATTCTACGTAATGCCTCACGCACCTCCCCACCTCACACCTCTCTTCTCACTCCTAAAATGGATACCTCCCCGGCCATGCATGAAATTAAACCCCCCCTTTCTTCATCGCATTTAAAAGTTCCCCCAAATATTCTCTCCCTCTAACCAATACCTCCATCTCCCCAACTACCAACTCCCCTACTCTGTTTTTAACTGACAAATCCATTCGGTCCCTAGGCTTTCTTAACTTGTTTAACTCACTCCAAATTTTTTTCTTATTTTCATTAAAATTTCTTGACAGTGCCTCTCCCACTGTATCATCCACTCTCTCACCACTCTCTTCACCTTTCCTTTACTCTCCATATACTTTACTCTTCTTATAACACTTCTGCTTTGTAAATACCTCTCATAAGCTGCCTTTCTCTCTTTTATCACACCCTTTACTTCATCATTCCACCAATCGCTCCTCTTTCCTCCTGCACCCACCCTCCTATAACCACAAACTTCTGCCCCATATTCTAATACTGCATTTTTAAAACTATTCCAACCCTCTTCAACCCCCCCCCCCACTACTCATACTTGCACCAGCCCACCTTTTTGCCAATAGTTGCTTATATTTCACCCGAACTTCCTCCTCTCTTAGTTTATACACTTTCACCTCCCTCTTACTTGTTGTTGCCATTTTCCTCTTATCCCATCTACCTCTTACTCTAACTGTAGCTACTACTAGATAGTGATCCGATATATCAGTTGCCCCTCTATAAACGTGTACATCCTGGAGCCTACCCATCAACCTTTTATCCACCAATACATAATCTAACAAACTACTTTCATTATGTGCTATATCATACCTTGTATATTTATTTATCTTCTTTTTCATAAAATATGTACTATTACTTATTACCAAACCTCTTTCTACACATAGCTTAATTAAAGGCTTCCCATTTTCATTTGCCCCTGGCACCCCAAATTTACCTACTACTCCCTCCACAACATTTTTACCCACTTTAGCATTAAAATCCCCAACCACAAGTACTCTCACACTTGGTTCAAAACTCCCCACGCATTCACTCAACATTTCCCAAAATCTCTCTCCCTCCTCTATACTTCTCTCTTCCCCAGGTGCATATATGCTTACTATAACCCACTTCTCTCATCCAACCTTTATTTTACTCCACATAATCCTTGAATTAATACATTTATAGTCCCTCTTTTCCTGCCATAGCTTATCCTTCAACATTATTGCTACTCCTTCTTTAGCTCTAAATCTATTTGAACCCCCTGACCTAATCCCATTTATTCCTCTCCACTGGAACTCACCCACCCCCTTCAGCTTTGTTTCACTTAAAGCCAGGACATCCAGCTTCTTCTCATTCATAACATCCACAATCATCTCTTTCTTATCATTTGCACAACATCCATGCACATTCAGATTTCCTACTTTGACAATTTTCTTCTTCTTATTCTTTTTAGTAATTATTACAAGAAAAGGGGTTACAAGCCCATTGTTCCCGGCATTTTAGTTGACTTTTACAACATGCATGGCTTACGGAAGAAATATTCTTATTCCACTTTCCCATGGATATAAAAGGAAAAGTAATAAGAACAAGAACTAAGATAAAATCAAAGAAAACTCATCTGAGTGTGTATATATAAACATGTACATGTATGTTTAGTGTGACCTAAGTGTAAGCAGAAGTAGCAAGCCGTACTCGTAATCTTGCAGATTTATGAGATAGACAAAAGACACCGGCAATCCTACCATCATGTAAAACAATTACAGTTATAATCCATAATTAAAGGTAAATTGTTCTTGTTCTTAAATATCCATAATAACATAAATCCTCAGACTTACCATTATTAGCAACATGGCTACGTGACAGGAATATGTGAACTTTCTTTTGACCAAGTAAGTTCTCACACTGGTCTTGTGGAAGGTCATTAAAGGTGGTGTCTTCCTGCATCATGTCTAAAGTACTTTCCAAGTAACAGTTTTCAAAGTCCCAAAGTATATGTCTCATTGCTGTGGCTCTGTTAAGAAAATTAATATTCTTATAAACAACCAATGGAACATGAAATTATAGGCTGTGACATTATTACTCTTCTGTGCTTTACTTGAAAAATTATCAAGTTTATAGCAATGATTAGATATTCATAGATTTGCAGTATTATGCATCTTCATGTTCAGTACTTACATTATATTAATATTATTGATATTATTAATATTATTAATATTATTATTATTATTATTTATTATATGTAAAGAAACTAAAAAACTAACAAGGAGTTATCCAAAATATACATCACAAAATAAGTGGCTATAAAAGTTAGGCCTTACATAATATAGCTTTCATTTTTAAATATGTCACATAAAATAGTGTATATTATATACAATGTTTTGCAATACACACATTCTCAAGTCACAATCATTTGTGTTAAGCCCTCATGTGTCACCAGGAACAAAACCAACACACAATCACACCCATCACTTACCTGTCTAGGCCCAGTAGGGACTATCTTGTATGCTCTCACTCAGTAATAACAGCCTGTATTTCTTTCCACAACCAGAGACCTCTCACAGTCGGTTCCAGTGTTGACTCACCAGAATGTGGTTGTGTAAACAACTATTCTTTTATACAGTGGCTTATTCTATAACTAGTGTTTAGTTACCCAATGATTTGAAGGGACTACCCTTAGCCACAACTTGAGTGATTTCATCCTGCTACTCTGAGACTCCTGACTGCACTTACCACTGGTCTTGTTTGGCTCACTAACTTTGCAACAGTTGAAAGACCTATTCCTTGATACCAGGAGGCTCAGCTCATGGAGCTTTCCTAAGAGTACTTTACATAGCAAGGACTTAGTGGTTCACAGTGAGTTGTCCAGGCATGACCTCATGCAAGTCACGAAAAAGCAACAACCCATCCTCTTTCTAGAGTTAACTACAGAATCTTAGTTTCTTGCTGCTTCTTCCTTGCTCTCCAGTCCTGAAGCATGACATAAACTAGCAACTCGCAGTTTAACCATCTAAATGATATCAATCACCAAGGTTACTTCCTCCTTCTTCCTTGTTCAACTTGGTCAGGCTGCCTCAATCAATATAAACAAGGCTTGTATTTACATCCCTATCCAGGGGAACTTTTTACAGATTTTTCACCTTTCGACTGGACAGGATGAATATCTAGTTTTAATAGATGACTTACAGAATGGTCTAAAAAATGGCACCAGCTCCTCACACATTTTGTATCTTCCTGAACACCTCCAAATTTGTGGCTTATCTAGCTTCATAACTATGACACTCTGACCCTGTACTCATTTCCTATTTGACATTAACAGTGCAAGAGATGGTACTGTATCATGTAGTGCCTGATGGAAGGCCTTCTTAGCAATCACATCTTAAAAATCATCTTTTGTTCCACTTGGTGACTGGTTCCAGGGCAACCTCTAAGATTGTGCTCTCAAATCTCCCTCCTTCCACAAGTACCCTAATCCACTAACAAGGCTGCAGTCCTCAGCATTTCCAGTCTGTTTAGAAGTGTTGGACATCTCCCAACTTACCTTCCAGGCAGTCTGAAGGATCCCCTGGACATTCAACTTCATTATAGTCCTGGAGACCCCAACTTGGGATTTTGATTTAGATGGTTTGCTCACTTGCTCTTGTCTAGCTCAACTATGATGTCCAGGCTCTCAGACACCCTTTTCTTCCTGACAGATGATTCCTTCCAATTTATGATGTCCTTCACTGCTCCCAGATCACCTGTCTAATCTTCTCCCTGGCTAGTATGAGTAGGGCCTTCATCCTGACATCTATACTTCCTGAAGATTCTTTGAGTTAACTTGAATCAGGCCCTCAATACACACTAGTTTTCCATATAGGCAGCTTCCTGTGTCTCTGTCTTATTCAGACCTCTCTCTAATGTTTGCTAACATCATCTTGTTGGCAGTCTCAGCTTTTCCTATGACTAACTAGATTTACAAATGATTAAATTCATGCTTTCTCATCATAGGAGCCAAGTTCCTGCTACACAACTGGTGGATCTGGGCCTTAATCTCTGAAGGGTGAGAGATTTAAACTCCACGCCTCTTTGCCTTTCCTATTTTTTCTCAGGCAGCTCTGAGGTTCCTGCAGGTGACTAAGAACCTAAGAAAGGAGGAACACTGCAGCAGGCCTGTTGGCCCATACTAGACAGGTCCTTTACAATGCATGCCACTAACAAAATATTTGCCCAACCCAATTTTCAATGCTACCCAAGGAATAAGTTTTGATGATTCTTTTTACTCATTATGCAAGTTTCACTCAAATCCAACCCCTCTCACTCATGTATTTATCTAACCTAAATTTGAAACTACCCAACGTTTTAGCTTCAATAACCCTTCTAGGCAAACTGTTCCACTCATCAACTACCCTATTCCCAAACCAATACTTTCCTATATAAGAACATAAGAAAGAAGGAACACTGCAACAGGCCTACTGACCCATGTGGAGCAGGTCCATGTCCCACCCCCCCCTGGATTAGACCAATGACCCACCCCCCAGATTATCCCAATGACCCACCCAGTCTGGTCATCCCCATACAAGGATGGAGCACTGTACCAGACCCAGCAGCACAAGCTAGTCAGGTCCAACCCACACCCACTCATGTATTTATCTAACCTATTTTTAAAACTACACAATGTTTTAGCCTCCATAACTGTACTCGGGAGCTTGTTCCACTCATCCACAACTCTATTACCAAACCAGTGCTTTCCTATATCCTTCCTGAATCTGAATTTTTCCAACTTGAAACCATTGCTGCGAGTCCTGTCTTGGCTGGAAATTTTCAGTACACTATTTACATCCCCTTTATTTATTCCTGTTTTCCATTTATACACCTCGATCATATCCCCCCTAATTCTACGCCTTTCGAGAGAGTGCAGATTCAGGGCCCTCAGTCTATCCTCATAGGGAAGATTTCTGATACATGGGATCATCTTTGTCATCCTCCTTTGTACATTTTCCAGAGCATTTATATCCATTCTGTAATATGGTGACCAGAACTGAGCAGCATAGTCTAAATGAGGCCTAACCAAGGATATATAGAGTTGAAGAAGAACCTGAGGTCTTCTATTATTTATACTTCTAGATATGAAGCCAAGAATTCTGTTAGCTTTATTGCGAACACTAATGCACTGTTGTCTTGGTTTTAGGTTACTGCTAACCAAAACTCCTAAATCCTTTTTGCAATCGGTAGTATTAAGATCTACATTATTTAGTTTATATGTGGCATGGTTATTTAACTGTCCAACATTTAGAACTTTGCATTTGTCAATATTAAACGCATCTGCCACTTCTCCAACCATTGCGTCAGTCTAAACAAATCATCCTGGAGGTGCTCTAATGTCCTCATTAGAAGAATTGACGGCATATTTTGGTGTCATCAGCAAATTGCTTATGTCACCTTTTATTCCCTCATCTATGTCGTTTATGTAAATTGTGAACAACAACGGCCCAACACTGACCCCTGAGGAACACGCTTGTGGGCGTGCCCCATTCGATTTCTCCCCATTTATGCAAACTCTCTGCTGTCTATTTGTCAGCCATGCCTTCTAAACCCAGGAAAAAATTCTTCTCCATTAGTGTGGCCCTAAGTTTTTTCAATAGCCTCTGGTGTGGAAACTTATTGAAAGCCCTTATGATGTCCATATACCACAATATCATATCATTAAGATCTACTCCTCAACACCTTAGTGGAAAAAAGTTAGTAAATTTATAAGACGAGGAGGCCCCTTTATAAAAGTGTTGAGAATCATTAATGATCAGTGGCTTGTCAAGATGGGTACGAAATTGCTTTAGAAATTATTTGGAATTTCATATCCTGAGAAAATCTTAGACTTATCGTAATTTGAAATCCTTATCAGTGTTCTGTCTTGAGGTGATATCGCTCAAAGCCTTATTTAATCCCCTTGTTAATGCATTCAACTTATACAATTCGATATGTCTCCTCATTCTTCTTCAAAAGTGAATGAGTTTTATAAAATTCTTAATGCTCTAAGAAAGGGTTTCTAATGCTATGAATTAAATTTAATCATTGTAGAGCTGGATATTTGCTACGAATTAGTCCATTCTGTAGGAAATGTACAACTGAGCTGCGTAATCTAGGGAGGCCTTATTTGATGTATAAAGCGTAAAATAACCACGGGCTTCTGTTGCTTACACTTCTAGATATAAATCCAGTAATACTATTTGCATTGTTACGTAAGATGAGGCATGTAGTTTGGTGTCAAGGTTGCTGCTTACATAATAAAATAATCTCAAATCCTTTTGGCAATCTGTATGCTAAGTTATGTCCATTCTGATAAGACAGGACCCCAAGCGATTTAAAAATCGTGCAAGAAGGGCCTCATTGTTACTGCGTAAATGATCGGTATGCAATGAATTTTTCCCATTAGAAATAATGGAAATCAAATTAATCCGCGCAAGACACCCAAAAGTATGAAAAAAAAAATTTTACCACATGAAATGTTAATTTTAATACACACAAACTGAAAAAGGCATGCACAATTACATGACACTTACTTTTATTGAAGATCTGGTGATGATTGATGGGATGGGAGGAGGGGGAAGAGAGTGTTAGTGTTTAGAAGGGGAATCCCCTTCCATTAAGACTTGAGGTGTCGAGTCCTTTTCTGGGGTTACTTCCATTCTTCTTTTAATGCCACTAGACCAGCTTCAGAGTCACTGGACTTCTTTCGCACAACATATCTGTCCATAGTGGCCTGTACCTCTCATTCCTTTATGACTTCCCTAAAGTGTTTCACAACATTGTCAGTGTAATAAATCACCAGCACGGCTTGCAATAGCTGTGTGAGGGTGATTCTCATCCATAAAGGTTTGCACTTTCAGCCACATTGCACAGATTTCCTTAATCTTTGTAGTAGGCAACTTCTTCAATTTCTCTCTCCCCTCCTTTGAACCAGTTTCCTCAGGTATGGCCTCTTGCTGTTGAAGTTGATCTATCAGCTCATCAGTGGTTAGTTCTTCATTGTCCTCCTCCACCAACTCTTCCACATCCTCCCCACTAACCTCCAACCCCAAGGACTTTCCCAATGCCACAATGGATTCCTCAACTGGCATAATCCTCTCAGGGTTAGCCTCAAACCCTTCAAAATCCCTTTTGTCTACACATTCTGGCCACAGTTTCTTCCAAGCAGAGTTCAAGGTCTTCTTAGTCACTCCCTCCCAAGCCTTACCTATAAGGTTTACACAATTGAGGATATTAAAGTGCTCTCTCCAAAACTCTCTTAGAGTCAGTTGAGTTTCTGAGGTCACTACAAAGCACCTTTCAAACAGAGCTTTTGAGTACAGTTTTTTGAAGTTTGCAATAACCTGCTGGTCCATGGGCTGCAGGAGAGGAGTGGTATTAGGAGGCAAAAACTTCACCTTAACCCTTTCAGGGTCCAAGGCCCAAATCTGGAGTCACGCACCAGTGTCCAAGAATTTTCAAAAAAAAAATTTGTTATTTTTTCTTATGAAATTGTAGAGAATCTTTTTGTGAAGGTAATAAAACAAAAAGTACGAAATTTGGTGGAAAATTGACGAAATTATGCTCTCGCGAATTTTGATGTGTCAGCGATATTTACGAATCGCCGATTTTGCCGACTTTGACTCCCATTTTAGGCCAATTACATTATTCCAATCAACCAAATTCTTAGCTATTTCACTAGTATTACTTCTATTCTATCGATTGAGCACAAGAAATCGCCAAGTCAACTGTTTCAACTACAAAATAAAGTGATCGGAAATTGTTAATTTGGCCAATTTAACACAAAGTTCAAAATATTCCAATTTCAAAATAGGGTTCAGAATGAACAATGTAGGCATTCCTGGCACTAAACTAACATTTCCTCTGTTCATTAGTTTATGTTTTCGAGGCTTTACAAATAAATTCCATTTTGATTTTTTATTCACATAATGAATTTTTATTCACACCAAAAAATAGAAGATTCACTGTTATGCAATACTGTAATAATTGTATAAATATCATCACCATATTTGTGAATGTATATTAGACCCACCAGCTGATGTGTATTAGACGTGTGAGGTCGTTTGTTTACTCTTGAATATCGGCAAAAATTTAACATTTCTGCTACTTTGAGCTCAGTTTTCAAGCCATTTCCAGTGCTAAAAACCAATCAAAATCATCTCTATTTCTGTAATATGTCTTCCATTCTATCAAATGAGACCAAGAAATCGCAAATACAACTATAAAAAACATACGAAAAAACACTGCAAAGTTGCTGTTTTAATCGAAAAAATCATGATTTCATTTTTTTTTCTCTCATTATACACAGTGTGCTGCAGGATCTGTTTTATGTGGTGCACACATACCACATAGATGTATTCTCTCATATCTAGGCCCAAATGTACCACTCACGATTTATCAGAGTGAGCTGAGCTCATGGCGTAGATCTACGGTTTGGACCCTGAACGTAAAGCCGTAGATCTACGGGACGGACCCTGAAAGGGTTAATGAATTTCATGTCCCCATAAAGTCGCTCTGCCACGTCTGTAGGATGACCAGGGGCATTGTCTAACACCAGGAGGCACTTAAGTTCTAATTTCTTTTCAGTTAGGTAATCTTTCACATTGGGGGCAAATGCATGGTGTAACCAGTCATAGAAAAAGTCCCTAGTGACCCATGCCTTACTGTTTGCCCTCCACAGCACACACAAATTCTCCTTGAGGACATTCTTTTGCCTGAACGGTCTGGGAGTTTCAGAGTGATACACTAATAAAGGCTTCACTTTGCAATCACCACTAGCATTGGAACACATCAACAAAGTAAGCCTGTCTTTCATAGGCTTATGTCCTGGGAGTGCCTTTTCCTCCTCAGTAATGTACGTCCTGCTTGGCATTTTCTTCCAAAACAGGCCTGTTTCATCACAATTAAACACTTGTTCAGGTTTCAGTCCTTCACTGTCTATGTACTCCTTGAATTCCTGCACATATTTTTCAGCTGCTTTGTGGTCCGAACTGGCAGCCTCACCATGCCTTATCACACTATGTATGCCACTACGCTTCTTAAATCTCTCAAACCAACCTTTGCTAGCCTTAAATTCACTCACATCATCACTAGTTGCAGGCATTTTTTTAATTAAATCCTGATGCAACTTCCTAGCCTTTTCGCTTATGATCGCTTGAGAGACGCTATCTCCTGCTAGCTGTTTTTCATTTATCCACACCAATAAGAGTCTCTCAACATCTTCCATCACTTGCGATCTCTGTTTCGAAAACACAGTTAAACCTTTGGCAAGAACAGCTTCCTTGATTGCCTTTCTGTTGCCCACAATAGTAGCGATGGTTGATTTGGGTTTCTTGTACAACCTGGCCAGGTCGGCGAGACGCACTCCACATTTCCCATACTTATCAATGTTTCTCTTTCTTCATCTCTATAGTAATTCTCACCCTTATTGCTGTAGGGTTGGCACTAGAAGCTTTCTTGGGGCCCATGATCACTTATTTTGCAGATAAAATCACCAGAAACACTGTAATAATACGAAATGTTCCGATTGTATGCTTGGATGTTACCACGGAGGCTGGCTGGTAAACAATGCCACCGGCGGCACATGTGAGGCTGGCTAAGGGCGCACATTGGACGCGTCTCGGACGAACAGCGGTGAGCGGGTTTTTGAGCGGTATGCGAGGCAAAATTTTTGCGATAAAAGCGAGCGGTATGTGGATTAAACGTTACGTGATGCCAACGGTATGCGGGGGTCCACTGTACTAGGGTTATGGACACTCCCAAGCTTCAGAACCTTGCATTTATCTACAGTGAACTGCATCTACCACTTTTCTGACCAGGAATTGAGTTTGTCTAATATTGCGACCCCTGAATGGGTCACAATGCATATAATGTATATTACCTGTTCATATAATTTTATATTGCTTACATTTGTGATATTAGCTAAATCGTAAATATATTGCTTTATATTATTATTTGACTTAGTTATATTATTAGGTAGGATGTAACATTTATATATATATTCGGTGCTCATAGTTCGAGTGTTAAGTAGCTGACAGCCTTGTCTAACTACTGTGTTTTCTCTCCGCTCGTTATGCTGCCGGCTTCTCTGTGTTGCTGGGCAGCAACAGTCCACGGAGAGTCACGTGATCGGGGGGGGGGGGGGTGATCACACCTCGCCTGGAGTAGTCTAGCTGGCCTGCGCTAGCTATTGTCGGTTGGACGTTGCTTCTAACAAGAGGTCTCATACCAGCTCTACCTTGTGGGCCCTTGTTGAAAGATTGTCTCTGTCGCTTTCTTGTTGTTGGTTCTGTGTAACTCTGTTCACAGAACATAGCCTAGACTTAGTGATTTTCGACATTGTACTGAGGTTGTGTCGCATAGACACTGAGAAATTCAGGTCTTGAGCTGTAGCTTCTGACCTAATTTGTACTGGTATCTGTGTACTGTCACAGTCGGGATTTTTCTAATGCTGAACTTAGATTCAGTAGTATGGGAGTTTTGTGACTTTTGTGGTGGATCTGCAGATGGTCCCTACTTAGTGTCGTTATATTATCTCCTTGTTCCTAATTCTGAGTCGCCCTTGCTTGTTATATTGTTGTTCAGCTTATCAGTCGTTTTATTGTTCAAGCAAGCTGTTCTGATTGCCAGGTTGGTCAAGAAGTTAGTTTATGTGAGGAATTTTAGTCATTTCCTGGTTAAGTCTAATCGAGTCTTGAGACATAGCGAACTACATAAAGCACTTACACACATACACACAAACTTACTTGTATATATTTGTACTATGTTATTAAATACTAACAATGTACCAGACGGTACTTAAAAGCCATTAACCCTTTGAGGGTCGACAGGCCCTCTCCGAAACTCGTTCTCAGGGTCGGCCAAATTTCAAAAAAAAAAAAATTTTATTTTTTTTTTATGAAAAAATAGAGTTTTTTTTTCTAAACATTATAGGATAAACAAAAAATTTTTACCATCAATACTTACCGAGATATGGATGCATGAATTTTTGCAAAAAAATGAGCCGCGTATGGCAACAGCGGCGACTGCCGCTCACCCGGGTAAACTTTGATTTACTTGTATTTGAAGGTTTGTTGTTTTTTTCACTATTTTATTTTTTCACATAACTTATGTGGCCTATGAGACCAAAGAAGGTGCAATGTACATATATACACTCGTTGTATACAACACAATAAGCACACAAACATAATTATAAATATATTGTTACAAAACTTGTTTACAAAAACAAACAATACAAAACATTGTTTATTATTATTGTTCTATAATATTAAAACCAATATACAGTCACTGAACATATTCCTATTAGTTCTGCAGCTTGTGGAACTCTGAAACATGATGTCATACACAAGGGTGTTTTATCTTTCTCCCTCATTCCTATCTCTTTCAATCTGTCTCTCTCTTTCTATCTGTCTGTCTATCTCTGTCTCACAGGTACACATAAAAAACAAGTATACATATAAAATTACCTTGGATAACCCAAGAAATCCAGACAAAGTGCTATACTCTGTTTGAAGATGTGATAAAAGTGATGACACAGTCTTGTGGCTCTCTGAGACAGAGAGCTAGACGGATAGACAGATAGACAGGGCTTGACAGACAGAACAAATAGACAGACAGAAATGTTAGTGTACCAGTACCAGTGTACTAGTGTTCCACCCTCCCCCTCCTCTTCTTCCTCTTCCTCCTCTTCCCCCCTTCCCCCTACTCTTCCTCATACCGGGCCTCTTCCTCCTCTTCCTCCTACTCTTCCTCTTCCTCCTCCTCCTCTTCTCCTCCCCCCTCTTCTTCCTCTTCCTCCTACTCTCCTCCTCCTCCTCTTCTTCCTCTTCCTCCTCTTCCCCCTAATTTTCCCTCCTCCTATTCCTCTTCCTCCTCCTCTTCCTCCTACTCTTCCTCCTCCTCCTCTCTTCCTCTTCCCCCTACTCTTCCTCCTCCTCCTCGTCCATAGTGTAAATTAAAAGGGAGCCCGCAGCTGTCAAAGTGACATATTGGCTCATTACTCTTTCCCCCTCCGGCCTGTAAAAACAATGGGGTCGGATGCTGCTTTCCCTCCCCATTCTATCTAATTATCTTTCTCCCTCATTCTATCTGTCTGTCTATCTCTGTCTCACAGGTACACATAAATACAAGTAACATAGTAAAATACCTAGGATAACCCAAGAAACCCGACAAAGTGCTATACTCTGCTTGAAGATTGAGTAAAAGTGATGACGCAGTCTTGTGGCTCTCTGAGACAGAGAGCTAGTGGATAGACAGGGGGCTTGACAGACAGGCAAATAGACAGACAGAAATGTTATATACCAGCAAAAACAAAGGGAGGACGATGTTCATCTCATCTTTTGGCATCAGCTCTACCCTCATTTACCCTCACAAACGTCAGCACTTATCAGATGTTATCTCCCCATATCTTGTTACTGTCATGGGTGACATTTATTATTAAAATATTAATTATTACCTATTAATATTATGTTTTATTATTATGTATTATTATTATTATGTATTTTATTATTAGTATTATTATTATTATTATTATTATTATTATGTATTATTATTATGTTATTTTTTGTTATCATTACGTATTCTTCTTCTTCCTCCTCCTCCTCCTCCTCCTCTTCCTCCCTCCTCCTCCTCCTCCTCCTCCTCCTCTTTTTCCTCCTCCTCTTCTTCTCCTCCTCCTCCTCCTCCTCTGCCTCCTCCTCCTCTTGCCTCCTCCTCCTCTTGCCTCCTCCTCCTCTTGCCTCCTCCTCCTCCCCGCCCCTCCTCCTCTGCCTCCTCCTCCTCCTCCATTCTTGGAACAAGTTTGAAGAGCTTGTAATTCATAATCACTATCATTATCATCACCAATGCTCACATCTGAGTCTGGGATTTTGGAAAATAGGAGTTTCCTCTTTGATTCTGGTACAACTGAACGACGGCCCGCACCAGAGGTGGAAGGCTGTGGGGTTGTCTGGGTTTTCCCCACTATTACCCATATTATGGTCATTATTTCGGTTTAAAACCTCACCAGAACCTTGAAACCATCTTCACTGTCACTTCCATCTGTATTAGAACTGTCACTGGGGAACAAAAGTGTCCCAATTCGCCGAGGAGTGAGGAACTTCTTACCGCAGGGCACATGGAAATTGTGTACTATGATGGCATTCCCACAATGCACCACTGGGTCCCAGATTTTTTTCCTACTGCGCACACCCACCACACAGACCCATTCTCTCACATCTAGGCTTATCAGCCTTTTCCTGCGAGATTTGAGGCCGCTAGAATTTATGCGTACTAGTACGTCAAAAACCCCTACGCATAAGACGTACTAGTACGACCAAAACCCTCAAAGGGTTAAGATGTGATATGTGCCTTCAGCACTATACTACTGTACACGAGAGAAGTGTAGGAACTTGTGTCCTATACGTATTATATTCAACTGATTACTATAATTTACTTTGATAATATATGCCTAGACAACTTAATTGTTAATAAACTTATTAAATTTTAATTTCTTTAGTTAGTAGCCTACCAGTTGTAATCCTGAAGCACTACTGAATCTTGCTGAATTCTAATGGATAATTGGACCAGGATACTGACTACTTGTTACAAAAACCCAGTAACAGGCTGGATGCTAGAAGGGCAGTCCTTTCTAGAATTCACTGGAGATCTCTATGCTTATTAGATATCGCATTTTTTGTAACATCTAAATCCTCCTGAAGTTCGTTGACATCTAAGTTTAAATCAATTATCCTACCTATCTTTGTGTCATCGGCAAATTTGCTCATATCACTAGTAATTCCCTCATCAAGGTCATTGATATATATTATAAACAACAATGGGCCCAAGACTGATCCCTGTGGAACGCCACTTGTTACGGATCCCCATTCGGATTTAACCTCATTTAAGCATACTCTCTGCTTCCTATGGTGAGCCATGACTCGATCCATGACAACACTTTTCCCCCAATGCCATGAGCTGCCACTTTCTCTATTAGTCTCTGGTGTGGTACTCTATCAAAAGCCTTACTAAAATCTAAATAAACAATATCGAATTCTTTATCATGATCAACGACCTCAAACGCTTTACTGAAGAAGGTTAATCAATTAGTTAGGCAGGAACGACCCCTCGTGAATCCATGCTGAGTATCATTAATCAAGCTGTGCTTATCGAGATGGCTTCTTATATTGTCAGCTATAAATGACTAGTAATTTGCCTACAATTGAGGTTAGGCTTATTGGGCAGTAATTTGACGGTAAAAACTTGTCCCCTGCTTTAAAAATAGGAATTACATTAGCCATCTTCCACATATCAGACACTACACCTGTTTGAAGAGAAATATTAAAAATATTAGTCAATGGTTCACAAAGTTCCATTTTACACTCTTTAAGAACCCTTGAAAAAAGTTCATCAGGGCCCAGGGATTTATTTTGCTTTAACCAGTCTATCTGTTTGATAACCATTTCGGAAGTGACTGTGACATTGCATAATTTATCATCATCAGGCCCACTATAAAAATTAATTACTGGGATATTGTTAGTGTCTTCCTGAGTGAAAACTGAGAGAAAATAATTATTAAGAATAGAGCACATTTCATTCTCCTTGTCAGTGAGATGCCCAGAGTTATTTTTAAGGGGACCTATCTTATCTCTAACTTTTGTTCTATAAAGCTGGAAAAAACTTTTTGGGTTAGTTTTCGAATCCCTAGCAACTTTAATTTCATAGTCCCGTTTAGCTTTTCTTATCCCCTTTTTAACATCCCTTTTAATGTCAATATACTGATTCATAAGATGACCCTCACCTCTTTTAATGCTCCTATAAATTCCTTTTTTCTGTCCTAAAAGATATCTGAGCCTATTATTCATCCATCTGGGGTCATTTCTATTCGATCTAATTTCCTTATATGGGATAAATGTCCTTTAGGCAACATGTAGTGCGTTAAGAAAGCCGTCATACTGATAGCTCTCTTCATTACTCCAGTCCACAGATGATAAGTGTTCTCTAAGCTCATTGTAATCTGCTAAGCGAAAATCTGGGACAAGTACTGAATTATCCTTACTATCATACTTCCATTCAATGCTAAAGGTAATTGATTTGTGATTGCTTGTGCCGAGTTCCTCTGTACGTAATTTGTAAATTATTAACAAGAGTTTCCTTGTTTGCCAAAACCAAGTCAAGCAGGTTATTTCCCCTTGTAGGCTCTGTCACAAACTGCTTCAAAAAACAATCCTGAACTACTTCTAAGAAGTCGTTTGATTCTAAATTCCCAGTCAAGAAATTCCAATCAATATGACTAAAGTTAAAGTCTCCTAGAATTACTACGTTATCGTGCCTTGTGGCCTTAACAATTTCCTCCCATAGTAGTCTCCCTTGGTCCCTATCTAAGTTTGGAGGATGGTATATCACACCTAAAATCAATTTTTCAAGTCCCTCTGAAAATTCTATCCAAACAGACTCTGTATGTGTTACTTCAGACTTAATATCCGTTTTTATGCAACAGTTCAAGCGATCTCGGACATACAGTGCCACCCCACCCCCCTTCCCGATACTTCTGTCTACTTGGAACAATTTAAAACCCTGTATGTGACATTCTGCAGGCATGTCCCGATTTTTCGTATTGAACCACGTCTCAGTTAAGGCAAATACATAATGTTACCTGCACTAGCAACTAATCTCAACTCGTCCATCTCATTCCTAGCACTACGACTATTTATTTTTATTACTTTATTATCACACTGGCTGATTCCCACCAAGGCAGGGTGGCCCAAAAAAGAAAAACTTTCACCTTCATTCACTCCATCACTGTCTTGCCAGTGATATTGTGTAATATATATTTAAGGACCCTCCCTTCTCTTTACCCTTCCTGCTCCTTTCTGTTATTCCACTAAACCTATTACTGTCCTTGTCACCTAGTGCCACTGGATTTCCAATATCCACCTCATTTTGCCTATTACTAGTTCTCCTAGTACTCATATTACTACACTGGGACTTCACTGTTTTCCTGCCAAAACCCATACCACTAACTATTCCTAGTATAAAGACCTAACAGCTCCCTCCACTGCAATGGCCAGTGCTCCCACCCCAAACCTAGATAAATGAACCCCATCCCTGGCATACATGTCATTTCTGTCATAGGAGAGGTCCCAGTTGTCAATGAATGTTACTGCATTTTCCTTACAGTATTTGTCCAGCCAGCAATTGACACCAATTGCCCTGGACAACCATTCATTTCCAACTCCTCTCCTTGGCAAAATACCACATATGGCAGAGTTCCCACCCTTCCTCCTAATTATCTCTATTGCTGACCTATACCTGCTAATCAGGTCCTCACTCCTACGTCTGCCAACATCGTTGCCTCCAGCACTGAGACAGATAATAGGATTGCTCCCATTACCTCTCAATGTCATCCAGACGGCTAACAATATCCTTCATCCCAGCCCCAGGAAAACACACTTTCTGCCTCCTACTCCTATCCTTCAAGCAGAATGCCCTATCCATGTACCTAATCTTGCTATCCCCAACAACAACAACAACAATGTTTTTACCTTCCTTGGCGTTGTCTGTCATGATGTTCCCAGTAGTCGACTCACATTCGTCAGGTAGCACTACACCTTCACTTGTGGAATTTGTCAAGACGTTCTCGATGGTCTTCGTTGGGGTTTCTAGGGATGTCTCACTCATGTCTGCCAATGCTTCCTTGGTGCTCGTTGTGACATTCCTAGTAGAACACCCACATTCGTCAGGTAGCACCGAAAATGGGTTGGAAGTTTCCACAGTAGTCTTCTGGTACCTCGTTGTTTCTGCCTCTCCAACAGTCTTCTTTAACCTCAGCTTTGTTCCATGTTGCCCGGCCACTGACCAAGTTCCCCTCTTAACCTGGGGACTCACAACAGGAGGATTACTACGAATCCTCTTGTTCTCCTCCGTTAATCGCCATATCTCCAGCTTAGCAACCCTAAGCTCTTCTTTCAGCTGCTGGTAAAGATGCTCAAGAGAGGGCATCCTGGTTCAGATTCGAGAGTACACTAACGTCCTCACTGCTACATTTTTGCCCAATGAGCAAGTATGGGAGGCCAATGTCCCTTACCCTTGTAGTCACTCAGAACAATCACATTATTCCTGGAAAACACGACTTCTATATTGTGCCTCTTCTACCTTCCTACTTCTGTGCAATAACCATACCCATCAGTTCCATCAAGGATGATGATAGCCTTACACATAGGCTGGCCCCTCTATGCTCTAGAGAACCTGACAGGTTTATTCACACAACTGTTGCTTATTCTTTGAAAAGTAGTACTGAAACCTTGTATCACCTTCTGATCAACCTTACATTTTTTCAAAACAGAAAAAAAAAAATCTTCTGAAATGGTAAAGAATCTTTTTCTAAGGCAATGACACCAAAAAATGCAAAATATGAAGGAAAGTTTAAGAATTACGCAAGCACAAAGTTGGCAATCTGAGCAAAATTATTGCATTGGCAATTTTGCCCCATTTGAGTCCTGTTTTAAGAACTTCCATTGCTCAATTTGATCCGATTCTTAGCTTAGCCATTAGTATGCCTTCTGTTTTATTGAATAAGTACAAGAAACAGCCCATTCAGCTAACAGAACTATCCTATAACATGCACAGAATTAGGTAATTTGGCTAATTTTACACAAAATTCAAAAAATTTCCCAATTTTAAAAACAGTCCAAAAAAAAACACTGTAAGCATTTTTTCCCCCTAAAAAACCCTTTTCCACTGTTCTTTAATCGCAACCACTACCCCCCCCCATGAAACTTTTCCCTACATTTTGAATTATTATAACAAAAAAAAAAAAACTTTACCCTATTTCTCAGATAATAAAATACTGTACAAAAAAAAATTTTGGGGCATAATTTAAATGCGTCCCAAAAAGAAAAAGATCGGGGAAAAAAACCCGAAAAAGAGACGGGGGAGGGAGGAAAGGGAAAGGGCCCCACCCTTCCCTTGAGCCTTGCCAAATATCAAGTAATACGCCCCCCTCATTTAATGACCAGTTCCGTCCAAAGACCACATTAAAAATAATTTCCGTTAAGTAAGAGAATACTATAAGGGCAGGGGGTTTTTGTGTCAACCTCTTTGATATTTTTTTAATATCACCTTTGCACCATTTATAACATTTCTGGATATTTTTAAATTTTTCAGATTTTACTGTATATTGTAATAAACAAATAGAGAAAAATCAACCTAATGCATTATTTGGTATCATACTGGTCAGAGGCCTGTCGAAAAGTCCAGTCTCGGTAAAATATACATCGCTAATGAGGAGGTTGTATTTCGGGCACTTCGAGGCCTACTTCAACTCATTTTCGGTTTAAAAAACCAACTGAAATCACTCCTTTCTCTAGTATTTTTTTTCCATTTTATTAACTGATCCCAAAAACACCAAATTTAAAAACCAAAAAAAACCTAGAAAAACACCCCTTTAAGTTGCCATTTTAAAAAAAAAAACCCAAACACAAAAGGTAAAAGGTCTCCTTTTCCCTCATGAACTGCATAAAGAAAAAGTGTTTTTTTTACTGTGCACCTCACACACAAAACCCATTTTCATTCTAGGGCCCAAAATTTTTCCCTTCAAAAAATATCTAGGGGGCCCTGCTAAAATGAATCTAACGGAGCGACAGTGCTGTCAATAAAGTGGATCTACTGTATATGAAAGACAGTGAAATGGTCAAGTCTCCTTAGGAGTGCCATCTTCTGCCCCAACGAGATAATAGGTCAACTTTTTTGCAGGAAAAATGTAGAAAAACTACCATCACAACACTGTACTTTTTGTTTCAAGCTAATCGGCAAAACCCTTCATTTAATGTCTTTTTTAAAGCATGCTTCATTATTACCCCATTCATAAAGTGATGAAAGAAAGATAGCAAACAATTGAGCCTAATATAAGACATGTTTAACACTATACACGCAATTATAACAAACATACTGTATGTCTTACCGAACAGACTGCTGGCACCAAAATGCTTGAAGTTGAGATATGACCAATCTTAAGGCTTTGGTGTCCCAGTGCCATTTTTGGTCTTCAAAGATTGTCTGATAAAGGTTTAATGGCACTTCACTGGCCATGGAGTGTTGTGATATCCTACAAAATGTGAAGCCATATTAAACAATAGGTATGCATGCAGTGTATGGCAATGTAAGTTCAATGTGAACCTAGTCTCAAAATAAAGTCAAAACACAATTATATTTCCTTAAACTTGACTGACCTTGCAAAACTAAATGCAGACCTCAAGAATTTTACAATAAATTATATATATACATTTTTTTTTTTTTACATGATGGCTGTCTCCCACCGAGGCAGGGTGACCCAAAAAACTTAAGTAAAGAATGTGTGATGGTGACAATGATTCATTGTGTGTGTATTGCCAGCCCTACCTCAGTTTAATACAATGTTTTGTTAAAAAATTATTAATGCAGAATATTTAAAAACTGCAAATCAATAACTGTGTAGTGGTAGTAATATAGTAGAAGTAATAGTGTGAAATTGTACAAAGTTAGGAGAAGTATTAAAGTACATCTGCAAGGGCTGGAGTAAGTAACACTTCCTTCACCCTCCACCGCACTAGGAACCTGCTGAATATTTTCACCACACAATATCAATTTCCTTTCTCCCACATTTCACAAAACATACTATTGCATGAAAGTCTATGAAATTCACCATTATACATGCTCTAATTATATTATTGTCGTCCATTCATATAGTTTTTCTTAAGTAATTTTTTTTTTCAACAAACCAGACATATACCACCAAGGCAAGGTGACCTAAAAAAAAGTTGCCTCTTACAATATGCATTGCTTATGGAGGAAAAATTCTGTTCCACTTCCCCACGGAGTTCTTAGGTAATTCTTTCTTTATTTCAACACACCGGCCACATCCCACTGAGGTGGGGTGGCCCAAAAGGAGAAACGAAAGTTTTTCCTTTTACATTTAGTAATATACACAGGAGAAGAGGTTACTAGCCCCTTGCTCCCGGCATTTTAGTAACCTCTTACAACACACATGTCTTACGGAGGAGGAATTCTGTTCCCTTTCCCCATGGAGATAACAGGAAATAAACAAGAACAAGAACTAGAAAGAAAATAGAAGAAAACCCAGAGAGGTGTGTATATAAATGCTTGTACATGTATGTGTAGTGTGACCTAAGTGTAAGTAGAAGTAGCAAGACGTACCTGAAATCTTGCATGTGTATGAGACAGAAAAAAAAAAAAGACACCAGCAATCCTACCATCGTGTAAAACAATTACAGGCTTCCGTTTTACACTCACTTGGCAGGACGGTAGTACCTCCCTGGGCAGTTGCTGTCTACCAACCTACTACCTACCTTCCTAGAAATATATTTATATAAAGATAATTACGTAAGAAAGTAGGTTGGTAGACAGCAACCGCCCAGGGAGGTACTACCATCCTGCCAAGTGAGTGTAAAACGGAAGCCTGTAATTGTTTTACATGATGATAGGATTGCTGGTGTCTTTTTTTTTCTGTCTCATACACATGCAAGATTTCAGGTACGTCTTGCTACTTCTACTTACACTTAGGTCACACTACACATACATGTACAAGCAAGTGTTTTCTTCTATTTTCTTACTAGTTCTTGTTCTTGGTTATTTCCTGTTATCTCCATGGGGAAGTGGAACAGAATTCTCCCTCCGTAAGCCATGCCGGGAGCAAGGGGCTAGTAACCCCTTCTCCTGCATAAATTACTAAATTTAAAAAGAGAAACTTTCGTGTTTCTTTTTGGGTCACCCTGCCTCGGTGGGATACGGCCGGTTTGTTAAAAGAAAGAAGATTTCTAGGAAAAAGCTAGTAACCCCTTCTCCTGTATAGATTATGAAAATTAAAAAGAGAAACTTTTGTTTTTCTTTTTGGGCCCCCCTACTTCAGTGGGATACAGCCAGTTTATTGAAAGAAGAAATAGAAATATATTTCTAAATTAACAGAAATAATGTAAGTATATAGGCTCCGTATGTTTCTTAGGTCTCTACAACACTCACCTATTGTTTTTCACATCCAGTAAGTGCAGCATACTGTCTGCACTTGCCTTTCCTTCTCCAACATGAAACAACATTGCGATGATTTTCCGCAACTCTCCATCAGGAAGTCCTGACCCTTGATGTTTATAAGACACATGTCATAACCATCACTGCTCACAGCTTTCTTACAGTTATGTCTCTTTGTTGCTGCTGCTACTGCACAAGATCTTATATCACCAGCAGCACGTTTTCTTCTCTCAACCAGTTTACCGCATTTCTGTCTGCAACTTTCTTTGGTTTCAAATTCTGACTCATTGTCAATATCATTCTCACTTCCAGTCTGTGTATGTATTCTTATATATTCAACCGGATCACACAAAGGTCTGCTGTTATCTTTGGCTCGAAGATCACAGCATGAGGGAGAAATTGCAACAGAATACACATTCCGATATAGACACTTCAATGCCTTAGTGGCATCTTTCTTGTACAGACTGGTATAATTATGACGACCCAGCAGATGTTGTGCTGCTTCCTCCATCACCTGCAAGGTTATCACAGTGACACATTCTGTATAAACACTGTGTCACTTAATTTAACAATGTATCACCTCACTAAACACTGTATCACTTAACTAAAACACAGTACCACTTAACTAAAACACTGTATCACTTCACTAAACAGTGCATCCCCCTCAATGAACTTGTCAGTATCCAGGACTCCTGAATCATATTAACAAAAATGCAAATTACAAATATTTAGGTAAACTGTTGATAGATTTCAGCCTATTATACATTTTATATCTGCACTGAAACAGAAATTTGTTTAAATTGAATATTTTTGTTTTAACACGTCGGACGTTTCCCACTAAGGCAGGGTGACTCAAAAAGAAAGAAAAAACTTTCATCATTGTTCAACACTTTCACCATATCTACTTATATTACTGTTTAAAATGTGAAATAAACTAGGCATTATAAAGCTGTTAACTGATCATTGTGTATAGTGCAAGACACTTGATGTATTTCACTTGTATTGTTCATCCAGTATGTTAGCAACTTTCTAAAATAAAAATGTATGTATAATACACAGATCATTTATATGCAACAGTGATACCTGACATGACGTTCATGAAGAAATGCAAATTTTAAATATTATAGATCCTTTGTGGCTTCGATTGGATAGAGCCAGTTCAGTGATAGAAATTCAAACCTAATGAGATCAATTTACAAATATTAGCATATGAAGCCATTCAATAATACTGTACAGAGAACAGAGAAAATTTTTATATGTTAAATGGGGCCAAAGCATTTTCAGAAAAGGTCATTTTTTTCAAATTGTACAATATCAAAACCTCTACTGTAATATTAAAAATAAACAATGGTACAGAATAAAAAATTCTAGGGCAATGTGCCATGACTTGCCACCAGACCTGCTCAGGCTATGGCAACCCTTAACCCTTTCAGGGTCGTCAGGCCCTCTCCCAGACTTGTTCTCAGGGTCGCCAAAATTTAAAAAAAAAAAAAACAAAAAAAAAAAAAACTTTTTTTATCTTATGAAAACAGAGAATCTTTTACCGATCATAATGACACCAAAAGTATGAAATTTGATGGAAAACTTACGGAATTATGCTCTTGCAAAATTAGCGGTCTCGACGATGTTTGCGCATTGGCGATTTTGCCCGCTTTGAGCCCTATTTTCGGCCAATTCCAGTGTACTAGTCGACAAAAATCATAACTATGTCACTAGAACTCCATTTTTTTCTATCGAATGAGTACAAGAAACCACCCATTTACCGATTTCAACTATCCAAGAAAGTGGTTAGAAATTGGCAATTTTGCCAATTTCACACAAATTTCAGAAGATGCCAATTTCCAAATAGGGTCCATAATAAACAAGAAAGACATTCCTGGCACTAAAATAACAAGTTCTCTGTTCATTAGTCACATCCCCAGGCCCCTCTTATATTTCTTTTGCTTTCCACTTTGAATTTTTATTCTTACAAAAAATAGAAGATTTACTGTTATGCAGACTACTGCATTAGTGTAGAAATGGTATAAATAATATCAGCGCACTTGTGAAAGAATATTAGACTCACCAGTTGACGTGTATTGGACGCTTGGCACAATTTGTTTACTTTTGAACTTTGGTAAAAATCGAACATTTCTGCTACTTTGAGCTCAATCTAAATTTCTGTAATAATGTCTTCCATTCTATAAAATGAGACCAGGAAAACTAGAATAAAAGCATAAATACCATACGAAAATACAGTGCAAATTCGCTGTTTTAATCCAAAAACACCGTCAAAGCTTTTTTCTCTCATTACACACTGTGCTGCAGGATTTTTTTTATACTGCGCACACTGACCACATAGACCATTCTTTCATATGTAGGCTACCAGCTTTCTCTCACTAGATTTGAGGGCGCTAGAATTTAGGCGTACTAGTACATCAAAAACCCTGTTGCGTAAGCCACACTAGTACGTCAGAAACCCTGAAAGGGTTAAGGTCTCAGTCTATCTTGGTAATTACCTGTATGTAGCTACAAAAGCAGAGCAATGCTCATAGTCTTCTGTTTTTGGAATATTTAGTCTATCATAAAGTGTTTTAAAGTATCGAGTGACTGCAGCACTCACTCTCACCTCTTGTAAACCATTCCACTGTTACACTACTGATTATATCCAGTGAGTTCAGTGACTGCAACACTCTACATCCTCCTATAAATCATTTCACTGTTAGACCACTGTTTAATACAAGTTGATTTACAGGTGATACATTTCCATTTCTTTGTCTGTCTCATAAATAGTACGCAAGATTACAGGTATGTCTTGCTACTTCTACTTACACTTAGGTCACACTACACATACATGTACACGTTTATTTATACACACTTATCTGAGTTTTCTTTGATTTAATCTTAATAGTTCTTGGTCTTGTTACTTTAAATAACAAAAAAGGCACAATACCGTGACTGGAACAATACACAAATAACCCGCACATAAAAGAGAGAAGCTTACGACGACGTTTCGGTTTCATCTTGTCGGTATTATATACAATTCTTGTACTACTACTACTACCACCACCTCTTCCTGCCTATATATAGCCGTCCTGCTCCACCTCTTGTTAGTGTGACTTTGTCAATGGTCCAAGCCGGACCGAAACGTCGTCGTAAGCTTCTCTCTTTTATGTGTGGGTTATTTGTGTGTCTTGTTACTTTCCTTTTATATCCATGGGGAAGTGGAATAAGAATCTTTCCTCCATAAGCCATGTATGTTGTAAAAGTCAACTGAAATGCCGGAAACGAAGGGCTACTAACCCCTTTTCCTGTAATAATTACTAAAAAGAATAAGAAGAAAATTGTCAAAGTGGGAAGTCTGAATGTGTGTGGATGTTGTGCAAATGATAAGAAAGAGATGATTGTGGATGTTATGAATGAGAAGAAGCTGGATGTCCCGGCTTTAAGTGACACAAAGCTAAAGGGGGTGGGAGAGTTTCAGTGGAGAGGAATAAATGGGATTAGGTCAGGGGTTTCAAATAGAGTTAGAGCTAAAGAAGGAGTAGCAATAATGTTGAAGGATAAGATATGGCAGGAAAAGAGGGACTATAAATGCATTAATTCAAGGATTATGTGGAGTAAAATAAAGGTTGGATGTGAAAAGTGGGTTACAGTAAGTGTATATGCACCTGGAGAAGAGAGAAGTGTAGAGGAGAGAGAGAGATTTTGGGATATGTTGAGTGAATGCGTGGGGAGTTTTGAACCAAGTGTGAGAGTACTTGTGGTTGGGGATTTCAATGCTAAAGTGGGTAAAAATGTTGTGGAGGGAGTAGTAGGTAAATTTGGGGTGCCAGGGGTAAATGTAAATGGGGACCCTTTAATTGAGCTGTGTAGAAAGAGATTTGGTAATAAGTAATACATATTTTATGAAAAAGAGGATAAATAAATATACAAGGTATGATGTAGCACATAATGAAAGTAGTTTATTAGATTATGTATTGGTAGATAAAAGGTTAATGGGTAGGTTCCAGGATATACATGTTTATAGAGGGGCAACTGATATATCGGATCATTATTTAGTTGTAGCTACAGTTAGAGTAAGAGGTAGATGGGACAAGAGGAAGGTGGAGACAACAAGTAGGAGGGAAGTGAAAGTGTATAAACTAAGGGAGGAGGAAGTTCGGGTGAGATATAAGCGACTATTGGCAGAAAGGTGGGCTAGTGCAAAGATGAGTAGTGGGGGGGTTGAAGAGGGTTGGATGAGTTTTAAAAATGCAGTATTAGAATGTGGGGCAGAAGTTTGTGGTTATAGGAGGGTGGGGGCAGGAGGAAAGAGTGATAGGTGGAATGATGAAGTAAAGGGTGTGATAAAAGAGAAAAAGTTAGTTTATGAGAGGTTTTTACAAAGCAGAAATGTTATAAGAAGAGCAGAGTATATGGAGAGTAAAAGAAAGGTGAAAAGAGTGGTGAGAGAGTGCAAAAGGAGAGCAGATGATAGAGTGGGAGAGGCACTGTCAAGAAATTTTAATGAAAATAAGAAAAAATTTTGGAGGGAGTTAAACAAGTTAAGAAAGCCTAGGGAACGTATGGATTTGTCAGTTAAAAACAGAGTAGGGGAGTTAGTAGATGGGGAGAGGAAGGTATTAGGTAGATGATGAGAATATTTTGAGGAACTTTTAAATGTTGAGGAACAAAGGGAGGCGGTAATTTCATGCACTGGCCAGGGAGGTATACCATCTTTTAGGAGAGAAGAAGAGCAGAATGTAAGTGTGGGGGAGGTACGTGAGGCATTACATAGAATGAAAGCGGGTAAAGCAGCTGGAACTGACGGGATCATGACAGAAATGTTAAAAGCAGGGGGGGATATAGTGTTGGAGTGGTTGGTACTTTTGTTTAATAAATGTATGAAAGAGGGGAAGGTACCTAGGGATTGGCAGAGAGCATGTATAGTCCCTTTATATAAAGGGAAGAGGGACAGAAGAGATTGTAAAAATTATAGAGGAATAAGTTTATTGAGTATACCAGGAAAAGTGTACGGTAGGGTTATTATTGAAAGAACTAGAGGTAAGACAGAATGTAGGATTGCGGATGAGCAAAGAGGTTTCAGAGTGGGTAGGGGATGTGTAGATCAAATGTTTACATTGAAGCATATATGTGAACAGTATTTAGATAACGGTAGGGAAGTTTTTATTGCATTTATGGATTTAGAAAAGGCATATGATAGAGTGGATAGGGGAGCAATGTGGCAGATGTTGCAAGTATATGGAATAGGTGGTAAGTTACTAAATGCTGTAAAGAGTTTTTGTGAGGATAGTGAGGCTCAGGTTAGGGTGTGTAGAAGAGAGGGAGACTACTTCCTGGTAAAAGTAGGTCTTAGACAGGGATGTGTAATGTCACCATGGTTGTTTAATATATTTATAGATGGGGTTGTAAAAGAAGTAAATGCTAGGGTGTTCGGAAGAGGGGGTGGGATTAAATTATGGGGAATTAAATACTGTACAAAATGGGAAGTGACACAGTTACTTTTTGCTGATGATACTGTCACCCCGATCCATAAAGGAGGAGACCAAACAGAGTTGAATAACTATAGGCCAATATCCAATTTACACCCTCTCTCAAAAATCTTCGAAAAATTAATTCATAAACGAATCTACTCCTACCTCATCTCCCAAAACATTCTCAAACCCCTGCCAATTTGGATTCAGGCCTAATAAAAATACTAATGATGCCATTATACACATGCTAGAACATATATACACTGCAATAGAGAAAAAAGAGGTCCCACTGGGGATCTTCATTGACTTACGTAAAGCTTTTGATACAGTTGACCATGACTTGCTCCACGTAAAATTGTCACACTAATGGTATTAGAGGGCACTCCCTCAACTACCTCAAGTCATACCTCAGCAACAGAAGCCAATATGTGTACGCAAATGGAGCAAGCTCTTCCGCTCAACCAATTACAGTTGGTGTCCCACAGGGAAGTGTCCTTGGCCCTCTTCTCTTTCTCCTATACATAAATAACCTACCAAATGCTTCGCAATTACTCAAACCCACACTTTTTGCAGATGACACTACATACGTCTTCTCTCACCCGAGCCCAGTCACGCTAGCCAATACTGTAAACACCGAATTACAGAAAATATCTACCTGGATGAGGACTAACAAACTTACACTAAACATTGACAAAACCTACTTCATTCAGTTTGGTAACAGAGCTACAGATGTCCCTCTTAACATAATGATAAACGGATCACCTATCACAAAGCTAACAGAGGGAAAATTCTTAGGAATCCACCTTGATAATAGACTCAAATTTCATACACATATACAACAAATTTCTAAGAAAATTTCCAAGACTGTAGGCATACTATCGAAGATACGGTATTATGTTCCACAGTCAGCCCTCCTGGCCCTTTATCACTCTCTTATTTAACCCTATCTCACCTATGGAATTTGTGCATGGGGCTCAACAACAATTAACCATCTCAGACCACTAATTACCCAACAAAAGGCTGCAGTTAGAATGATAACAAATTCTCACTACAGGCAGCACACTCCACCAATATTCAAAACACTCAACCTACTCACCATACAAAACATCCATACTTATTACTGCACCTATTACATACATAGAACACTTAACTCTGATATTAACCCTCCCCTTAAACATCTCCTTGCCAACCTCAACAGAACACATGACCATAACACAAGGCACAGATCACTCTTTGATGTTCCTCGTGTCCATCTCACGCTATGCAAAAACTCAATGTACATAAAAGGCCCTAAAATCTGGAATTCATTACCTGTAAATATAAAAGAAACACTACCTGTTTATAAATTCAAGTCTCTTCTCAAAGATCACTTACTCACTCAAAACCAAATAAATACTGAATAACTGAACCTTATAAATTGTATATCCTAAATGTTACTCACAATTATATCACACAAATGTTAAACCTAGGACCCAATCTAACTTTGTTATTTTTTTAAATACACTACCTAACAGAATACTCCATTCGACTGAATGTATAGCAATGCATGCAACCATATGACCTGTCTTTGTAATACTCATTTGTGCTTTATAGTTATCTGTTTACAATAATGTTTTATCACTGATTTCATCATTGCTTAGTTAATCTTAAGTTAATTTTAAGCCAGCCCGTAATGCTATGCATATAAGTGGCTTTGGCATGCTGCTCTTACCTGTATTTTTTTTGTACCTCTGTATGTATGCTAAAATTACTAAATAAATAAATAAATAAATAAATACTGTGCTTATGGGAGGTTCTAAAGAAAAACTGCAAAGGTTAGTGGATGAGTTTGGGAGTGTGTGTAAAGGTAGAAAGTTGAAAGTGAACATAGAAAAGAGTAAGGTGATGAGGGCATCAAATGATTTAGATAAAGAAAAATTGGATATCAAATTGGGGAGGAGAAGTATGGAAGAAGTGAATGTTTTCAGATACTTGGGAGTTGACGTGTCAGCGGATGGATTTATGAAGGATGAGGTTAATCATAGAATTGATGAAGGAAAAAAAGTGAGTGGTGCATTGAGGTATGTGTGGAGTCAAAAAATGTTATCTATGGAGGCAAAGAAGGGAATGTATGAAAGTATAGTAGTACCAACACTCTTATATGGGTGTGAAGCTTGGGTTGTGAATGCAGCAGCGAGGAGGCGGTTGGAGGCATTGGAGATGTCCTGTCTAAGGGCAGTGTGTGGTGTAAATATTATGCAGAAAATTCGGAGTGTGGAAATTAGGAGAAGGTGTGGAGTTAATAAAAGTATTAGTCAGAGGACTGAAGAGGGGTTGTTGAGGTGGTTTGGTCATTTAGAGAGAATGGATTAAAGTAGAATGACATGGAGAGCATTTAAATCTGTAGGAGAAGGAAGGCGGAGTAGGGGTAATCCTCGAAAAGGTTGGAAGGAAGGGGTAAGGGAGGTTTTGTGGGCGAGGGGCTTGGACTTCCAGCAGGCGTGCATGAGCGTGTTCGATAGGAGTGAATGGCGACGAATGGTATTTGGGACCTGACGATCTGTTGGAGTGTGAGCAGGGTAATATTTAGTGAAGGGATTCAGGGAAACCGGTTATTTTTATGAGTCCTGGAAATGGGAAGTACAATGCCTGCACTCTAAAGGAGGGGTTTTGGGATATTAGCAGTTTGGAGGGATATGTTGTGTATCTTTATACGAATATGCTTCTAAACCGTTGTGTTCTGAGCACCTCTGCAAAAACAGTGATTATGTGTGAGTGAGGTGAAAGTGTTGAATGATGTTGAAAGTATTTTCTTTTTGGGGATTTTCTTTCTTTTTGGGTCACCCTGCCTTGGTGGGAGATGGCAAACTTGTTAAAAAAAAAAAAATGCAATATAGTAATAACACAGCCACATATACACACATTTCACTTGAATCAGGCTTACCTAAATGATGGAAATATATACGTATATGCTCAGAAATATATGCTCTGGGAAGTATATGCACTGGAAGTGCAGTATTCATCACCGAAGTATGCCAGATGGAAGGCATTTGGCGTAGTTTAACCCTTTCGGTGTCGGACCTGCTGTACTATAGCTTTGAAGCCAGGGTCGATCTCGTAGCACTATTGCATGACCTCAGCTCACTCAGATAAGCTGTGAGCATTAAATTTAAGCCCAGATATGAGGGAATGGATTTATGTGATAAGTGTGCACCATATAAAAAAAAATCCTGCAGCACGACCGTGTTTTAGGTTTAAAATGGCAATTTTGAGGTGTATTTTTGTATGTTTTTTATGGTTGTATTCTAGGTTTCTCAGTCTCATTTTATAGAATGGAAGAATATTACAGAAAGAGATATGATTTTGATATGTTTCAGGAATGAAAATAACTTCAAACTGAGCTCGAAGTAGTGAAAATGTTCGATTTTTGACGATATTCCAGAGTACACAAATGTCATATGTCCAATACATGTCCAAGTGGCCAGTCTAATACGCATTTAAAAATACACTGACATTATTTATACAATTATTACAATAATGCAGTAGTCTGCATAACAGTAAATCTTCTATTTTTTTGTGTGAATAAAAATTCAAAATAGAAAGCAAGCATAATATAAGAGGGGCCTGGAGACATGACTAATGAACAGAGAAAATGTTATTTTAGTCCCAGGAATGTCTGCATTGTTTATTCTGGACCCTATTTTGAAATTAGCATTTCTTGTGTAAAATTGGTCAAATTACAAATTTCTGATCACTTTATTAGGTAGCTGAAATAGATAAATGGGCAGTTTCTTTACTTATTCAAATAGAATAGAAGGAATACTAGTGAAATAGCTATGAGTTTGGTCGACTGGAACAATGGAATTGGCCAAAAATAGAGAGCAAAGCGGGCAAAATTGCCGATGCATAAATATCGCCAAGACCACTAACTTTACGAGGTCATAATTTCATGAGTTTTCCATCAAATTTTGTAGTTTTGGTTTCATTACCTTCAGAAAAAAATTCTCTACCATTTCGAGAGAGAGAGAGAGAGAGAGAGAGAGAGAGAGACGACAGACAAGAGAGGGGAAAAGAGAAGAAGCATGGAATGATGTAACACATTGACGCATAATGAATGTCAAGAGATAAAATCAGTTGATCAAATGAAAATGCTGGCCCACAGATGGCTCCAACTTCATCCTGTTCCCTACCTGTATGTCTCATAACAATAAAAATGCTTTCAAATGAGTGATGTAGGTAACAGCTCTTAGGGTGCAACAAAATTAGGAACCTAACTGTAAATAGCTGTCAATAAAGCTAGGGACCTTAACCTGTCAAACCCGTGTAAAAAAAGAAAAAAAAAAGAAAGAAAGAAGAAAGAAGAGAGAGAAAAAGAGAGAGAGAGAGGAAGAGAGAGAGAGAGAGAAAGGGGAAGGGGCGAGGGCAGAGAGAGGAGGGACAGAGAGAGAGAGAGGAAGACAGAGAGGGAGAGAGAGAGAGAGGGGGAGAGAGGAGAGAGAGAGAGAGGAGAGAGAGAAGGAGGAGAAGAGAGAGAGAAGAGAGAGAGAAAAGAAGGAGAGAGAGAGAGAGAAAAGAAGAGAGAGAGGGGGAGAGAGAGAGAGAGAGGAAGAGAGGAGAGAGAGAGAGAGAGGACAGAGAGAAGAGAGAGAGAGAGCAGAGAGAGAGAGGAAAAGAGGACAGAGAGAGACAGAGAGACAAAAAGGAACAGAGAGACAGAGGACGAGACAGAGAGAGAGGAGAGGAGAGAGAGAGGAGAGAGAGAGAGAGAGAGAGGGTAAATGGCCCTCTCTATGGAAAGAGGGCAAATGTTAGTCCCTTCACAAAAAGAAGAGCAGAGCAGAAATCAGCAACTAAAAGACCAGGTCACACCTGTCAATCACTGGTAAGAACCTTGAGACAATAAAACTCAAGAATATGACAGAGTTTTTTGACTATCCTCACTATTGTGATCGTCAATATGGCTCAGAAAGGGGTTTCCTGCTGCTGACTGTGAAACCTCTCCATAAGTGGGGGGACCAGTCATGGATGAACCAAAGTCAGCTGGGGGTAGCATGGACATTGCTGGCGCTTCGACGGGTGTGGCACAGGGGCCGGGAGCAAAACTTCAAGCACTGGGAATGCAGGCTCTACGAATGTTCCTCAGCGATTACCTTCATGTAGATTTCCCAAGTGTAGTTCTCAATGGAAAGGAATCAGCAAGAATCATGGGGCAAGTGTCCACAAGGGGAAACATGCTGGGACCATGTTAAAGGAAGTCAAATCAAGACTTCTATTCATCCCAGAATCAACAGCATGTGAAGACGACGTACACTGACATTCACTTTTCCCGAGAAGAAATGCAGCTGGGTCTAAGAAAATCAAACACCAGCTGAGAGGTATATCAGCTTGGGGGAAAAAGATGGCAAGTAACATTGCACCTGAGAAAATGCAATAAGATCATCCTAGGCACCATGATGGTTTAAAGCGGGCAGTATAAGGATGAATGGGAGGGTGTAGGCACTGGAGAAAAAGTGAACCTTGGGGTGAAATTTGATCCAAAAAACCATGAAGAACCATGTTGTAAATTTGCAAACAAGGCAGCCAGGAAGCTTACAGCACTTGCTGTAAACTCGCACTGCTGACAGTAGGGGGTTGCAAGATTCGTACGAGGCACAAGTACGTCACACTTGAGTAGCTCACTTTCTTGGTTGCCTGCCCCGCTCATCTGCGACTGCTTGGCAGAGTAGAGAACAGAGCAAGAGTCTCATCTCTGCCTGGACCCACCTGGATAAAAATCAACATTTTCAGCAGAGCCTTCAACACGGGGGATGTGGGTGGCTACTGTATGTACAAGGCAATATGTCAAAGGTACACACTGGATCCACTTCGAGGAAAAGGTGAGACAAATATTATGCCACAAGACGGGCAGAAGCAGCAACTTTATCTGGCTGTACCTTCTCCGAACATCACTCCATTGAGATCATATAACCAGAATGACTCGATATGAAACCATTTGTACAGCATAATGATGTCAACGATAACATCAGTTATCAAATGAAAATGTGGGCCCCCAATGGCTCCAACTTCATCCTTTCCTACTTTATGTTCAAATAATAAAAAAGCTTTCAAATGAGCTATGGGTAACAGCTCTTTCTTTTCATAAAATTAGGGAATCCTTAACCTGTAAATAGCTTGTCAAAAACTAGGGATCCTTAACCCTTTTCAAACCTGTGTAAAAAAAAAAAGTATAATAATGCACAATATATTTATTAGTATATAATGTTGGTAATGAATTGTTTGGGCATAATTTATGCACAATTAAACCCTAATTCATGCACAATTTTTTGCATAATTTAGGTTTAGGAATGTATGCAAATGAAAAAATGACTTGTATTAGGGTTTCACTACTACCGCAGTTTAGGCATCTACGGTAGGGCTTGGAAAGGGACCACCCGCAGATAAGAGGGGGAACTAAAAGCCCCTCCTCACTTAGTTACATACTCATTACCCAAAGATCAGACTTGCAACAGGCTCTTTCACCAGATGCATACCTAAATATGAATTAGAGCTCAATTTCCCTTTTCTTTTAATACAATATACAAATACACCTATATAAAGTTTATTTAAAAATTACTAAAAATTTATAAATGGTGTAAAGGTGACATTAGAACAATATCAAAGATGGTTGACACAAACCCACTACCATCATAGTATGCTCCTTGCTTAGCAACGAATTTGTCTACTGACATGGTCTTGGGAACGCAACTCAGTCATATGAGGAGAGGCTGTACTGTATATGGCTTAATCCCTCCTTGCTTCCTTCTTGCCTGCCTCATCCCACATAGCTACTATCCCCTCCTCACGGTCTCTCTTCCTTTCCCCCTTCCTTACAATCCTTTCTTCCCTCCTTCAACCATCTTACTTTCCTCCCTCCTCCTCAGTGCCTCCCACCTCACAACAAAACCAGCATCCCACCTGCCTCACTCACCTCACATCTGTTGTGTGTTAGTGGTTACACACAGCAAAGAACCGAGGCAGTGTAATTTCGGTTCCCTGACAACCACTCCATACCTCCCAACAGTCCACACACACAGTTCTTGGTATGGTGGAGTGTTACATTCTCACTTTGTCTCTAATAACAGGTCTTTTAGAATACATTCCTGTGAATACAAGGCCTAATGTTCTCAGTTATTTTTTAACAACAACTGTAATTTTAAAACATTTACTAACTTGTAGTTAAATTTCCCTTGGAAAGAAAATATTTGTAAAAAGCAGATGGGGGGGTCAAACTCTGGGTACCAGCTGTGTTGACACCAACTACCACTCTCCTGCTGGAAGAAATCCCCAAAACACACATGATAATGACAAAAATATAAAATGGTACTTACAAAAATTTAAATACCAGAATACCACAAGCTCAGCTCTTTCTGTAGCTATAGATAAGAAATTGCATAAAGTTGCATTAATTACAAAAGCTTTGGCAAAAAAGACTGATGTGTGCATGCAATACAGATAATTATATTTCAAAAGTGCTTTTAAATTACATAATACTATATATATATAAAAATAATAACATGAACTTTTTTAGGTATATGTAATTTACTGTAAAAATACTATATAATGTTTTACAGCACAAAGCTCTAATTCCACTGGCCAACATTTTCTTCAGTTCATGTTTAAAAACACATTTCCAACTAATGTGTTTCTACTGATCTTGGATACTTAGTTTTGCCTAACATTAATCTGGAAAAAGAAACCCCAAAAATGGAACTTTTTCACCAAAAACACAGCCATCGTGGAGGGGGAAAAAATATATGGAAAATCGAAATCCCTTTGATGACTAAACTGCTGACATGGTACAGGACAGCAATACAACCAAGACAAAAGCTGAAAACCCCTGATTTTAAATTTTGGTGCATGACTGTATGGAAATTCTTGTTTATTTGTTATGCATGGTATGCTCACACGCACACTCCACACAAAACACAATTTATTTTTTTATCAAACCGGCCATATCCCATGAGGCAGGGTGACCTAAAAATGAAAATGAAAGTTTTTCTTTTAAATTTAGTGACGTATACAGGAAAGGGCTACAGCTCTTGCCCAGCATTTTAGTCATTCTTACGACATGCATGGCTTATGGAGGAAGAATTCTGTTTCACTTCCTTTACACATAATATCATCTTACTAGTGAGCTGAGCTCTGATGTAGAAATGTGAGTCTGGCCTCAATACGTAGTTCTACAAGACACTATGAAAGGGGTTTAAAGCCAAAAATTGATCCCTAAGGTTTTTAGAAAATCTTTACATGATAGAGACTAAATAAGCTAAGATTTGTGATCAGTGCATCAAAGTTAACTTAAAGGAATCTATTTGGTTTCTGAACTAGAAAAAAAGTTAAATTATGTTGGCTAGTGTTCTTGGCTGAATCAAAGCTCTTACCTACCTTCATTCACAAGCTCAGTATATTGAATTTCATGTTGAATGTTACCCTCATCCAGGCTGTCATAATTTGGCTCCTCCTTGATTGGAGCTGCATGCCCCTCCGGAGGAAGTACACCCAAGCCAGAGTTGTGCTGGCTCCGCACCACAACTGAAACTATCTGGTTGAAGGGATTGAAGCCCTGATCAGCTTTTCCACATCTGCAATTCCATATCCTTAGTAAGAATTAAAATTTGCAAAGTGCATCATTCATGCACATGCAAATGTATACTACAAACCTGTTGGACATACAGTATACTCAGATACAAGTACATACTGTATATCTTTCTTTCTTTCAACACACTGGCCATATCCCACCAAGGCGGGGTGGCCCAAAAGGAAAAACAAAAGTTTCTCCTTTTACATTTAGTAATATATACAGGAGAAGGGGTTACTAGCCCCTTGCTCCCGGCATTTTAGTCACCTCTTACAACACGCATGGCTTACGGAGGAAGAATCCTGTTCCACTTCCCCATGGAGATAAGAGGAAATAAACAAGAATAAGAACTAGAAAGAAAATAGAAGAAAACCCAGAAGGGTGAGTATATATGTGCTTGTACATGTATGTGTAGTGTGACCTAAGTGTAAGTAGAAGTAGCAAGACGTACCTGAAATCTTGCATGTTCACGAGGCAGAAAAAAAGGACACCAGCAATCCTACCATCAAGTAAAACAATTACAGGCTTTCGTTTTACACTCACTTGGCAGGACGGTAGTACCTCCCTGGGCGGTTGCTGTCTACCAACCTACTACCTAGGACATACTGTATATATGCATACCTAAATGTCTCATAACACGCTAGATAACAGGGATATCTTGATACTCCTACTTACACTTTGGTCACACTTCACAGACACACACATGCATATATATATACATACATCTAGGTTTTTCTCCTTTTTCTAAATAGCTCTTGTTCTTCTTTATTTCTTCTGTTGCCCATGGGGAAGTGGAAAAGAACCTTTCCTCCGTAAGCCATGCGTGTCGTATGAGTTGACTAAAATGCCGGGAGCAATGGGCTAGTAACCCCTTCTCCTGTAGACATTTACTAAAAAAGAGAAAAAGAAAAACTTTATAAAACTGGGATGCTTGAATGTGCGTGGATGTAGTGCGGATGACAAGAAACAGATGATTGCTGATGTTATGAATGAAAAGAAGTTGGATGTCCTGGCCCTAAGCGAAACAAAGCTGAAGGGGGTAGGGGAGTTTCGGTGGGGGTAAATAAATGGGATTAAATCTGGAGTATCTGAGAGAGTTTAGAGCAAAGGAAGGGGTAGCAGTAATGTTGAAGGATCAGTTATGGAAGGAGAAAAGAGAATATGAATGTGTAAATTCAAGAATTATGTGGATTAAACTAAAGGTTGGATGCGAAAAAGTGGGTCATAATAAGCGTGTATGCACCTGGAGAAGAGAGGAATTTTAGAGGAGAGAGAGAGATTTTGGGAGATGTTAAGTGAATGTATAGGAGCCTTTGAACCAAGTGAGAGAGTAATTGTGGTAGGGGACCTGAATGCTAAAGTAGGAGAAACTTTTAGAAAGGGTGGTGGTAGGTAAGTTTGGGGTGCCAGGTGTAAATGATAATGGGAGCCCTTTGATTGAACTTTGTATAGAAAGGGGTTTAGTTATAGGTAATACATATTTTAAGAAAAAGCGATAATAAGTATACAAGATATGATGTAGGGCAAAATGACAGTAGTTTGTTGGAAATTATGTATTGGTAGATAAAAGG